>CM056059.1:147903499-148418499 GCA_029574335.1 Rana kukunoris | reverse complement strand
TCTCTCTCTCTCTCTCTCTCCCTTCTCTCTCTCTCTCTCCTTCTCTCTCTCTCTCTCTCTTCTCTCTCTCTCTCTCCTTCTCTCTCTCTCTCTCTCTTCTCTCTCTCTCTCTCCTTCTCTCTCTCTCTCTCTCTCTCCTTCTCTCTCTCTCTCCTTCTCTCTCTCTCTCTCTCTCATCTCTCTCTCTCTCTCTCATTCTCTCTCTCTCTCTCCTTCTCTCCCTCTCTCTCCTTCTCTCCCTCTCTCTCTCCTCTCTCTCTCTCCCTCTCTCTCTCTCCCTCTCCTTCTCTCTCTCTCCCTCTCCTTCTCTCTCTCTCCCTCTCCTTCTCTCTCTCTCTCTCTCTCTCTCTCCTTCTCTCTCTCTCTCCTTCTCTCTTTTTCTTGCGCTCCTTCTCTCTCTCCTTCTCTCTCTCTTTTTCTTGCGCTCCTTCTCTCTCCTTCTCTCTCTCTCTTTTTCTTGCGCTCCTTCTCTCTCCTTCTCTCTCTCTTTTTCTCTCTCTTTTTCTTGCGCTCCTTCTCTCTCTCTCCTTCTCGCGCCCCTTTTCTCTCCCCTCCCAAGTGGACACTTAACAGCAAGTGAGAGTTAGTGATCCCATCCCTTCCCAAGCACTGCCACTTAACCCATGCCCCCAGCACTGCCAGTCTTTTACCCCAGATTCCTTGGGTCATTTATTTATTTTTTGGTATAAAGTACAGGGTTTTATATACAACTTTAGTGCCTTTGATATAAACAGCATTTGTTTCATGTATATTAGCCCAACATCGCATAAACAATTACACTCTGTGAATCTAAGTGGCTGCCTGCAGCTGCAATGTTGTGAATTATGGGCCGTTGCGCGTCATTAGAATTTGGCGCAAACGACGCGTTTAGTCTGAATTTCGTCGAACGTACGAACAGACAATGTTCGAGTCGAACAGACAATGTTCGAGTCGAACAGACAATGTTCGAGTCGAACGCAGAGCTCATCCCTAACTGACACTCTTTTGGCAACTTCTGGTAATGTTGTCTGATGGTAAGCATTGGTTTGGAGCATGCCTGTTTGTACTTTGGAGTTTAGTCCAACGGACTCGTGTACACACGATCGGATAATCCAACGGAAAACATTTGCTGTCTGACTATTTGAGAGCATGGCCATCCAACATTTGTTGTCAGAAATTCGTCCGTCACACAATTGTTGCCAGAATATCCGATCGTGTGTACGGGCCTTAAGGCTTCTTCCTAATGATGTTCGGTTCAGAGTTTTTCTTCCTCAGGAAAAATTCTTGACTTTTCACCTCTGCAATCCAGAAACCATCCAACTCTGTTTTTCAAAAGGGTTCTTGAGTTTGATGGTGATGGTGGCCTCCTTTTTTTTAACAGAGTTTCATTTGCTCAATTGTTCTTTCTTGTCCTGGGCAGACGGAATGTTGAGTTGCACCAGACTAAAGAACGGAGAGCAGAGACCTCATCAGTCTCCTGGTTCCTGTGGGACCAATTCTCCAGATCATACCATCCTTCTGTTCGGTTGCTGGTTGGGATGGCACAGTTGGTAAAGTCTAGGTCCTAATCCACCGTTGGTATGGCCAGACCCGAAATCCCCCAATAGGAAATACACATTGTGCAAAGTCTATATTCACACAAGGGAAGTATATTTTTCTTGGGATGAAGCAAAATTATTTAATCTCAGGAAATACTCTGAATTCTGGACCAGTGTTTGTTTCTGAGAGCCATGAAAGAACAACGATCGGTTTTTATGATGAGTCAGACTGCTTGCTTCTCATTCACTGGTGAAGGCTAGGTTCGCACCAGAACCTGCGAACAGACCAAACGTTTGTGTGAACTTTAGAACCCAGTTAAAGTCTATGGGACATGAAAGCTAATATGCAAGTTATTGTCCTAAAAAGTGTTTGGGGACCCAGGTCCTGCCCCGAGGGACATGTATCAATGCAAAAAAAAGTTTTAAAAACTGCAGTTTTTTCGGGAGCAGTGATTTTATATGACTTTTTATCCTTCAGAAATTACACTTTGTGCAGAGACAGTTCTAAGCATGGGAAACAAGCGCTGATTTACACCCCCCCCCCCCGGTACGAAATTTAAAGGAATATTTCACTTTTATTCTTTCACTTTAAGCATTATTAAAATCGCTGCTCCTGAAAAAAACGGCTGTTTTTTTTTAAAACTTTTTTTGCATTGATACATGTCCCCAGGAGCAGGACCCAGGTCCCCAAACACTTTTTAGGACAATAACTTGCATATTAGCCTTTAAAATTAGCACTTTAGATTTCTCCCATAGACTTTAACAGGGTGTTCCGCGGCTTTTTGAATTTCCTGCGAACACCCCAAATTGTTCGCTGTTTGGCGAAGAGGCAATGTTCGAGTCGAACATGAGTTTGACTCGAACTCGAAGCTCATCCCTAGTGAAGGTCTTTTGATGAGGAAGTATCCAGAGTTTCACCTGAAAAACCACGATTGACTCTGTCGGGTTCTCTCGGTTCCTTCGGTTCTCTGCTCTTTGGACCCATCAAGGTCATTCTCTGTTTACGGGAAGGTGGTTTCCTCATTCCCTCCCCCCAGGAGGTGAGGATCTGATTTAGAAGCCTCATCTTGTAAAGAACCTTCCTGTGTATTCTTCAAAGATGAGGTTCTCTTGAGGCCTAGACCCTCTTTTCTCCTCAGGTGTCCCCCCCCCCCCTTTTCACCTTAAAGTAGAACTATAGGCAAAAAAAAAAAATTCCCCCCCATATTGGATAGAATAAGGGAGGGTTATAACTAGGGTTGTCCCGATACCACTTTTTTAGGACCGAGTACAAGTACCGATACTTTTTTTTCAAGTAGTCGCTGATACCGAATACCGATACTTTTTTTAAACGTGTCCCCAAATGCAGCCATGTGTCCCCAAATGCAGCCATGTCCCCCACATATTGCTGACATGTCCCCCCACATATTACTGACATGTCCCCCCACATATTGCTGCCATGGGCCAGATTCAGGTAGAGTTGCGCTGGAGTATTTCGATATGCGCCGCGGAACTGTGAAGATGCGCCGTCGTTTCTATGTGGCCGTACCCACCAAACTAGATGCGACAGAAAACGGCCCATTTCCGATCGGCTTAACTTTCCGACGCCGGAGTCTCGTCAGCGCATAATTTCGTTTGGCGCATCAGTCGCGCCTATTGATTTCCCCTGCAAATATGCAAATGAGGGAGATTTCCCGATTCACGAACGGATTAGCACCATACGCCGGCTACATGCGCCGCGCGTATCTCGTCCGTCCGGCGCAAAGTTATTTCTACAAAAAGCTGCTTTATCTTTACTCCAGACGGCCTCAGGTCAGCAGGAGAGCAGCTACAGCAGCAGCGTTACCGACGAAACTAGCAAGCTGAACAACCACACTTGCAAAGACAACACCTCTGTGTGCCAACATGCCAGGGGCAGTCGCGGTCCTAGCACTAGTACTGGGTCCCCCAGAACGGAGTAGGCGGGCACGTGAAAGGATATACCGCACGCGCATGAACCTCTTTGGCATGGGGGATGAGGAGGTGTATCGCCTCTTCAGATTCAGCCCAGATGCAATACTTGAACTAACCACAACCCTGCAGGGTGACATCACCAGCAAGACACACCGCTCACAAGCAGTGCAGCCACTGGTGAAGGTACTGGCAACACTTCATTTCCTTGCCAGTGGATCATTCCAGCGTACAAGTGGAGTGGTGGCTGGGATGTCACAATCCTCCATAAGCAGATGTGTGCACCAGGTTGTCCCTGCAATCCTCAGACGCATGTCCAACCAGTTCATCAGACCCACCACTGAGGAGCTGCGGCTGAAGGCAATGACAGATTTCTACAGCATTGCCAGATTCCCACGCACCGTGGGTGCCATTGATTGCACACATGTGGCCCTACAGCCCCCCAGTGCCACAGAGCACATATACCGCAATCGGAAGCATTGGCACTCCATCAACGTACAGGTGATAGCTGATGCCCAACGCCTCATATGGCATGTCCGTGCCAAACACCCAGGGTCCAGCCATGACAGTTTCATATACCGTCAGAGCCCCATCCCAGCAGAATTCGAGCAGAACATGTATGGGGACAGCTGGCTGATTGGTGAGTGACATGGGTGGCAGGCATGACTATCCCCTCCCGTGATGCACATCAGAAGTGGCACATGCATGACTAACATCCTCCTGTCTTTTCCCTTACAGGTGACTCTGCATATGCACTGGGACCCCATCTCATGACTCCTTTCCGGAACCCCCAAACCAGAGGAGAGAGAAAATACAATGAAGCACACATCAAAACCCGTGCAGTGGTGGAGCAAACATTTGGGCTCCTGAAGTCCCGTTTCCGCTGCCTGGATAAGTCCGGGGGGACCCTATTGTATTCCCCTACCTTTGTGTGTCAGATCATCGGTGCATGTTGCATTCTGCACAACTTTGCAATGAGAAAAGGCCTGCAGATTGACATGCGTGATGACCTGACCCCCGACCCACACAGTCCCCACCTGCCAGAGGAGAACCAGTCTGCTGATGGAAGAGCAGTCAGGAGGGTCCTCGCCGTAGGCATCTTTGGACACTAAACCAAAACATTGATCACACGGACAATGCACGCGTGTACACCACTGATGTCCCTAGATCACACACACCACATGCACATCGCATTGGATTAGCCCAAGTCCAGCATGTAGGACTTGGGAGCAGCAACGCCAGCGTCAAGGCCCCAATGATGTCACTGTCCATTCATACACCTTTCACACGTCATTCATACAGCCGTGGGGTTAACTTCACCACCACGGCCGAGGGTGACACCCCTTACTGGCAGGAGTGCCACCCTCTCACATTCACACACCATTCACACTGCAACGTGTGCAGTATAAAAAAATAAAAATCTCATAACCTGAGCATAATCACAAAGCAAATAACTCATAACTTGAGTATTAATAATAAAATAAAAATCTCATAACCTGAGCATTCACAAAAAAATATAAAAAAAACTAATGTCCTGAGCATCAAAAAAAAATAAAAAAAAAATTATCTGGGATGCCGGGGGCTTCTTCTGGCGGCGCCTCTCTGGCTCCTTAGCTGCCTGGATGGAGTGGGTGGGGGTGGGGGGGCATCTGGAGGTGGCTGATCCCCAGGTGGGCCACTCCTGGCAGGTGTGGCCTGCCTGCCCTCCAAGGCCACGGCAATCCGGCCAAGGTAAGAACTGGTCAGGGCCTGCACCCTGAGCTGCTGGGCCTGCATCCTGAGCTGCCGGGTGACCTGATAATGCTGGGCCCGCCGACTCAGCCTCCCCTGGTCCAGGATGGCAGCACTGTTTGCCTGGACGGCTGCAGTGAGGTGCCTTATATCACCCTGCACCTCCCCCAGACTGGTCACCACTGCAGCGCAGTTGCAGCTCACATCCTGCACTGCCGAAGACATCTGGGCCACGGAGCACAGGCTGTCAGCCACTCTGTCCAGGTGCCCAGCAATCTCCCCCATTTGCTGTGTCTGTCTGGCATGATCCCTCGCCACCTGGTCCTGGACCAGATCAGACACCCCCCTGGTCTTATGGGTGGCCTTCCTGGGGCCAGTAGATGTTTGTCCCCGGGGGGATGGAGTCGCCCTTGAGGGGCTTCCTATAATGGGGGAGGGGATCTGAGAGGGTCCTGCAGAAGAGGAGGATTCTTCTAACAATAAAACAAAGTCCTGCTCTGCCCCAACAGGCTCCTCCTCAACGACCTCTGCATGTGTGGTGTGGCCACTCTCCTCCTCCACCTCGGTGTCTTCACCACCCAGGGGCACAGGCACTGGGTGCCGATGGGGGGATGGGGTGGACTGGCCGCCGACAGATGATGGCCCAGCTCCGTCATCTGTGGATGACACAAAGCAGACACATGTTGGTGGTCCCACACACTTGGCACATGTACCCTCCCCCCCCACATGCAACACACCAAATAGGGGATAAAAAACACTTACCTGTCCTGGAGCCTTCCTCCACAGAATCAAAGCCTGGTACCCCCTCCAACTGCTCCCTGTCCAGGCAGCGGGCGACCACCTCCTCCTCTGTGGTCAGGCTGACCGGACATGGTGGACCACCACCTGTGCCCCTCTCATGGCTCCTAATGGTGGCCACCTTGCCACGGACCTTGCGCCGCAGATCATTTATTTTTTTTTGAATATCCCCAGCAGTCCGGGTGGAATACCCCAACACATTGACCCTGGCAGCAATGGTCTCCAGGATGCCCTGCTTCCTCTCCCGGCTGGTCTTCCTACTTTTTTTGCCGTGGAGAAAATTTATTAAACGTCTCCATCGCCGAGATGACCACAGAGACCTCCTGGGCATTAAAGTTGAGGTTCCTCCTCTCTCTGGGGGTAGCGGGAGCAGCCATGACAGTGCAAAAGTATCTTCCCTGGGGTGGGGGGAAACGGATATACTTTTGCGCCGGAATGGCGTTTCCGCTAGCGCTTTTATACGCGCAACGGAACACATTGCGCTGACGTTTCCCATGAAGTGGTGCCGACGGAAGTTGTGAGCATGCGCACAAGGGGGCAAGTGAAGCCTCACTTACTGCGCATGCTCCGTGGATGATGCGCTGAACGCAAGCCTCTGCGCTGGGCTCCGCCCATCATTTACATATGATCACACCCACTTCCACTTGCGTCGGATTACGCCAGCGCATTATCGTTACTCTGGCACACGTTTACGCGCAACTGCTATGTGAATAACAGTACTTGCGCCGAAAGTGTCGGCGGAGTAACGTAAATGAGAAGCGTTACTCCGGAGTAAAGAAACTCCCATCTACCTGAATCTGGCCCCATGTGTCCCCCCACATATTGCTGCCATGTGTCCCCCCACATATTGCTGCCATGTGTCCCCCCACATATTGCTGCCATGTGTCCCCCCACATATTGCTGCCATGTGTCCCCCCACATATTGCTGCCATGTGTCCCCCCCACATATTGCTGCCATGTGTCCCCCCCACATATTGCTGCCATGTGTCCCCCCACATATTGCTGCCATGTGTCCCCCCACATATTGCTGCCATGTGTCCCCCCACATATTGCTGCCATGTGTCCCCCCCACATATTGCTGCCATGTGTCCCCCCCACATATTGCTGCCATGTGTCCCCTCACATATTGCTGCCATGTGTCCCCCCACATATTGCTGCCATGTGTCCCCCCCACATATTGCTGCCATGTGTCCCCCCCACATATTGCTGCCATGTGTCCCCCCACATATTGCTGCCATGTGTCCCCTCACATATTGCTGCCATGTATCCCCCCACATATTGCTGCCATGTGGCGGGCGATAGGGAAAACAGATATTGAAAAACGAAAGCGTCATGTAATCTTCGCGGCGGCGGCTTTGTAGTACAAGTACTCCCGCAAATACTCGGAATCAGTCCCGATACCGATACTGGTATCGGTATCGGGACAACCCTAGTTATAACTTCTGTCAGATATTTTACTTGCCATCCGTGTTCCATTGCAGAGATTTCACTTCCTGTCTCATAGACAATCTTCGTATGGGGACACCCAGGTTACCAGAACTAGTGTCCCCATTGGAACCCCTCCCCAGTGTATGGACTAAACATAACCCCCCCCCCCCCCCCCAATATGAGCTGTACATTAACCCCTTCCCCCTCCTCCCCCCGTGTATGATCCGTACATTATTGTATCTAGTACACCTTTACAAAGCTCCATGTTTTAACCCCCTCAATGCCAATTTTTTTATTTAAAAAAAAAACTAGTTCATCTTGGGGTGTCTGTTGTCATTGGGTTGGTGGCGGCGGCGGCGGTATTTATGTTTTATACACAAAGTTTATTTTTTTTTGTCTTTTTTATTCTTCTTATATAATAAAATACCACCGAGAGAAAACTCTGCCTCCAAAAATTATATAAATTCATTGGTGTCCACTCTTATGTGAGTCATTGTCGGTCAAAGTATCAATGCTGAACACTGGCCTGGACAGTAAGGCCCTGTACACACGATCAGACATGTCTGATGAGACTTGTCTGATGGACCGTTTTCATCAGACAACTCTGAACTTGTCTGATGGTCTGATGTGCGTACACACCATCGGACCAAAATCCGATCAGACCAGAACGTGGTGACGTAGAACACAACGACGTGATGAAAAAACGAAGTTCAATGCTTCCAAGCATGCGTCGACTTGATTCTGAGCATGCGCGGGTTTTAGGTCCGATGCTTTTGTGTACTGACCATCGAACCCGTCCGACAGGTTTTAAAGCATGTTTTAAAACTTTGGTCTGACGGACAACGGTCTGATGGGCCGTACACACCATCAAACTGGTCCAATGAAACTGGTCTGCAGACCAGTTTTATCAGACATGTCTGATCGTGTGTACAGGGTCTAAGGGGTGTAACATGCCGGTACTGAGGGGGCTAAAAAGCCCCGTCTAGGAATATTCCACGCCCCCCTCCCCCTGCATGACACACCTCCTCACCTAATACAAATGTAATATCACCAGTGTCCCCCCTCCCAATGTGCTCCCCTCCCAATGTGCTCCCCTCTCAGAAAACCACATGTCACAGTATTTGAAAAGAAGAGACAATCTTTATTGAATCCACTTCACCATCCAATCATCTCATTCCACGACCTTCCAATCTTCTGACCTCCAACATTTCCCACCGTCAGCTCCGGGGAAGGGAGACAGAAGACTGACAATTCTACAAACCACTCCCCCTCCCCATACACACTATTAATGTAGCCATTAGTGAAATCCTGCAATGTGTATCGCTTGTAGAAAAGATGTCACCGGCGCCAAGGAAATGTTAAATAATTAATAATTCTGTCTGCTGCAAAAAAAATAAAACATATAGAGCGTGCAGCCTGGTGGGTTGGATGCTGTACCTAAAAAATGCGACTACGTGGATTGCGCTGGCTTACAAATATATATATATATATGTGTGTGTATATATATATATATATATATATATATATATATATATATATATATATATATATATATATACCACTTGCGTTTCCCTTATGCCAGAAAAATATATATAAATTAATCAATTAAATTACTAAATATTATGAGCCAATTGCTCTATATACAGTGAGGAAAATAAGTATTTGAACACCCTGCTATTTTGCAAGTTCTCCCACTTGGAAATCATGGAGGGGTCTGAAATTGTCATCGTAGGTGCACGTCCACTGTGAGAGACATAATCAAAAAAAAAAAATCCAGAAATCACAATTTATGATTTTTTAACTATTTATTTGTATGATACAGCTGCAAATAAGTATTTGAACACCTGTCTATCAGCTAGAATTCTGACCCTCAAAGACCGGTTAGTCTGCCTTTAAAATGTCCACCTCCACCCCATTTATTATCCTAAATTAGATGCACCTGTTTGAGGTCATTAGCTGCATAAAGACACCTGTCCACCCCATACAATCAGTAAGAATCCAACTACTAACATGGCCAAGACCAAAGAGCTGTCCAAAGACACTAGAGACAAAATTGTACACCTCCACAAGGCTGGAAAGGGCTACGGGGAAATTGCCAAGCAGCTTGGTGAAAAAACGTCCACTGTTGGAGCAATCATTAGAAAATGGAAGAAGCTAAACATGACTGTCAATCTCCCTCGGACTGGGGCTCCATGCAAAATCTCACCTCGTGGGGTCTCAATGATCCTAAGAATGGTGAGAAATCAGCCCAGGACTACACGGGAGGAGCTGGTCAATGATCTGAAAAGAGCTGGGACCACCGTTTCCAAGGTTACTGTTGGTAATACACTAAGACGTCATGGTTTGAAATCATGCATGGCACGGAAGGTTCCCCTGCTTAAACCAGCACATGTCTTAAGTTTGCCAATGACCATTTGGATGATCCAGAGGAGTCATGGGAGAAAGTCATGTGGTCAGATGAGACCAAAATAGAACTTTTTGGTCATAATTCCACTAACCGTGTTTGGAGGAAGAAGAATGATGAGTACCATCCCAAGAACACCATCCTTACTGTGAAGCATGGGGGTGGTAGCATCATGCTTTGGGGGTGTTTTTCTGCAAATGGGACAGGGCGACTGCACTGTATTAAGGAGAGGATGACCGGGGCCATGTATTGCGAGATTTTGGGCAACAACCTCCTTCCCTCAGTTAGAGCTTTGAAGATGGGTCGAGGCTGGGTCTTCCAACATGACAATGACCCGAAGCACACAGCCAGGATAACCAAGGAGTGGCTCTGTAAGAAGCATATCAAGGTTCTGGCGTGGCCTAGCCAGTCTCCAGACCTAAACCCAATAGAGAATCTTTGGAGGGAGCTCAAACTCTGTGTTTCTCAGCGACAGCCCAGAAACCTGACTGATCTAGAGAAGATCTGTGTGGAGGAGTGGGCCAAAATCCCTCCTCCAGTGTGTGCAAACCTGGTGAAAAACTACAAGAAACGTTTGACCTCTGTAATTGCAAACAAAGGCTACTGTACTAAATATTAACATTGATTTTCTCAGGTGTTCAAATACTTATTTGCAGCTGTATCATACAAATAAATAGTTAAAAAAATCATACATTGTGATTTCTGGATTTTTTTTTTTGGATTATGTCTCTCACAGTGGACATGCACCTACGATGACAATTTCAGACCCCTCCATGATTTCCAAGTGGGAGAACTTGCAAAATAGCAGGGTGTTCAAATACTTATTTTCCGCACTGTATATGACTGGCGTATTGACCACTTCAGCCCCGGGCCATTATGCAGCTTAACCACTTAAGACCCGGACCAATACGCTGGCAAATGACCCAAGGGGTTTTTGCGATTCGGCACTGCGTCGCTTTAACAGACAATTGCGCGGTCGTGCGACGTGGCTCCCAAACAAAATTTGCGTCCTTTTTTTCCCACAAATAGAGCTTTCTTTTGGTGGTATTTGATCACCTCTGCGGTTTTTATTTTTTGCGCTATAAACAAAAATAGAGCGACAATTTAAAAAAAAATGCAATATTTTTTACTTTTTGCTATAATAAATATCCCCCAAAAATATATAAAAAAACATTTTTTTTCCTCAGTTTAGGCCGATACGTATTCTTCTACATATTTTTGGTAAAAAAAATCGCAATAAGCGTTTATCGGTTGGTTTTCGCAAAATTTATAGCGTTTACAAAATAAGGGATAGTTTTATTGCATTTTTATTAATTATTTTTTTTTTTACTACTAATAGCGGCGATCAGCGATTTTTTTTGTGACTGCGACAATATGGCGGACACTTCGGACAATTTTTACACATTTTTGGGACAATTGTCATTTTCACAGCAAAAAATGCATTTAAATTGCATTGTTTACTGTGGAAATGACAGTTGCAGTTTGGGAGTTAACCACAGGTGGCGCTGTAGGGAATGTGTACCTAATGTGTGTGTTTACTACTATAGGGGGGTGTGGCTGTAGGTGTGACGTCATCGATCGCGTCCCCCTATTACAGGGGGGATGACGCGATCGATGCTCCGGCCACAGAGAAGCACGGGGAAGCCGTGTGTACACACGGCTCTCCCCGTTCTTCCGCTCCAGGGACGGATCGCCGCACTGCAGCGGCGATCGGGTCCGCGAATCCCGCGGTCCCGGTCCTGGAGCTTCGGACCGGGTCGCGGGCGCGCGCCCGCGACCCACGGCTGGGTACTAAAACCAACGTATATATACGTTGATGTGCCCAGCCGTGCCATTCTGCCGACGTAAATCTGCAGGAGGCGGTCCTTAAGTGGTTAAAGACCGGGCCATTTTTTGCGATTCGGCACTGCGTCGCTTTAACTGACAATTGCGCGGTCGTGCAACGTGGCTCCCAAACAAAATTGGCGTCCTTTTTTCACACAAATAGAGCTTTCTTTTGGTGGTATTTGATCACCTCTACGGTTTTTATTCTTTGCGCCATAAACAAAAAAACAGCGACAATTTTGAAAAAAGCACCAATATTTTTTACTTTTTGCTATAATATGACATTTTTTATATTTTTTAACAATTTTTTTCCCTCAGTTTAGGCCGATACGTATTCTTCTACATATTTTTGGTAAAAAATAAATTGCAATAAGCGTATAGAGATTGGTTTGCGCAAAATTTATAGCGCCTACAAAATAGGGGATAGAATTATGACTTTTTTTTTTTTTATCATTATTTTTTTTTTTACTAGTAATAGATTTTTGTCAGGACTGCGATATTGCGGCAGACACAATCGGACACTTTCGACACATTTTTGGGACCATTGACATTTATACAGCAAACAGTGCTATAAAACTGCACTGATTACTGTGTATACAAATATACACAATGCTGGCGCAAACAAGAACCTACTGTCATGTAGACTGTCCTCAGTATAAAGTCCTTTAAGCTGTAACAAGCTTGATGGTGAGTCCCAGTTTTTGGATGAGAGGCAGCCTTGTGTGGGGAGCCGAAGCAATGCTCCAATAAACATGTAAAAAGCAAACAAAAGGACAGGCGCCAATAAATAAAACTGCTGAACTTTTAATGATAAATAACACAAAAGCACTCACATGGTAAATGAAGTTCACAGGCATAGAGTGAAATGAGGGTCTGCATGGATCGTCACACCAGCCGAAGATGAGAAGTGTCCCAGAGAAAAAACATCCAGCTGGCATCCGCTGTGCGGGGAAAAGTAATACCAGCAGCGCTGAATCCGGAAGTGTGCCGGCGCTGGCATGCAAGTATACCAGCAAAGGAGCTGGAACGCACTCTGGAGCACAAGCTAAGAAGCTATAGTTGCGGCTTGGCGAGGGGGGATGACGTCATCACGCAATACCTCATAGATGCGACGCGTTTCCGTGCAATTGCCGTGTGATAAATGTCAGTCACACGGCGCGCACCTTTTTCAGACCCTCATTTCACTCTATGCCTGTGAACTTCATTTACCATGTGAGTGCTTTTGTGTTATTTATCATTAAAAGTTCAGCAGTTTTATTTATTGGCGCCTGTCCTTTTGTTTGCTTTTTACCTGATTACTGTGTAAATGTGACTGACAGGGAAGGGGTTAACACTAGGGGGCAATAAAGGGGTTAAATGTGTTCCCTGGGAGTGATTCTTACTGTGTGGGGAGGTGACTGATCTGTGTCCCTATGTACAAGGGACACAGCATCGGTCTCCTCTCCCTAACAGGACGTGGATCTGTGTGTTTACACCCCATCATTACACACAGGGATCCACGTCCCTGGCTCTGTGACTGCCGATCGAGGGTACCTGGCAGGTATCGTTGGCCACCAGGCCTTCACATTGGCACCTGAGTGACGTGGCGGACACGCACACACACTCTCACTCCCCCCAGCGGCAGGAGGCCAGAGGCTGTAAATTGACGGCCTCCCAGCATTGTAGAGCCACCTTGTGGCCGTCAATTGTCGATGGCCCGAATAGGAAGTGGTTAAGTAATATATTTTTTGTAGCGATATTTACATTTTGGTAGAAGTATTTACTTACTGCACCAGTATTTTAAATATTGATTTGATATTATTTGGCACATACACTTTGCATTCTTTGCACATGCACTCTAAATAAAACAATTATGCAATGTATATTTTCGTAGTAACACTCGAATATCAGGCGATTAATACGCCAGTCTATATATAGAGCAATTGGCTCATAATATTTAGTCATTTAATTTTTTTTTTATATATATTTTTCTGGCATAATAAAGTAAAAGTAAGTGGTGTGTGTGTGTATATATAATATATATATATATATATATATAATTTCTCTTCCGTTCATGGACGGACACAGCAGCAATTGACCTTAGGGTATTATCCTCCCTTTTAGGAGATTGACTAAGCAGAAAAACAGCATGTTAAGTGTTAAACACTTCACACAGTACAGTAGCTCCCAGGGGGCGGATCCCCCGGGTACATCCCTCTCTCTGCATCATGCAGCCTCAGTTTTTTTCTGCCTCGCAAAAAGAGATGACATGGCTCTTCTGGGCCCATGTGCTCTGAAGATTTTTTTTTTCCGATTTTCTTGCTTTCTTTTTTGTTTTCCTGCATTTTTGGATCCTGAGATTTACAATCAACTGCCGACTGGGTGACAGGCTGGATCCTTGATCCTTGTAGTCCCCCCATGTTCGGCCATCGAGCGTGTGCCGGCCTTTAGCTACGCGCTGGGCCGTCCTCGACATGCCCTGTTGCTCCAGGGGTGGCCGGTGAGCTATACGCTCCAGGGCACACATATGACCGGGCTCTATGTCCGTTTTTACAGTGTGCCGGGCCGACAGCCATGCCATAACTTTGCGGACGTTGGTTCTGTCTGGGATGCCTCCAGCCGGTGGTCGCAGGACAGATAAGCAGAGGCGACTCTAGGGGGGGGGTGCCAGAGAGGGCCCTGACCCCCCCCAACATTATGCTGTGCCCCACCATGTGCCCCCCCCCAAAAAAAAATTGTCTGACACTCTTTTACAGCCCAGCGAGTCCAGCCACCTCACCCCCCCACTCTCCTCACATACGAGCAGGGAGGAATACAGCTCCTCCTCCTCCTCCTTTCAGTCCCGCCCACACTATCTCGGTGTGCTGTATCTAAAGAGAGGGGATGTGTGTTCAGGAAATATGAAAATCAGCAGCATGTGTGTGAATGATGCCTGAGATTCTAGCCTGGACCGTGGGTAAGTGTGTGCACTGCAGACTGTAGTACACTGTAATCACTGAACTGCATTATCTCCATCCCTTCTCTCCCCCATCTGTCTCCCTCCCCTCTCCTGTTCTTTCAAGACATTCACAATTTACTTTCTGTAACGGTCACCACCGTTTACGATATTCCATTCCATCGCCCCACGACAGACATCAGACACGACCCATTTAATTTCCCAGAATAACCGGGACAACACAAGCTCTGGTACTGGTTCCAAAATGAATGAATGAATCCTTTAATGGTAACTTAGCTTTCTTATATACAGTAGAAGCATGTTACAGTTAATCACAGGGACAAAGACACACTCCACCCACACATCACACAATGGGGGGGCTTCATACACATTCTTTTAGATAATGACATTCCGCTGAGTTAATTACTACTCATTACCCAGACGGTCTGGCTCCGCATTTAGAGGGGTTAATTACTACAGCTTGACAAGTCACATTCCACATCTTAACAGTGTCATTAGCATACACAATGAACAGGTCTTAGGAGCAGACCTAATTAGCACAATGGACACAAAACAGTATTAGCATTACACAATGTAATGTCTAGGAGCAGACTCAATTAACACCTCAAAAGCATGTGTCCCCACATTGAATGAAAACACTCTATTGACCTGTCGGAGTCAGACTTTAACAACTTGTAATATTTAAAGATATCCTGCATGAATTATCAGTAATGTCCCATCCCATGTAATTTATCATTATCATTTCTCAGTCACCCTATGCCCAAAAGGGGCACATGATGACCCTAGACCCAAGAGTCATTAGTGATGCTGGCACTCGAGTACCCCCCATCCTTCAAAAGTCTCTGGGTGTCACGGGCCATTTTGTTACACTTTCACTTTCAGTTAGGCAGGTAATATACAGTGCAAATTTATTTTCTACATCCACAGATTGCAGGAAAGAAATTTGCATGATTCCCCCATCAACACAGACAGTGCTGAATTGAATAACCCTCCTGCCCAGCAATTGTATTCTCCCGACAAACAGTGATTCTCACTAGTGGCTATACAGCAACCACTAGTGATAATCATAAGAGAATCTGCTCATTAATGGTTCAAATCTCAGCCAGTTCCTGCTGAACCAGCTGAGATTTAAACTGTCTATGGCTGGTCTTAGCTCTTAAGCAGCCCATACGTTGATCACTTTTTTTCATTCAACTATTAGGTTGAAATGAACTTACACTGGCTCCCGATAGTAAAACGGGTTGAGTTCAAGGCACTCTGTTTGGTGTTTCGGGCCTATTGGCAACTAGGTCCGATGTATTTATTAAATATATGTTCAAATATATAGAACATTACTGTCCACCCAGAGAGCTTCGTTCGACTGACGCTCTGTTAGCAATTATTAAATCTAGCCGATTAGCTTCGAAAGGTGTCCGCCGGCTCCAAACACTGGGGAATTTTCTGTGGAACCAGCTCCCTCATCAGCTCCGAGCATCCACCTCCTTGATGGCCTTCCGTAAGGGCTTGAAGACACTTTTGTTTTCACAAGCCTATAGATAGAGACCTGCCCTTCCAAGCCCTTAGCAGGACGCTGCCTTAATCCTAGGCTGCGGTCCATTGTCAGGGAGTAGGGATAGGCTTGCTGTGCCCCGACCCCCCCCCCTTCTTTTTATATTTCTGTTTTTTTTTTTTATTAGCTTGTTGGTAAGCGCTTAGACGCGAGTATCACAACTTGCATTTGGCGCTCTATAAGTATTTAATCCAATCCAATCCAATCCAATCCAATTCCCCCATCTACACATTCTAGGTGGATGGGGGAATCCTCCCAGTGTGGACCAGTGCTGGAATAACCAGAGTTGCTGTCCTGTCCCGGCTATTCACAGCGCTGGTCTCTGTCTCCTTGGCAGCAGCGGCAGCACATTGGAACCCAGTGCTGGTTACTTTATGGGGCTGATGTACAGGATGGCCAGCACAATTTGTTGTTAGAGATGGGCTGGGCATGTTTAAAAATCCACATGCCAGAGCCTGCCAGGAAGCCCACACTGCACAGGGCTAATCACAGGCAGTGAGAGATTTCCCGATCCACAGCTCTGCACACATCAGGAAATGTCTCACTGCCTGTGATTAGCACTGTGGAGTGTTGGCTTCCTGGCGGGATTGGGCATGTGGGATTTCAAACACACCCGAGCCCATCTCTATTGGTTGTAGACAGTTGAGCTCCCTGCAGGTTGCTTAGCAGCAGTGGAGCCTTCTCTGACATGCTGATCGTGATGCAATCCAGGTGATGCTCCCAGTCAAATCCTAGTGTTAAATATCAGAGATTTTATTGATCAAAGCCCACACTTTACAGGCATAGAGCCCACACTTTACAGGCATAGAGCCCACACTTTACAGGCATAGAGCCCACACGGCTGCGGAACATACGTTTTTATATTTATATAGTTGTACTCTTGATGCTAATAAATACTGTATTTATTAGATCTGACTGGGAGCATTACCTGGATCACAGCCCGATCAGCATGTCAACAGAGAAGGTTATACAGCATTACTGCTGCTAGGTGACCAGCTGGGGGCTCAGCTCTCTATAACCAATAGTGCCAGCCTTCCCCTGCATGCACCCATAATGTCACCAGCACTAGGTCCTAATGGACTGCCGCCGCTGCCAAGGAGACAGATGCCAGACCAGCGCTGTCAATAGCAGGGACAGGACAGCTGGGGAACCCCACAGTGGCAGAACACCAGGGCTCGGTGGCAAGACAACCTTTGCAACCCTGAAAGTTCTCCCACTGCTTTGGACCCTTATATTTTCTTGGTGTGCTGGTGACATATATCTCTTGTTTTCTGCCACCCTGGGGGGCCCCAGTATAGTAGGAAGGGAGCTCACTGCAGAACATGTAAAAGGGCCCGTTGTGGGATCGTAGTAAAGGGCCCCAGGAGATATATATATAAATATATATATATATATATATATAATTGCATTTTATATTTGGCCCCCCTACTTTTGTCCCTGTCCCCCCATGTGACCCCCCCCTAAATATGAAAGCTGGAGACGCCACTGCAGATAAGTAGCAGTCCCCTTGCCTTGGCATGGTGGTGCGGCTGGTGCATTCTTGGGGAGGTCGATCGGGGGTCTGCCCTGCTTTCCTCTCTCCCTTCCTCTCCCTCATTTCCCGCATTCTGGGTGGTTGGCCATGAGGTGGGGGGGCTCCATCCTGTGGCTGGGGGCTGCGGCTGTGTGTTCCTGATTCTATTGATGCCATGTGTGCGGGGGTCCTGGGTGTTTTGCTGTGTTTTACTGTGTGTTTCTGCACTGTTCACGGCCGCCATTTTGCCGGCCCTGGGCGCATTTATTGACGACTGGCGGCCATTTTCTTGTAGCCCGCATGCTGTTTTTACATGTCGGTGGCCATTTTGGAAGGGGTTTTTTCCTCTAGTGGCCAAAATAACGACGCAAGCGGCTCGAGCACACTTCCTAAGGGACGGTTTAGCACGGGCAGCGCTCTGGGCAGTTAGCAGCAGCAGTACAGCCTGGTCGGGTGGTGAGTCCCCTGTTCTTTTCTGCGTCCGGGAGGGTGGCCTGTGTGTCTTGCCTTGCAGTCCAAGGGTGGCAATTGGGTGGGTCAGCATGGCATCCGAACCGGAGGCTTTTCCCCCAGACATGTCGGAGTTAACCCTTAGTGCCCCTGTTCTTGCGGCCTCTGTGGATGCTATGACGGCAGTCATTAAGGCGTTTGTTGCCAGGATTGAAGCGGCGCGTGGCCAGAGGGGGGATAAAAAGTGCCCCTCTCCCACCTTCTTCTGGGCATGTCTTTGACACGGAATCGGGCCCTGCTACTGCGTCCGGCCCTGGTTTCCGTGGTGTCAGAGGATGCAGGCCTAGTCCACACGGACAGTGAGGATGACTCTGCTTCAGGGTCAGCGCATGATAGGGCGATTGTTGGAGCTCTTATCACTGCGGTGCGAGATACACACTCAAAAAATTGAGGATTCGGCAAAGTCATTTCGAGATGTCGGTCTCTTTTTGGGTTCCGCCAGCCCGCACTGCAAAAGTGTTTCCTTGTGTTCCTTATCTGGATTTTTTTTTTTAAAAGGAATGGGATCGGCCGCAGAAAGTTTTTTTTTTCTGTTCCTAAATGCTTTGCATGCCGTTACCCGTTTTGAGAAGGACTTCCTAAAAAGAAGTGGACCTCTCCTCCGTCAGTGGACCCCCCCCCCCGTGTCCAGACTGAACAAGGCAACCACGTTGCCTGTGGAAGGGGCTCCCGCTTTTAAGGACCTCGCAAATAGGAGAGCTGAAGCTGTGGTCCTGGCCGGGGCTCTAGTGTCACAGACTCTTATCGAACGGGCAAAGCTGTTGCTTCAGGAGTTGGAGGCGCATAATGCCCCTGGCTGTGTGTCGCTGGCAGACCAGTTGGTGCAGGGCCTAAAATGTGTCTGTTAATCAGCCCTGGATATGCTTCCCTTGCTCTCCAGGGCTTCCGCCTACGCAGTGGTGTTGCGCCGCCTTGTCTGGCTGAAGTGTTGGTCGGCGGACCAGTATTCAAAAAAGGCCTTGGTGGACTTGCCCTTTAAGGGTGAACGACTTTTTGTGGCGTCTCTGGATGACATCATAAAAGATGCCACAGGAGGTAAGAGCACTCTGCTCCCACAATCTGGTAAGGGTAAGGAGCCTCGCTGTAGGCAAGGGCCCTCCTTTACCGCCCCCAAGCGTTTTTTTTTCATCCGCCCGGTGCGGCAGGTAAATGTTCCCAGGGCAGAAGCGCCCCTGGTTCCACAAGCCTGCAGAAAAGCCTGCTTTCGCATGAAGGTCTGCCCCCACCCGTCTCTCGGGTGGGGGGCTGGCTTCGCGGCTCGGTGGAGGTTTGGACCGGTGGGTTTGCGAAGTAGTTTCCTCTTGTCCAAACAGATTTTTTCCTTCCAACCTCCTGCTCCCTCCGGAACGTCGCCCTGTTTGGGGCTGTTCAGGATCTGCTGGTCAGAGGAGTAATTGTGCCGTTTCCTTTACTGGAACGGTTTCAGGGGTTTTACTCCAATCTGTTTGTAGTCCCCAAGAAGTAAGGGGTCTGTCCAATCCTGGATCTCAAGGCCCTCAACTGTTTTGTGGAAGTGCAAAAGTTCAGGATGGAGTCGGTTCGCTCTGTAGTGGCGGCACTCCATCAGGGGGATTTTCTGGCATCCTTGGATATTCCCATATGCGCCAAGCACCAGAGATTTCTGCGCTTTGCGGTTGGAGAGGACCACTTTCAATTTGTGGCCCTCCCTTTTGGCCTGGCCTCCGCGCCACGGGTTTTCACCAAGGTGCTCGCTCCGATTCAGGCCCTGCTGAGGCAGTGCAGGATCGCTATTGTAGGATACCTGGACGACCTTCTCCTGAGAGCTTCTTCAAGCTCAGAGTTGGCTGCGGGAATTTGGTTGGCTGCTGAATGTCCAAAAGTCAGTGTTGGTACCTGTAACGGTATGAACTGTGACAACCAGAGACTTTGGAAGGATGAGAGATACTCCTTTGCCAGCGACACTAATAACTCCTGGGTCTAAGTCCACCCTGTGCCCTTTGGGCATAGGGTGGCTAATAAAATCATACTTCATGTATTACATGAGATGGGACATTACTGATAAATCATGTATGGCAGGATATCTTGAAATATTAAAAGTTGTTGGCTTATTCTGAACCACAACCGTTCAATAAGAGTGCTCATTTCTCTGTGTAATAAGCTGTTGAAATGCTAAGTGAAGCCGGGCTTGTGAAATACCTTTCCATTGTGTTCTGCAGGTGAATAGATGTTGTCAGAGACGGAATGTCTCGGGGAGATAATTACCTAAATGTCTTTTAGACTGTGATTGAGGTTCATTGTATGTGTCAAGCTTTGCGGTGCCGAAATGTCTAGCTACTGATTAGATAATTGGCTCAACTGAATGTCATTAGCAAGGAATGTGTGGGTGGAGAGTTCATTGTTTCTGTGATTAACTTTAACATGCTGTACTAGATATATAAGCAAGCTAAGATACCATTTAAGCATTCCTTCATTTGGAAACAAGTACAGAGCTTGTGTCTCGTCTTGATTATGGGAAATGGAATGGATCGTGTATGGAGGATTGTCGCTAGGGTTGTCCCGATACCACTTTTTAAGGACCGAGTACAAGTACCGATACTTTTTTTCAAGTACTCGCCGATACCGAATACCAATACTTTTTTTAAATGTGTCCCCAAATGCAGCCATGTGTCCCCAAATTCAGCCATGTCCCCCTACAAATGCAGCCATGTCCCCGCAGCCATGTCCCTCCATCCATGTCCCTCCATCCATGTCCCTCCATCCATGTCCCTCCATCCATGTCCCTCCAGCCATGTCCCCGCAGCCATGTCCCCGCAGCCATGTCCCCGCAGCCATGTCCCTCCATCCATGTCCCCGCAGCCATGTACCCCATACCTAGCAGCCGCCGCTGCTGCCGCCGCCGCCCGGGGAACATCACAGCTTTCATTTGAATAGCTATTTTTCCCGGCCGCGTATAGACAGACACTCCCCCTTACTCGGGATTGGACAGATCACGATCGCCCATCCAATCCCGAGCAAGGGGGAGTGTCTGTCTATACGCGGCAGGAACACTACAGCTATTCAATTGAAAGCTGTGATGTTCCCGCACACTTTAACCATGCGGCAGCGGCTTTCGTTGCGGCGGACGGTGGCTTTCATTGCGGCGGCGGCGGGGGGTGGGCGTTTCAAGTATTCTATTTGGGTATTTGCGGGAGTACAAGTACAAAATCAGAATTGCACAAATGTATTTTTTTCCATTATCTGTGCCCCTTTCTGATGATCATGTGCTGGCCGGAGCGGAGGGAATATTTCTTCAGTTTTGGGGGCATGACCATTCAGCTCCACTTACATGTTCTTCTGCCTTGGTCCCGGCCAACTGCCTGCCTGTTTATCTCCTTGCCTTCCCTGGTGGAGGGATCTTCCTCCGCACCCCATCCAGTAATAGCAGGGGCCCGGAGAGTGAGACTTAACAGGCGGCGACGGGCAGAGAGTCGCTGATTGCCGCCATTACTAGAAAAAAAAAATATGTCCCCGGATTTCATTTTAAAAATCTGGTCACCTTAGTTTGGCGGTCTTGCCGCCCACCATTTCTAGGTGGATAAGGCAGGTTGTGCTTCAGGCCTATGCCCTAAAGGGGCCCCCCTTCCCGATTACGGCGCCTTCGACCAGGGTGATTGATGCCTCTTGGGCTTTCCGCCATCAAGCGTCCGTTTTACAGGTGTGTAAGGCAGCGACCTGGTCATCAGTCCACACCTCAAAATTTTACAAGGTGGATGTGAGTGTATCCTCGGATGCCTCCTTTGGCCACAAGGTTTTGCAGGCGGCTGTTTAAGGTTGATGTTCCTCCGTTGAGGAACTCTGGTTTGTTTGGGATGAAGTTGGTTTGCTGTGTTTTTCCACCCCTCGATTTTGACACTGCTTGGGGACGTCCCTAAGGTCAATTGCTGCTGTGTCCGTCCATGAACGGAAGAGAAAATAGGATTTTTGTACTCACCGTAAAATCCATTTCTCTGAGTTCATGGACAGACAAAGCACCCACCCCTCTTTTGTTTGTACTGCTTGTTTACAAACTGAGGCTGCATGATGCAGAGAGAGGGATGTACCTGGGGGAACCGCCCCCTGGGAGGTACTGTGCTGTGTGGAGTGTTTAACACTTAACATGCTGTTTTTCTGCCTAGTCAATCTCCTAAAAGGGGGGATAATACCCTATGGTCAATTGCTGCCATGTCCGTCTATGAACTCCGAGAAATGGATTTTACGGTGAGTACAAAAATCCTATTTTTTTTTGTAAGTCAGTGCGATCCGCATATTCGCAATGTATATCGATTGTAGTATGTCAAATCAGACTCTAGGTGGCACTGCACACCAACAATCATCTCCCATCCAATGAAAGGAGTATTACACTTTTATTTTATTCATCCGGATCCACCAATAAGAGCTTCTAAAGTATTTTCTAACATGCTGTGCACAAGAGCTTAGGCTCCATGCACACTGACACACCTCCCAACTTTTCAACTTCAGAATGAGGGACAAATAAGCATACCTCCCGGGTGATCGGAGTTGTTGAGCGGGGGAGGGGGGAGGGGGCTCCGCGGATCAAAGTTGTTGAACGGGGGGAGTTCTGTCGATCGGAGTTGACGCGCGCGGGGGTGGGGGTGCGCGGGGGTGGGGGTGGGACTCTAGCCCTGATTGCGGGACTCTAGCCCTGATTGCGGGACTCTGGTTTGTTTGGGATGAAGTTGGTTTGCTGTGTTTTTCCACCCCTCGATTTTGACACTGCTTGGGGACGTCCCTAAGGTCAATTGCTGCTGTGTCCGTCCATGAACGGAAGAGAAAATAGGATTTTTGTACTCACCGTAAAATCAATTTCTCTGAGTTCATGGACAGACAAAGCTGTTGAACGGGGGGAGTTCTGTCGTTTGGAGTTGACGCGCGCGGAGGTGGGGGAGGGGTGCGCGCGGGGGTGGGGGCGGGACTCTAGCCCTGATCGCGGAACTCTAGCCCTGATCGCGGGACTCTAGCCCTGATCGCGGGACTCTAGCCCTGATCGCGGGACTCTAGCCCTGATCGCGGGACTCTAGCCCTGATCGCGGGACAGTCCAGCGAAATCCGGGACGGTTGGGAGGTATGCACACTGAAGCTGATAAAAGCTATAAAAAACTCCAGTAGCTTTGCAGTGAGCCTTGCAACGTTTTTTGGCGTTTTTGCATTAGCTTTAATCAGCGTTTATCAGTGTAGCTTTTTTTTTTTCAATGGATAAAAAATGCTAAAAAAACGCTGTCGCCACCTTTTTTGAGCTTTTTTCTGCGTTTTGCATTTTTTAGTGTTTTTTCCTGCCAAAAAACAGCACTTTGAACGCAAATTTTGGGCATTCAGAAAAAAGCCAATAAACTCCAAAGCTCATTAACATGCTCGCTGACGGTGGGGGGCATGACCGGATGTAGGAGTGTGTGTGAGGAGTGAGCAGCATGCGTGTCGCTCTGATCTCCCTCCCCTGGAGCTACACGCTGACAGATGGACGGTTTAGGGGCATGAATCTCCCCCGACGTTTCTTTTAATACCCCGGCGAGCAATAACTCCAGCAAATACCGCAAGTGGCACAAAAATTTGTATACCTTCTCACCAGCGAGAGGACTGTACTAACCCTGCGTGTTACTCTCTGCTCTCCGCTCCCCGTCTCCTTACCTGCTCTTGCTCGGTCATCCGGGCGTGTGGACGCGTGAGGCGTGGCGAACCCGTGTGGGTACGGGGAACGCAGCCGGTTCTGGGGGCTCTCCTCGCTGTCGCAGGTCTTCCAGGAGTCTCGCGGGATTTTCGGAAACCACGTGTTGCTGCAGCTCTGGGCCCTGTCCTGGGAACCGAGGAGGGCCGAAGGAGCCGAGAGACGCACTAACGGCAGGTGCGGTGTAGGGCGGGTGCCTGCAACAACATTAAGCCATAACGCTTACAACCTACAATCCACCATAAGACACTAGTGCGGAACGGTGTAGGCTTTTCTTACTGGGCTACATGCTGGGTTAGGACGGTGCTGTAACCTGTCACCCACTACCCCCCAGCGCTGCTGTGCTTGGTATCAACCACAAGTCTTTTTGCAGCCAAAGAGAACCATTGTGAGTGGGGGAGAGCAGGGGCTAGAAGGGGAAGTCCTTTATCCAACACAGTTCTTTGCTCCCTTGTCACCTCCAGCCACAAAGCCGTAATATCCAGTGCCAGAACCGTTACAGCAACCGGAGATGCGGATAGCACCCCCAATAGTAGATTAAACACGTACCCTGTGGGTACGGAGGTGCCGCAAGTCTCGCGGGATCCCGGGAGCCGTGTATTACGGCTCATAGTTTCAAAGTTAGACTCTGAAAACCGAGGGGACTTGTGAGGCGCCAGTCAGCACACAAACAAACAGCGCCAAACGAGTGCCAACAAGGAACCTCACTCAAATTAGGGGTCGGCCCCCTTGGGTACCTTGTTGAAGACCCCCTCCCCACGGACTGGATACACAGGGCCAGGCCTAGGGCCAAGGCTCACACAACCCGAGAGAAGGCCATCAGTATCAAAAAGTAAGATTTTGTATTAACTCCCAATACAGAGGGCGATGAAAGTTCCCTAATTAACATAGTGCCTTGTCTTGCCTTGTCTTGGCAATATTCTCAAGCGATAGCCACAAAGAGCTTTAAACCTGAGTGCTGCTCACCAGTGGCTATCTTTTTTTTTTACCTTCTTGAACGGCCCTTACTAACCTTACTAACCAAAGAAGCAATACAAAATCTGGATTCAGAAATTTGCCAACTTTATCAAGGTCCACCATTGTAGCTCTAATCTGCTTTTCTTTCCCAGGTTAATCCTGTAAAGAATGTCTACTACCAGATCCACCAAGGGTAACCAGGCCGCTGCCGCCAAATTGGAGCGCTTCACACATACCCCAGCTGTCTCGCCGGCAAAAGGTCATTCACTTGCAGCAGCATCACAGGCTAAATTGCAGATAGGCTCATCCCAGGAAAGAAGAAGCCTCGGTCAAGCAGCCGTAAAATCTTTGGGTACGCCTAGCCTAAACAACGCCAAAACCGTGAGTACTAAAGGGCTGGGACCCGAGGTCCCTGGAACTGTGAATATGCTTGTAACTCCGGGGGTGCAAGGTGATTCTGACCACTCAACAGCCGAATTGGCACTAGAAGGTGAACCAACTCTCAGAGATGTATTATGTGCTGTGAACTTATGCAGGGACTATATGGTTAATTTTGATAAACAGCTAGCAGGTTTAAAAGATGAACTACTATCCATGGGACTGTATTAAGAACAAATGCATTGGAGGAAAGATTGAGCGCAGTCGAAGATGTATTATATCCATTACAGGGGGACTTAAGTGGGTTACAGGAGCTGACAGATCTTCAAACGGCCAAATTAAATGCGCTGGAAAATAGGCTATGCAGAAATAATGTGCGGGTAGTAGGCTTACCTGAGGGATGTGAGGGCTCAAACACCATTACCTTCATGGAAGGCTGGTGCAGGGAAATCTTTGGCCCTGATGTTCTCTCAGCTTTTTTTTCTATAGAGAGGGCCCATCGGGTCCCCTTTAAGGCCCTCCAGCAGGGGAAGCACCCAAGACCGCTTTTACTTAAACTCCTCAATTATACTGACAAGGTGACCTTGCTCCAAAAAGCTTGAGAGCTGGGAGACATCATATATAATGGAGCAAGGGTTTCAATATATCCTGACTTTTCACCCGACCTGCAGAAGCGGAGAACTGAGTTCATACCCATTAAGAAGTCCCTGCAGAAATACAAGGTTACATATGCCCTTTTGTACCCGGCCCGTCTCAGAGTGGCTGCTCTGGACAGGACTTTTTTTTTTCTGAACCGAGTGAAGCAGTTAATTGGTTGGAGGAGAATAAATCAGCCCTATAGCTTTCTATAAATTAGGGGGGCCAAGACCCCAATGAGGAAGATGAAAATAAGCCAAAAAAGTACCAAGTGTGTGTCTTTTGGACTGGAGAGATGATACCAAACCCCCCCCCCCCCTTTTTTTTTTTTTTTTTTTTTTTTAGGGGGCACCTATGTTTTTAGAGGCCCTGCTTGTTGGTCCGCTTCCCCACACCTATTGGTGGGAGACGGGGGTCGCCTGTAATGCTTCTGCTTTTTCACTTGAGATATTTATTTAGCCTCTCCCTTTGGGAGGCCCTCACGTTCACATGTTCACACGTAGGGGGATTGAGGGCATGAATTGTTTTAAGAGGCTTCTTTGTTTTGGTCTCCTTTTTTATTCTCCCTTTTTTTTTTCTTTTTTTTTTTTTGTAAACATGCCCTCAAGGCTCCTGAGAGCACGATTGTACCTAGGCACTTGGTAGCACTTATACGGCTATGTTAACCGTCACGCATAAAATGTATTGATAAGTTTCACTCTTTTTTCTTTTTTTTTCCTTCTCTTTTTTTTTCTTCTTTCCTTTTTCTTTCTTTCCCCCCTTATGTTCACCACATCTATTATGGTACTATCCAGAGGATAATACCCATTTAATTGAGCGCCTGCAAGTTGTATTCAAGTTTTTATATCTATCTCCTGTATATTTAGCTATAATTCTTATATTTGCCTTCTGTATATTGCTGAAGACATGAAGGTAAATGCTCAAGGATCCTGCCCAATCCTTGGACAATAACACTACCTGCAGAAGTATAGGGAGGGTGGCCTACAGGGGAGGGATTAGAGAGCATACAGTCCGGCTATCAAGAGTCGTGTCGTTACTAGTGGGTGAGAAAGGGGTTATGAGAGTATACTGGATAGCCACCAGTCGACCTGAATGGAGGATACGAACAACTGTTCCATACTATAGTTACTTGATCAATGCCGAATACTCGATTACTATGTCAATTCCTATAGATGCAGAATAAATTACTGGCTATTACTTCCTGGAATGTACGGGGCATGGGAGATCCAGCTAAAAGAATTACAGTCATGACATTCATTGAAGAAGGAATGCCGGGAATAATATGCCTTCAAGAGACACACTTGACGAAAGATTCAGTCTCGCTTTTGAAAAGTCGTAAATTCCAAGCCCAATTTCATTCGATACGCTCCTCTTATTCAAGAGGTGTGAGTACAATGATTGGAAGAGGAATTACTTTTTCTTGCTCTAAATCCTGGGTAGACGACCAAGGCCGATTTATATTCCTGCAATGCCTTATTGAAAATAGATCATGTTTTGGCTAATTTATATATCCCTCCACCCTTTAAGCTTGATATTCTATATCAGGGGTGTCAAACTGGCGGCCCTCCAGCTGTTGCAAAACTACAAGTCCCATGAGGCATTGCAAGGCTAACAGTTATAAGCATGACTCCCACAGGCAGAGGCATGATGGGACTTGTAGTTTCGGAACAGCTGGAGGGCCGCCAGTTTGACACCCCTGTTCTATATAATCTCGTTGAGTTTACTCTTGATAAACCAGATGTACCGGTTATAGCTGTCGGTGACTACAACGAGGTCTTGGATGGAATTTTGGACAGTTTCCCCCCGCGGAGCAGCACTACGGGGGGGCGGCTGGTCCGATTCCTAATAGAAACCGGAATGAGGGATATTTGGAGAACCTTTTACCCAGAGACCCATCAATATTTATGTTACTCTAGTTCCCATCATACACTATTGTACTGGAGACCTGAAGCTGGCATTATTGTGATGTAATGTAATGTTACAGCCCTCCACATGCCCCCACCCCCCCCCCTCTTGTTGCTGGACACATAGACAATGGAGAGTGGACTGCAGACGTCTCTCCGCATGGGGGTGTGTATTGAGAAGCCAGGCTGCCTGCTTACCATAATCTCATTAGGTATCTCTACACTGTTTCAATGTCCAAATGTTCTGTTGCCATTTATTGTTCCTTGTCCCCCTCCCCTCATAGACAAGGCAAAGGGGAGTGTCCCTAACTGTGTGTAAAACTGTATAGTTTGGATTTTAATAAACAGTTAAGCTCTGGTTGTGTAACCCTCAACATGTGTGGATTGTCTCGTGATTGAGGGGTTAAGGGCTGGTTATGGCGAATCGCCAGGCTGCGGGTGCGTTTGGAGGACAGAAGACACAGGTCTGGCGGATGTGCCCACCTGGGGTGTCTGAGATCCGTCACAACTATCTAGAATAGACATGGCCCTGTGTAGCAAGGGAGTACTGCCCTTGGTGAAAAAGACGCATTATGGTCCAAGAGGGGTCTCAGACCACTCTCCGCTGATGCTAACAATCAGGACCGGCACTAGGGTCTCTCGTGGTGACTGGCGGTTAAACCCCGGCTGGCTGGAGCTGATTGAGCAACCGAGAACGGTGGCGTCACAGCTGGCAGAGTTTATGCTCATCAACGAGGGAACGGCACCGACGGGGGTGGTCTGGGATGCCCTGAAAGCCTTTGTGAGGGGCCTTTTAATTCAACAGGCCGCTAGGATAAAAACAACAGGGAGAGCGGAAGAGAGTAGGCTGGCTGGAGAGACTGCTCAAGCGGAATTGAGTTTTATCGAGAAGCCCACTATGCCCTTGCGGACTGTATGGCTAGCTAAACAGGAAGAGTATAGAAGGGCTACTTTAAAAATTGCGGAAAACAAGAGGATACTACAAAAACAGCTTCAGTATGGCGGAGGTGAGAAGGTAGGGAGCATGCTAGCTCTCCTTACTCGAACCAACTCTCCCCCGTCAAATGTCCCAGCAATACGGACCAAGACGGGTGTTACTTCGACAGATGGCCAGACTATACTTAAAACATTCTACATGTATTACAAAGAACTCTATGGGCCAGATTCAGGTAGATGAGAGTATCTTTCCTCTGGAGTAACGCTTCTCATTTACGTTACTCTGAAGACCCTTTCAGCGCAATTCCTGTAATTCACATAGCAGTTGCGCGTAAACTTGCGCCAGAGTAACGATAATGCGCTGGCGTAACCCGACGCAAGTGGAAGTGGGTGTGATCATATGTAAATGATGGGCGGAGCCCGGCGCAGAGGCTTACGTTCAGCGCATCATCCACGGAGCATGCGCAGTGAGTGCGGCTCCCCTCGCCCCCTTGTGCGCATGCTCACAACTTCCGTCGGCACCACTTCCTGGGAAACGTCAGCGCAATGCGTTCCGCTGGGCGCTTAAAAGCGCTGGCGGAAACGCCATTCCGGCGCAAAAGTAGTTCCGTTTCCCCCCACCCCAGGGAAGATACTTTTGCTCTGTGATGGCTGCTCCCGCTACCCCCAGAGAGAGGAGGAACCTCAATTTTAATACCCAGGAGGTCTCTGTCATTATATCGGCTATGGAGACGGAGAATGAATTTCTCCATGGCAAAAAAAGCCGCAAGACCAGCCGGGAGAGGAAGCAGGGCATCCTGGAGTCCATTGCTGCCAGGGTCAATGTCCTGGGCTACTCCACCCGGACTGCTGGGGACATACAAAAGAAAATCAATGACCTGCGGCGCAAGGTGAGGGACAAGGTGGCCTCCATCAGGAGGTATGAGAGGGGCACAGGTGGTGGTCCCCCATGTCCTGTCACCCTGACCGCAGAGGAGGAGGTGGTCGCTCGGTGCCTGGAGAGGGAGCAGGTGGAGGGGGTCGCAGGCTATGACTCCGTGGAGGAAGGCACAAGGACAGGTAAGTGTTTTCTAATCCCCTATTTGATGTTTTGCATTTGGGGGGGGGGGGTACATGTGCCAAGTGTGTGGGACCACCAACATGTGTCTGCTTTGTGTCATCCACAGATGACGGAGCTGGGCCATCATCTGTCAGCCTGCATTCCACCCCATCCCCCCCACGCCATCATGTGCCCGAGCCACTGGGTGGTGAAGAGGTTGTTGAGGAGGAGAGTGGCCACACCACACCTGCCGAGGTGGTTGTGGAAGATCCTGCTGTGGCAGAGCAGGACTTTTCTTTGGTCTTGTCGGTCTCCTCCCCTTCTCCTGGCCCGTCTGTCGTCCCCTCCCCCATCCTTGGAAGCCCCTCAAGGGCGACACCTTCCACCCGAGGACATACATCTTCGGGCCCCAGGAAGGCGACCCAGAAGACCAGGGGGGTGTCTGATGGTGTCCAGGATCAGTTGGCAAGGGATCACGCCAGACAGACAGAACAAATGGGGGCCATAGCGGACCACTTGCAGAAAGTCTCTGACAGCCTGGGCTCCGTTGCCAACATCAGCAACGCAGTGCAGGATGTCAGCTCTAACTGCGCTGCAGTGGTCACCACTTTGGGGGAGGTGCAGGGGGATATCCAGCACCTCACTGCAGCCGTCCAGGCCAACACTGCTGCCATCCATGGTAACAGTGCTGCCATCCGTGAGCAGGGGAGGCTGAGTCGGCGGGCCCAGCATTACCAGATGACCCGTCAGCTCCGGATGCAGGCCCAGACCAACAGTTATCTTGGACGGATAGCCAGGGCCTTGGAGGGCACGCAGGCCACACCTGCCAGGAGTGGCCCACCTGGGGATCAGCCACCTCCAGATGCCCCCCCACCCACTCCATCCAGGCAGCTGCGGAGCCAGAGAGGGGCCCCCAGAAGAAGCCCCCGGCATCCCCGATGAGGCCTTTTTTTTGGTGCTGGTTTTATATTATTATTTTTGACATACTCAGGTCATGAGTTTATTTTATTTTTTTCTCAGGTTATGAGATTATTTTTCTTTTATTGGTCAGGATATGATCTTTATAATTTCTTTTTGTACTGCACACGGTCAGGAGTGCAGGGGACAGTGTGAATGGTGTGTGAATGTGAGAGGGTGGCACTCCTGAAAGTAAGGGGTGTCACCCTCGGCCGTGGTGGTGAAGTGAACCCCACGGCTGAATGAATGACGTGTGAAAGGTGTGTGAATGGACAGTGACATCATTGGGGCCTTGACGCGGCGTTACTGCTCCCAACTCCTACATGCTGGACTTGGGCTAATCCAATGCGATGTGCATGTGGTGTGTGTGATCTAGGGACATCAGTGGTGTACATGCGTGCACTGTCTGTGTTAGTAATGTTTTGGTTTAGTGTCCAAAGATGCCTACGGCGAGGACCCTCCTGACTGCTCTTCCATCAGCAGACTGGGTGTCCTCTGGCAGGGGGGGGCTGTGTGGGTCGGGGGTCAGGTCATCACGTATGTCAATATGCAGGCCTTTTTTCATAGCAAAGTTATGTAGTATGCAACATGCACCGATGATCTGACACACAAAGGTAGGGGAATACAATAGGGCCCCCCCAGACTTATCCAGGCATCGGAAACGGGACTTCAGGAGCCCAAATGTTTGCTCCACCACTGCACGGGTTTTGATGTGTGCTTCATTGTATCTTCTCTCTCCTCTGGTTTGGGGGTTCCGGAAAGGAGTCATTAGATGGGGTCCCAATGCATATGCAGAGTCACCTGTAAGGTAAAAGACAGGAGAATGTTAGTCATGCATGTGCGATTTCTGTTGTGCATGACGGGAGGGGATAGTCATGCCTGACTCCCATGTCACTCACCAACCAGCCAGCTGTCCCCATACATGTTCTGGTTAAATTCTGCTGGGATGGGGCTCTGACGGTATATGTAGCTGTCATGGCTGGACCCGGGGTGTTTGGCACGGACGTGCCATATGAGGCGTTGGGCATCGGCTATCACCTGTACGTTGATGGAATGCCAATGCTTCCGATTGCGGTATATGTGCTCTGTGGCACTGGGGGGCTGTAGGGCCACATGTGTGCAATCAATGGCCCCCACAGTGCGTGGGAATCTGGCAATGTTGTAGAAATCTGTCATTGCCTTCTGCCGCAGCTCCTCAGTGGTGGGTCTGATGAACTGGTTGGACATGCGTCTGAGGATTGCAGGGACAACCTGGTGCACACATCTGCTTATGGAGGACTGTGACATCCCAGCCACCACTCCACTTGTACGCTGGAATGATCCACTGGCAAGGAAATGAAGTGTTGCCAGTACCTTCACCAGTGGCTGCACTGCTTGTGATCGGTGTGTTGGGCTGGTGATGTCATCCTGCAGGGTTGTGGTTAGTTCAAGTATTGCATCTGGGCTGAATCTGAATAGGCGATACACCTCCTCATCCCCCATGCCAAAGAGGTTCATACGAGTGCGGTATATCCTCTCACGTGCCCGCCTTCTTGGTTCCAGGGGACCCATCAGTAGTTCTAGGACCACGAGTGCCCCTGGCATGTTGGCACACAGAGGTGTTGTCCTTGCAAGTGGGGGTGCTCAGCTAGCTCTTATCGTCGGTAACGCTGCTGTAGCTGCTCTCCTGCTGACCTGTGACCGTCTGGAGTAAAGATAAAGCAGCCTTTTGTAGAAATAACTTTGCGCTGGACGGATCAGATACGCGCGGCGCATGTAGCCAGCGTATGGTGCTAATCCGTTCGTGAATTGGGAAATCTCCCTCATTTGCATATTTGCAGGGGAAATCAATGGGCGCGACTGATGCGGCCAGCGAAAATAAACGCTGACGATACTCTGGCGTCGGAACGTTCCGCCGGTCGCAAATGACCCGTTATTGGGCGCATCTAGTTTGGTGGGTACGGGCACATAGAAACGTCGGCGCATCAGCACAGTTACGCGGCGCATATCCAAATACTCCAGCGCAAGTGTTCGTGAATCTGGCCCTATAAGTCCAAGAGGGAGACGGAGAACGGAGCCATGGAAACATTCTTTCAGAAGATAGCAGTTCCTACGTTGCTAGACAAGGATAGACAGGAGTTAGAAGCACCAATCACTTTAAAAAAAATCCAGCAAGCAGTATCAGATATGCCAAACCAGAAATCCCCGGGGCCGGACGGGCTCCCTATTGAGGTGTACAAGAAGTTTGATGAGATTCTGCTCCCAGAGTTATTGAAGACTCTGGAGTGGGCTGCAAGCGTGGGGACATTACCCCGCTCAATGACGGAAGCAACTATTATAGCAATACACAAGGAGGGGAAGGATCAACTGGAACCTTCATCCTACCGCCCAATTTCCCTCCTAACCTCAGACATAAAATTTTTAGCCAAAATTCTTGCGACCCGTTTAAATAAATGTATTATTCATCTTATCCATCCAGATCAGTCAGGCTTTATACCCGGTAGGGCTACAAGTAACAACATTAGGAGAACTTTTCTAAACATTTATACACCAACAGACAATGAAGGATCCAGAGCAGTGTTGTCGCTAGATGCCGCCAAGGCTTTTGACAGTCTTGAGTGGGCATACCTCTGGAGGGTACTAGACAGCTTTGGCTTTGGCCCTCTGTACATCAGTTGGACCAAGCTGCTGTACGTAGAACCAAGAGCCAAGGTTAGAATTAACAACGAGACCTCGGAGACCTTTCAGTTGGAGAGAGGGACGAGACAGGGGTGTCCTCTATCCCCTCTTTTGTTCGCCCTCACCATGGAGCCTCTGGCAATTATGGCCAGGGCGAGGTCGGACATAATAGGGTTTAGAAGACACCATGGAGAAGACAAGATAGCCCTCTTTGCAGATGACGTCTTGTTTTTCCTGGGGGACGTTGGAGGTACACTGGATAAAGTGATCCAGTTGGTGGAAGAATTTGGCCGGTTTTCAGGCCTCACCATCAACTGGACAAAGTCAGCTCTGCTGCCGCTGGACCAAGTAGACCTCCAACAGACGCTAGGCACCTCTCAAATAATTGTAAGTACTAAATTTAAGTATCTAGGGATCTGGATCTCAAAGGACCCCACCCAATACATCAACTTAAATCTTGTTCCACTATTATTGAAGTGGAAAAGCAAAAGTGAAATTTGGAAAAAATTTCCACTGTCTGTTGCAGGTCGATGCAACCTAATAAAAATGATCTGGCAGCCGCAGTTATTATACATGCTACATAACTCACCGGTATGGATAGAATGCAAGTGGTACAAAAGGATAGTAGTGTTGCTCAAGAATATTCACATTGCGAATATTCGTTACGAATATTGCATATTCGATTATTTGCGAATAACTCGAATATCGCGGTGAATATCCGCTATTGCGAATATTCGTATTTTTTCAAATTTATTTTTAAAACAGATCACATCCTAGTGATCTCCATCGACGTCTAAAAGCATTGCTGGTATGATTAGAGACCCTGGGCCGAGTAGCTGAGGCGATCCTTTTATGTTGCCGAATATTCGCAATGTGAATATTCGTATTACGAATATTCGCGAATACTTTCTCTGCCCTTCTGTGTTTTGTGTATAAAAAAAAAATTAGCTTTAGTTTAGTCATATAAGTTTGTGTAAGTAGAGTTAGTGTTTAGTGCATATTAGTTTATTATTTGTAGTCCTCGTCTTTGTCCTTGTCAATCAGTGTAAAAAGAAAATAAAAAAAACAAAAAATAATTTAGCTTTAGTTTAGTCATATAAGTTTGTGTAAGTAGAGTTAGTGTTTAGTGCATATTAGTTTAGTAATCCAGGAAATGATCTCCGTTTTCGCGTGTTGTTCGCGCGCATGCGCGGACGAGAATTTCGCAATCAATTTCGCATTCGCATTAGCGAAATTTCGCAAATTTTTTTTTTATAAAATATCACGAATATTCGATATTAACGAATATTTCACGAATATTCTTCTATATATTCGTGAAATATTGCGAAATCGAATATGGCGTATTCCGCTCAACACTAAAGGATAGACTCATTATTTAGAGAACTTATATGGAGAGGAGGTCAACCCAGAATAAGCCTACAAACTCTACAACTTCCTGTTAAAGAGGGGGGAATGGCGGTTCCACATCCACGACTATATTTTTTAGCAGCACAAATGCAACACTTAGTAGAATGTGGAACCACCAAAGGGGACGGTTCAAACACCCGACTTCTGCTGACAGATAACCCTTATAAGCCTTAGAGGCGTGCAAGAGTAGAGGGGCGTGGGAGAATGATCTGGGAACAATAACCCCACAACAATGGGACAGGATTCTTCAACAGGGCACTTTGGTATCCATAGCCCCGGCCCAAAGACTGTCGCACTTATTCCTTTTACATAGGGTCTGCCATACCCCCCATAAAATGTTCAAGCTAGGGTGGAGACAAGACAATGAATGCCCAAGATGTAAAAACAAAGGGGATCTCATACATATGGTCTGGAAGTGCCCTAAATTATATGGCTATTGGGTGGGAGTCATAGAACGTATCGACAAAATATTCGGATCTCGACTAGACCCAACAGCCAGGATATGCCTTCTGGGCTGTATGGATGACAATAGAGTACCGCAGGGTAGCCTTGAAGCTATACTAAGAAGCCTATTTCAGGCTCGTAAGTTAATTGCCCAAAAATGGCAGGCTCAGATTCCTTCGTCCATAGACAACTGGCTAGTGGTTATGAATCAAACAATCTCAAATGAAAAAGTTCATTTCACCAAGCTGGGGAAATATCCCAAATTTGCTAAAATATGGGGCTTGTGGCAGCGGATGGCTGGAAATTCCAGATAGCGATACCCGCAATACCCGCTATTTTTGAGCATTTGAGTAAAAAAGGACAACTCCTTTCCAGGCTTTGGTAGTAACACTTTATCAAGCAGATTTTCCAGGCTGGATCTCACTAGCTCTCGACACCAAACGACACAACTCTTGATAAACCTGCGTTAGTAGACATCGAGCCTGTATGCTCTCAAGGGTATGGGGCAAGGGTGGGAGGGAAAGGAGGGAGGGCGTTGTACACAGCCAACAAGACAAATAAATAAGACCAAGTGTTTCTCTCAGCATGCCCCAGCGGACATTAACCTTGATCTGTGTTATTTCGCATTCTATGTTTTATACCCTGCATGTAAAGAGATTGTATACTTGCTGACTGATCTGTAAAATGGTTTTAAATTATCAATAAAAATAAATGAAGTAAAAAGGTTGGGGGAAAGAAGAGATGATAGAGGAGGTGGGTGTGTGCCAGGGTCTGTGGTGGAGGGGGAGCTAGCCTGGAGATCATAGAGGAGGTGGGTGGGTGCCAGAGTCTGTGGTGGAGGTGGAGCCGGCCTGCAGATGATAGAGGAGGTGGGTGCCAGAGTCTGTGGTGGAGGCAGAACCAGCCCGGGGATGGTAGAGGAGGTGGGTGCCAGAGTCTGTGGTGGAGGCGGAGCCAGCCCAGAGATAATAGAGGAGGTGGGTGGAGTGGACATCTGTGGTGTTGGCAGAGACAGTCGTGTGGAGAGCACTAGGTTCGGAGGAGGAGGCGGCGGAAGTTAACTCCTCCTCTGCTTTGAATGCAGGGAGTCGCGGCAGTGACATCACCGGTTGTTAGACGCCGGTGGCTCTAGCAACCAGTGGCCTGGGCAGTAGAAGAGTCTTTCAGGTGATGGTGGAGGCGGACCGAGTGCCAGCGCTATGGCGGGGTCAGCTTCATTCCGGGACCCTGTATTGTCCTGGAATAAAGGTGCCGGGGACCTGGAACAGACCTGCCAATTGCGGGACTGTTCCGGCAATCCGGGACACGTGGTTACCCTAGCGCCCCCTCCTCTGCTGCTCAATCTCATCATGCATTCTCTTTTTTTTTTCTCAAACAAAGGTTTTTATTGAACAAAAATAACAATACAAGCGATGAGCTCCAGAGCAGACATATATCGTCAGGAGAGTGTGGCGCAGCACACCCAAAATCAGAAAAATAAGAAAAAGACATGGTAAAACTTTACATACATATGTGTGTCCCCAACTCACCCCCCCGGCATCTCACATACAGTAACTCAAGCACAAGCCTCCACCCCCCTACGCCTAGATGTGGTACCCCACACAGTCAGCATTCTGTATAGTGTTATAGCCCAGGGGCCCACTCCCACCCCACGACCCTAGAATAGCCGATCATACACCAAATCAATCGGGGCCAGACCCGGGACGTCAAGCCAAGGGGCCCATACTTTTTCAAATTTAGAGTCAGTGCCTCTATGTTGAAATATTACTTTTTCCAGCCGTAATGTGACCCCCATCTGTTTGATCCATTCGTGCACAGTGGGGGGCTCGGTGTCCTTCCAGTGCCTTAGTATCATCAGGCGGGCCTGAAATAGGGCTCTACAGATCGCCTGTCCAGAACCATTCTCCACCGTCAAGGTGTCGCATATTCCCAGCAGGCAGATCTTGGGATCTAGCGGTATCTGTACCTGAAAAGCCCCGTTAAGGGTATCAATGACCTTCGTCCAGTAGAGATGCAGTTTCGGGCATCTCCATAGTAGGTGAATAAGATCACCATGATCTCTGCAGCACCTAACGCAGATGGGGTCAACCCCCAGCCCCATTCTTGCCAGTCTAGCTGGTGTGTAGTGTACTCTCAGAAGAATGTAAAGTTGCGACAGTCTGTGTGCTACGTTCAAGGAGCACACAGGAACTGCCTGCATCGCCTCCTCCCACTGTCCCTCCTCAAACGCTCCCACATCTTGTTCCCACCGGGCCATTGCCCTCAAAGGGGCATCCGGTAGGAAGAGATTCAGAAGCATAGAGTAGCAACTTGATATAAAGCCCTTGTACGTGTCGACTCCAAATAAATAGTTGAAGACAGACGCTGGGTCCAGGGACCAGATATCTGCTTCTCCCTGAGCGTCCACTGCATGCTTAAGTTGAAGGTAATAAAAGTGCATAGAGGCCGGCAAACGGAAGTCTGCACTAAGCTCCTGGAATGGCCTAAGCCTACCATCCCTAATCACATGGGTCATAAGGGTAATGCCATATCGTTTCCACTTAGAGCCATAAGGTATTTTAGCCAGTTCTCTGTAGTACCGATTGTCCCAAATAGGGCTGTACTTAGTGAATCCCATCACCCCCTGTAGCATTCTAACCTTGTTCCATGTCTTCTGCATCAGTACATACGTGGGGAAGAGTTTGCTAGACTTAGTGTACCATAGGGCCTCTAGACCTTCCGCCACCTCCCCCCCAGTGGTGAAGCTGAGCAGCTGGACAGAGGAGTCCCGCAAATTCAGTTCCCGGTCCCGTTCGGGCCTCACGAGTCGTGCAATATGTTGCATTTGGGAGGCTAAATAGTAGATCCAGGGATTGGGCAACGCCAACCCGCCAGCATCCTTCGGTCGCTGGAGCTGTTCAAGCCTAACCCTAGGGGGCTTAGCAAGCCATATAAGTGAACGGAAGACAGAATTGATAATCCTGAATTTCTTTAGGGGGATGACCATTGGGGAGTTGTGAAGGACATATAGCAACTGTGGCATAAGGATCATCTTTATCAAGTTTACTCTACCTACAGGGGATAGCTTGAGCCTACTCCACACCTTGACCCGGTCGCGGCATCTGTTAATCAGGGGGGTGAGATTAAGACTAACGTACTCCAGCAAGCAAGCAGTAACCTGAACACCAAGGTACCGAAACGACCTGGAGACAGGAATGTCTTGCACAGTCGCTGGGGATAGGGAGGGGTCCCGATCTAGTAACAGGAGGGAGGATTTCGTCCAGTTAATAACCAACCCTGAGTATTCTCCAAAGATCCGAACGACCCTCATGGCCTCCGACAGCGAAGCCGAGGTATCACCTAGGAGAAGCATGGTGTCGTCCGCATATAGCATGATCTTTTCATGTAAATCACCGTATTGGAATCCCCGGATCGAGGGGCTTGCTCTGATTATTGCAGCTAAGGGCTCTATGACTAGGGCGAACAGGAGGGGGGACAGAGGGCACCCCTGCCGTGTACCCCTGTGTAAGGAGAAGGTGTGTAATACCCTTCCCCCCTCCCGTATAGCCGCAATGGGGGATGAGTATAAGAGCTGTACCCATGCAATGAAATTGTCGCCAAACCCGAATTTCCGCATCACCGCCCATAGAAACTCCCATTCGACACTATCAAATGCCTTATGGGCATCTAGGGACAATAAAGCTCTGTCTCCCATGTTATCCGCTCTGGACTGGATATTCAAAAAAAGTCGCCGCATGTTTATTGCCGTCGATTTTTGGGGCATGAATCCGGATTGGTCGGAGTGAATTATGGTAGAGATGGCACTGTTTAGTCTGACCGCCAGAACTTTGGCAAGGATCTTAACATCATTTTGTAGTAATGAAATCGGCCTGTATGAACTTGGGTCAAGAGGGTCCTTATCTGGCTTCAGAATTAACACTATATTGGCTCTAGACATAGATCGCGGTAGCGTACCGGTCCTTTTTGCCTCATTAAACACCCTTAAGAGGTGCGGGAGCATTGTTTCCCCATATTGCTTGTACACCTCCGCTGGGAGGCCGTCATCCCCAGGGGCCTTCGAGTTAGGGAACAAACTGGTAGCCGCCTGCAGTTCCCCCAGAGAGAGGGGGGCGTCAAGCATCTTTCTGTTTGAGGCCGACAAAACTGGGAGCTGGACCGGGTCCAGGTATTCAGCCAGGGAGTCAAGCGAGTACGCTTGACGGGACTCATATAGAGAGGAATAAAAACTCACAAGTTCAGATAGTACGTGGTCTGGGGAACTAGTCAACCCACCGGCCCGGGTGCGCAATGCCCCAATAGAAGGGGACATCTGCTGAGAACGGGCAATAGTTGCCAGCATGCGACCAGTGTGCTCACCCTCCTCATAGAATGCCGCCTTCTGAAAGAAGCGCTTCTTCTCTGCCCCTGAGGACGTGACTCGGTACAGCGCGTCCTGCGCCGAGAGCCACGCCTCCCTACTGGTATCAGATGGGTCAGCAATGAAGGCGTCCTCCAACTTCCCGGCCATCACTTCTATATCCTCCCTCTGAGCACTTGTCTGTCTTTTAATGGCTTGGATCTCTGTAATAAACAGGCCCCTGAGAACTGCCTTAAAGGCCTCCCAGGTCACTGCTATGTCCTCCGATACAGCATGAATACGCCAGAACTCCGAAATGCAGGATTCTATGTGTTCATGCGAAGGGAAGAGATTCAGCCAAAAGGCGTTCATCTTCCACGGGGCCTTGGCCCCCGCAGGAGGGGGACGCACATCTAAGGAAGCCACCAATGGAGAGTGATCTGACACACTCCTAGGAGCGTACACCAATTCCCCAATATATCGCTCGGCCGCATGTGAGCAGAGACACAGATCAATCCTAGACAAAGAGGAGTAACTCTTGGAGAAGCAGGAAAACTGTTTCACACCCGGGTTCCTGGCTCTCCACGGGTCTCCCCACCCCACTTCCTCCATGAATCTACCCAGGGCAGAACGGGTCACTTTCCTCCCCCCTCCCCCCTGTGGGTGTCTGTCCAACTGAGGGTCCGTGCAGCAGTTGAAGTCCCCAAAGGCGTACAATGGCACCTCTGGAAACCGCACCTGGAACTCCACCAATGCCCTCAGTACCTGGTTGTTATACGGGGGTGGTATATACACAAAGGCAAGAATACATTTGAAAGCAAACAACTTACATAGTAAAAACACATATCTACCGTCAGCATCAATCTCAGAGCTCAGTTCCTCGTATTTGATCGAGCAATGTATCAGCACACTCACACCCCTAGAATATGAGGTGTGAGTGGAGTGGTAACTTTGACCCACCCACCGGTATTTCAAGCATGACAGTGAGTCAACAGTGAGATGGGTCTCTTGTAGGGCACATATGACCGGCAGCCTGGCCCTCAGTAAGGTCGAAACCATAGTGCGTTTAAGAGGGTCTTGCAGCCCCCTGACATTCCAGGAGAGTATCTTAACCGCTGCCATCAGGGGGGGTCAAACACACATCCATCAGGGGGAAAACCACCACCCACGACCCACCCCACCTCCCTCCCAGTGGCCGTGAATGTCACAACATATTGGGGTGCAAGTAGGGATAGAGCAGTTCGCTGGGCAAAAAAGGAATTCGGGAAGCCACTCCGCAAGTAGTAGGAAGTATCCGCTCTGGGGGAGTCCATCGCATAACAGGAACTGTAATCGCACAACGGTGCTTCGGTAGGACACGCAGAGCCCTTTCGCATAGAGGCTTGTCGTCGTACCAACCTCTGGAGAGCCAACGGGCAGTCCCTCCACAACTGGGACAACCGATCCCACAAACCTTCAACTGGGCCATCAGATGTGGCTGTACAGTCACTGGCCAACTTCACTGGGTGGAGTGGCATCATTAATCGCATTTCCGAACTCACATTTAGTAGAAAGAATCATTGTATGTTTCCGGCAGGTTCCTCAATCAAGGAAGTCTCAAGACAGCCCAACTAGTTTACATCCGATGGTTCAATCATCACGTTCAGGAGATCTCTGGGCCTGGCGCAGCGCGCCCGCATTAGCATCTAGCCAATCCGAGGCTTCAGCAGGATGTTCAAAGAAATGGGCCTGTCCCCGCAATATAATCCTGAGTTTCGCCGGGTACAGCATTGCATATGGAGCTTGTAGTTTCTGCAGGCGTTTTTTAACTTCAGTGAAGCGCGCCCGGCTCTTCTGAACTGCGGCGGAGAAGTCAGGGTAAAATGAGACCCGGGTGCCATTAAACTGAATATTCCTCTTTTCCCTGGCCATCCTCAGTTTTATTTCTCTGTCCCTGTAGTTTAGCAACCGGGCTAGCATCGGGCGAGGAGGATTCCCAGGTGGGAGAGGCCTGGTCGGTACTATGAGCCCTCTCAACCGCATATAGGGGGGTAAAAGCATCTTTGCCGAACACATCCGCCATCCATTGTTCCACAAACCGCGTGGGGTCCCGGCCCTCCACCTTCTCCGGCAGCCCCACTATGCGCACATTATTGCGTCTGAGTCTGTTCTCAAAATCTTCTGCCCTCATATCCACTGCCCTGGCCATACTCGCAGCAGATTGAGCCTCCCTGATCAGCGGGGGTAATTTATCCTCTATGTCACTTATTCTGCTTTCAGCTGCGGTGGTTCTCTCCCTCATCTTTTGCATGTCCTGTCGGATTAGGCATCATCATGCATTCTCAGTGAGAGGAAATCCAGCCAATGGGAACATTGGGAAAAGGGTAATTTGCTGCTTCCAAGCGGACTTGCACTTTAAATCTAGAACCTCGAAGAGCTTCAATAGTTGCATGAAGGGAAGTTGGGGGTCTCCTCAGTACTTCTCAGAGTCATTTGTCCCAATAAACAGCAGCATTTTCCCCGGCAGATACTCTAGTGCTTTGGTTGCTCCAGGAGAACCGTTCTATACACAGCTGTGACTGGCTGTCTCTGACAAGGCGTGCCATTCGTTATCCAGCCACCCCAACCCCTAGACCTCCATCACACTGCATAGAGGCCACACCCACCTCTGTGATTGGCCGTCTCAGCCAAGGTACGTCATTTGTTATCCAGCCACCCCACCCCCCCCCAGACCTATATCACACTGCATAGAGGTCACACCAACCTCTGTGATTGGACGATGAAGAAGTGAAGTGATAAGCGCCTCCTGCACTGTGCCGGATATCAAGAAATGTTCGGGTTGATTAACAGGATTTCGAGATCAAATTTTATACCGATGTCTGTCTCCTCCCACCTCCTGTGTCGGTGACAACACTGTCACTTGACAGGAAATTTCTTTATTGGGGGAGATTTCTTCTCACTTCCTGTCCTTACTAACCCCTCCCCCCTCACCTCCATGTGTGAAGAGAGAGTGGTGTGAGATGAGACCCCTGGCAGGTGTTTACTTCTATCTGAGGAGTTTATATTCATTCACTTTCCCAACATACAGTTGAGTGAACTGCGAGCGCCCCCAGCATGGCACTCGCTGTTCACATTTGTTGACGCCTATTAGAGCCTATAGCTCTAATTAGGTGATTCAAAAAAATACCGGCTGTAACGGTCACCACCATTTACGACCTTCCATCCACCCACTACAAGCTTATCCAACACTCCACAATCCAGCAGACATGATCCATTCCATTTCCCATAATCAAGACGAGACTCCGCTCTGTTCTTGTTTCAAAATGAATGAATACTTAATTGGTTTCTTAGCTTGCTTATGTATCCAGTACTGCATATTAAAGTTAATCACAGGACAATGCAATCTCCACCCCCCTCATCACACACTATGGCTAATTACTATGCAGACATTTTGGCACCGATACTGACGAGACACATCACATTCCTTTATCAATAGAATTCAAACAAAAATACAATCACACAATGATTTTCCCTTCAACCCACATCTCCAGACAGACGGACAGTCTCCAAAGGAAAGGGACCCACACCTGAGCAGCAATACATTCCTTTGCTAAACATAATTGAACATAATTGACATGCTAATATAATACATCTGAAGAGAGACGTGTGATCTTGAATACCCAATCTTTTAAGTGTAAACGCAGAGGAATGAGTCACTGTCTTGTTGACCTGGTCGGGTCAACCTTAACCAACATTTGTAATATCTTAAGACATCCTGCATTATGAAGTATCAATAATGTCCCATTTCATGTAATACATGAAGTATGATTTTATTAGCCACCCTACGCCCAAAAGGGCACAGGGTGGACTTAAACCCAGGAGTTTTTCCAGGAGTATCTCTCATCCTTCCAAAGTCTCTGGTTGTCACGGGTCATTCCGTTACATCTTTCCCCTTTCGGTGGGAGACGGACACAGGAGGGAACCCCAAACGGAGTCAGTCAGTAGTTCCAGTCCTCCAATGCTGGTATCCATACCATACTCCAAATAAATAGCTCCAAACTGAGCATTACTCACCCCGCCAACCTCTGCCTCTCTCAGAGAACACGCCTGCCGCTGGGGAGAGGCCTGGACTGGCCCTTCTCCCTGGAGCCCTTTCAGCCACTGGAGAGAAGACAGGGTGGCTGGGCTCAGTCCATCATGCTGTTGGGGATCTGGGCCAACTGCCCCCATTCCTGGGGTATACCAGTGGAGACTGAAGTCCCACCCACTGGTGTTAGGTGAAAATCCCCCGGTGCTTGCAAAGCAAAGCCGACATCCTCCTGTCCCAGTCCTGTACCATTTTCTGGGGTTGTGTCAGTGGAGACCGAAGTCCCATCTACTACCCCAGGAACCCCCTCTTCCGTTAGTGGAGAGCAGAGGTCCGTGACCCTTTGTTCTGTTGCCAGATTTTCCGCTGGGTGGCTGTGAGTGGAGACCAAAGTCCCATCAACTATCACAGGAACTCCCTCTCCTGCTAGTTGGGAGCAGAGGCCTGGGGCACTCTGCTCTGTTGCCAGCTCTTCTGCTGGGTTGGTGTGAGTGGAGACCACAGTCCCATCCACTACCACAGGGACCCCCTCTTCTGTTAGTTGGGAGCAGAGGCCCGTGACACTCTGCTCTGTGGCCAGTGATTCAGCTGGGGGTAAAAGCTTTACCACCTCAGCTTGTTGCTGGAGAGAGGGGCCAACCGCCCCGGCTCTCTGGAACTCCACACCATCCGCTTCGGCTTTAGGGATGGCAATCTCCATATTTTCCACTGTCGATTCATCAGCCAGGATTTCACAGTTGTCATCTGAACTTTCCTCATAGTCCCCGGCAACAGGAGCCCCACCCCGCTGCTGAGCAGAGTCCAGCAGCTGTCTGTAGGCACCCTCCAGCTCCCATTCCTGAATGGCCAGAAATTCCAAATCTTCCTGTAACCAGTGGCCTCCCGAGATATTCAATTTTTCCTCTCTGTGCTCCATTATGTCCTCCAAGCGCCTTTCCCGATCATCCCTGTAACGGTCACCACCGTTTACGACCTTCCATCCACCCACGACAAGCTTATCCGACACTCCACAATCCTGCATACACGATCCATTCCATTTCCCATAATCAAGACGAGACTCAGCTCTGCACTTGTTTCCAAGGATATGAACACTTTATTGGTTTCTTTCCAGCTTTTTATACAGTACAAGATGTTACAGCCAATCACAGGACAATGCCATCTCCACCCCCCTATTCACACTGGGGCTAATTATCTAGCAGACATTTCGGCACCGATACTGACAGATCTGTCACATTCCAAACTACAATTACACAATGCCTTGACCTCAATCACATTACCTAGACAGACTTACTGTCTCTAAAGGGCTTGACACATTTGTGTACCATAGACAATGTATGGTCTAGGAGTAGATGCAATTAACACCTTTCAAAAGAATAAAATGTCTTTCACAAGCCAGGTCACTTAACATTTCAATAGCCGGAGCTAAGCATTGAATAAGCTTGTAATGTCCCTCTCCTGTGTAACAAGTGTTAATATGGACCCCTTGTAATATGCCAGTCCTGCAATATGAATTATTATTAATGTCCCATCTTCTGCAATATATGAATTATGATTTCTTTGTCACCCTATGGCCCTAGTGGACATAAGGTGACCCTAGACATAGGAGAATCTCAGTCTGTCATGGTTCATTCCGTTACATCTCTCCCCTTTTGGTGGAAGACTGACACAGGTGGGAACCCCAAATGGGTTGACTCCGAAGTCAGTCAGTAGTTCCAGTCCTCCGATGCTGGTATCCATACTGTACCCAAAATAAATGGCTCCAAACTGAGCATTACTCACCCCGCCAACCTCTGCATCTCTGAGGACATGTCTGTCGCTGGGGAGAGGCCTGGACTCGCCCTTCTCCCTGGAGTCCTTTCAGCCACTGGAGAGAAGGCAGGGTGGCTGGGCTTAGTCCATCATGCTGTTGGGGGTCTGGGCCAACTGCCCCCCCTTCCTGGGGTATACCAGTGGAGACTGAAGTCCCATCCACTGGTGCTAGGTGAAAACCCCCCGGTGCTTGCAAAGCAAAGCCAAGCCGACATCCTCCTGTCCCAGTCCTGTACCATTTTCTGGGGTTGTGCCAGTGGAGACTAAAGTCCCATCCACTATCCCAGGAACCCCCTCTTCTGTTAGTGAGGAGCAGAGGCCTGGGGCACTCTGCTCTGTTGCCAGCTCTTCCGCTGGGTTGCTGTGAGTGGAGACCACAGTCCCATCCACTACCACAGGCACCCCCTCTTCTGTTAGTGAAGAGCTGTGGTCCGTGACCCTCTGTTCTGTTGCCAGCTCTTCCGCTGGGTTGCTGTGAGTGGAGACCACAGTCCCATCCACTACCACAGAGTCCCCCTCTTCCGTTAGTGGAGAGCAGAGGTCCGTTACCCTCTGTTCTGTTGCCAGCTCTTCCGCTGGGTTGCTGTGAGTGGAGACCACAGTCCCATCCACTACCACAGGGTCCCCCTCTTCTGCTAGTTGGGAGCAGAGGCCTGGGGCACCCTGCTCTGTTGCCAGTGATTCAGCTGGGGGTAAAAGCTTTACCACCTCAGCTTGTTGTTGGAGAGGGGGGCCAACCGCCCCGGCTCTCTGGAACTCCACACCATCCGCTTTGGCTTTAGGGATGGCAATCTTCATATTTTCCACTGCCGATTCATCAGCCAGGAGTTCACAGTTGTCATATGAACTTTCCTCATAGTCCCAGGCAATGGGAGCCCCACTCTGCTGCTGGGCCGAGTCTAGCAGCTGTTTGTAGGCGACCTCCAGCTCCCATTCTTGAATGGCCAGAAATTCCAAATCTTCCTGTGACCAGTGGCCTCCCGAGATATTCAATCTTTCCTCTCTGTGCTCCATTATGTCCTCCAAGTGCCACTCCCGATCATCCCCGAAGTCTGGATCACTGGACATCCTCCAATACAATAATCCCAGGCCATCATAGTCATAGCCTTCTGTGGGGCTGTCATCCGCTGACCACGAGCACTCTTGGGCTACATACCACCGGAGGGCTCTGTAGCTCTCGTTCAGCAGCATCTCTGCCCGGATCAGCCTGCTTAACTCAGCTGTCCACTCCTGCTTCGGTTGTTCCCCCAACAACAGCATTCATACGTCATACTGCGGCCAATACCTTGCATAGATGGAGGGCAGGACCTTTCCTTGGTGTTGCTGCTCCAGAGCTAGCGCTTCCTTCCAGAGTTGGCAACGAATCACATCCGACCATCCCAGCAGGGCCTCCTCTGATACTGGTCCTCTGTGCTGTATCCGCATCTCTTGTAACCTTTTTTGGAATTCCTCTTCCAAGGAGACTGGTATCTGTACCTCTCCCTTCTCTTCATTTGGTGATGCTGTGACTTCTGCTGCTGCAGCACCTCTTTGCTGTAGCAAGGTGGCATCCACAGCCGCTACAACCTGGTCTTTGTTCTCCGGTGGAGGATTAGGACCATACTGTGCCAGTCCACGTCTAACAGCCCGATCAAAAAACTCTTCCTTGGGGGTCCTGTCTGTTACACCGGGCCTCTCAGCTCTATCCATTTCGACAAGTTCTGCGATAATGTCCCTTTTCTTACGGTTGCTGGCCGGTCTGCCCGGCTCTCCAGTAAGTCCTTGAGAGTAGAGACCTTCAGCCGTTCATACTGTGTCTCCATTGTCCTGTGCCCTTGTAGTCGTCCTTCTTGTGATGGAATCATCCCACTGCTGTGCCACTAATTGTAACGGTCACCACTGTTTACGACCTTCCATCCACCCACGACAAGCTTATCCGACACTCCACAATCCAGCAGACATGATCCATTCCATTTCCCATAATCAAGACGAGACTACGCTCTGTACTTGTTCCAAAATGAATGAATATTTTATTGGTTTCTTAGCTTGCTTATATATCCAGTACCGCATATTAAAGTTAATCACAGGACAATGCAATCTCCACCCCCCTCATCACACACTATGGCTAATTACTATGCAGACATTTCGGCACCGATACTGACGAGACACATCACATTCCTTTATCACTAGAATTTAAACAAAATACAATCACACAATGATTTTCCCTTCAACCCACATCTCCAGACAGACGGACTGTCTCCAAAGGAAAGGGACCCACACCTGAGCAGCAATACATTCCTTTGCTAAACATAATTGAACAAAATTGACATGCTAATTCAATACATCTGAAGAGAGACGTGTGATCTTGACTACCCAATCTTTTAAGTGTAAACACAGAGGAATGAGTCACTGTCTTGTTGACCTGGTCAGGTCAACCTTAACCAACACTTGTAATATCACAATATAACATGCTGCAATATGAAGTATCAATAATGTCCCATCTCATGTAATACATGAAGTATGATTTTATTAGCCACCCTACGCCCAAAAGGGCACAGGGTGGACTTAGACCCAGGAGTTATTAGTGCTGCTGGCACAGGAGTATCTCTCATCCTTCCAAAGTCTCTGGTTGTCACGGGTCATTCCGTTACACCGGCCATTGATAGAAAAAACTGAAAATTAGTGGAGGAAATTGTCAATTGTCTGAGCACCTCACCCCAATTAGTTAATAGAAAATACAAAGGTGAAAAGGGGGTACCAATAAAGCACAGGGGTTATTAAATGGTGCAAATAAAAATTGAATAAAAATAGAAAAACATTTTATTATGACAATTTTATGACATCAGTTACGATCAATAGGTTTGATTTCAATTCAGTGAAGTTTGGAGAATCAAAATGAAGCATTGGTTTCACGATTCGCTCTACATGTTTCACTCATTGCGGGCTTCCCCAGGAGCATTTTAAAGACAATGCTGGGTATCAAAAAGAAAAACATACATAATTAATTGACTGTAAAAGGATTTTTACGTACAAGTAGATAGATGCAGAATGCAAGCAATTTATGAAAAATATGTGGGGAAAAACAATGTTACATCAATTCAAGCAGAAGGTGCAGGTTCAACAATTTTAGCTAAAGAACTAATGGGCGCTAAAGTGTACACTTACCAAGAGAAAAAATAGGTTGTTAAAAAATAAACAAAAATAGCAGACATGAACGGACAGCCACTGCCTCTGGAGAGAAATCACAGCCCTAAATTCAGAACTACCGGATTGCAGCAGGACCACAGCTGATACAAAGCAACCTGATAATAATATAGAAAAAACGGAAAAATATATATATGTGTGCAACATTAAATGACACACACATATATTTCTCTTCAATATCAAAAATATGAATATAGAGTTTAGGTAAAAATGAGTACATAGGTACCTGAAATATTCAAGCAAAATCGCTCATTGGGTAGAACCAATCACGGTTAAACCCCAGCTGGGATCAAATGAAGAAACAGGCAAATTGTAGCCTATAGCTAGTGTTGACAACACAGGGTTGCAATCTGTATCAAGGAGACAAAACACAAATAAAAATAAAAAAATATAAGGAGATAGATGTCACTGATTCAGCGATCAAGTGACATAAAGTTTAAGTTCATAAAAGTGTCCAAGAAAGAGGGCCAATGTAGGGTAATACCTGAAAATGGTGTGCATCAAAAAGGCAGTCCAAACCAGAGTAGGTTGGGAGGAAGGGATACTTCTGTCAGCAGTGCGTCTGATCAGCGAGTGTGTGGCTGTGGCTGTGGCAGTGCTTTATACCAGCCATCGCGGCGACGTCTGACAAATCCGTCCCCGCAATGCGGACATGTGACCGCGACGTCAGCGCACACGCCCACATGGTGCACCAGCTGACCAGATGGGGCAAATCAAGCAGCGCTCTCCAGGACCGGCCATTGATAGATTTAGTGATAGAGAGGGGGCAGCGCCCTTTATGGACACACCGCCACTGACAGAGATTACACCATCCAGGTCATTTTTTTCAAATAACAGTTTTTATTTCTTAAAAGTGCAATACAAGACAAAGCAGCATTCTAAACATAGTAACGAGTGTAAAACTTCAGGAATGGGTGCTTGCATAGTGGATTCATGGTTATACGTGCACTTAATAGCATTTATAGCAACTGGAAGTTGAAGATAAGGAAAAAAGAAAAGGAAGAGGAGAGAGAAAAGAAAGAAAGAAGAATAGAAAAAAGAGGGGGGGGCAGGTTGGAAGAGTGGAGATGGCAATGTACCTCGGTGTTCTAATCGTCGGCTCACGGCGGGTCCTCCTTGGCGTGCCACCTCTCCCAGACAAGGTCATGTTCGACCAGCCTATCCCGGATCCTGGCTATCATCTTTTCCATGATTTCTACATCCTTGACCCTGGCATAAAGAGCCTCTATGGATGGTGGTAGTGTTTTTTTCCAGTGAAGAGCCACCAAGCACCTAGCTGCTGTGAGGATGTGTCTAAGCAGTTTTTTGTAGGGTTTGGCTATGCGGGGTTGAGAGAGGCCCAGTAGGAAGAGCCTCGAGGAGAGGGGTTTGGGAGCTTCAAAGAGGCCGGATAGGAGCTCCTGCGTCAGAGTCCAGAACGGGACAATCAAGGGGCAGGTCCAGTATATGTGGAACAATGTACCCCAAGATTGGTTGCATCGCCAACAGCGGTCAGAGGCAGAGCGGTAAATCCTGTGGAGAACGTCCGGGGTCAGGTACCAAAAGAAAAGCACTTTATACGTGTTTTCCCTGTAAAGGGTGCATATAGAGTGTTTGGCCGCCTGCCTCCAGACGGCCCCCCACTCCTCCTCCGAAATTGCCTTTCCCAGCTCCCTCTCCCAGCGAAGCATATAGGCATGTTTGCCTTTGTCCCTCAGGGAGTACTCGTTTAGAATTCGATATATATCTGATATTAGGCCCCTGCGTGCTGTGCCCTCAAGCATGAGACGTTCAAATGGGGATGGTCTTGAGAATTGGAAATGGGGGCCTATTGTGTGGGCATAGTGGCGGATCTGTAAATAGCTGAAAAAGGCCTGTCGCGGGAGGTCGTGTTTGGCTTGGAGGTCAGTGAAGGAGTGCAGGGTGCAAGACCTGGGGTCCACCAGATGTCCGAAGTGAAAAAGATTTCGCGAGGCCCAGGGCCACGACATTGAGTGGGTGAGACTCGTCTGGATTTTGGGGTTATAGAGAAAGGAGGTCAGCAGGGAGCTATCGGACTTAAGTCTATAGTCATGAGCCAACTTCCTCCACAGACGTTGGAGCTGCTGCATAGAGCCCAGTAGTCGTCCGGGCTCGACCGACACATTTGCATTCCAGAGGAGATTGTTAGGGTGTATGGGCGCTAGCCAGATTTTTTCCACCTCTGTCCATTTATTGTAGGACTTCTGGGGAAACCACGATGCTATTGCCCGCAATTGCGACGCTTGGTAGTATTTTATCAGGTCGGGGAACGCCAGGCCTCCTTCAGTTCGCGCCGCCGTCATGACCGATCGTGGAATCCTGTGGCGCTTGTAGTTCCACACATAACTGAGGAGATCCGCCTGCAGGGCACGCAGATGAGCATAGGGGATCGGAACAGGAAGAGTCTGGAAAAGGTACAGCAGTTTTGGAAGAATCACCATTTTAATGGCCGCTATTCGGCCCAGGAGGGATATCTGGTGAGACTTCCATTTATAGATCAGCCCCCTGATCGAACTATATAGGGGGGGAAATTGGCCTGGTATAGGGAGGCAAAGGTCGGGGTCAGGTGAACCCCCAGGTATTTCAGGGAGGCTCGCTCCCAGTGGTACGGGAACACTGACTGTAGATGGAGGATCTCCGGTGTCGGGCAGGTTAAGTGGCATGGCCATGGACTTGGAGGTGTTGGTTTTGTACCCCGAGAGGGCCCCGTAGCGTTCGAGTTCCACATGGAGGTTGGGCTGGGAGATGCGAGGGTGCGTCAAGGTGAGTATAATGTCATCAGCAAAGAGGGAAATTTTAAACTCCCTCCCCTTCACTGGGATTCCCCGAATATCCGGATTGCCGCGAATCGACGCTGCCAGGGGTTCGATGCAGAGGGCGAAGAGAAGAGGGGAAAGCGGACACCCCTGACGGGTTCCGTTGGTGGCGGGAAAGGCGGATGAGGTAGCAAAGGGGGTCTTCATCTGTGAGACTGGGTTGGTATAAAGGTGCCGGATCGCCCGGAGAAAAGGTCCCCTGAACCCCATGTGTCTCAACGTGGCAAGCATGAAGGGCCAACCAAGGCGGTCAAACGCCTTTTCTGTGTCCAGACTCAAAAGGAGAGATCCGGAGCCCTCCCTGCCTGCCACATCGATAAGATCAATTACCTTTCTCGTGTTGTCCCCCGCTTGGCGGAGAGGGACAAAGCCTACCTGGTCTTTATGGACCAAGGAGGGCAAAACCACGTTTAGTCGGAGGGAGAGGATCTTTGTAAATATCTTAAGGTCCGAGTTCAACAGGGCTATCGGCCTGTAACTGGCACATAATGAGGGATCCTTGTCGGGTTTGGGAATAAGGGTAATGTAAGAACGTTGCATGTCTTGCGGGATGGGGGTTTGTTGAAGAAAAGCATTGAAGAGCTTGGTCATCTATGGGAGGAGTATGAGAAGAAAGGTCTTGTAATATTCATACGGTAACCCGTCCGGGCCCGGGGACTTGTGAGCAGGTAGGGCCTTAATGGCCAGAGTCAGTTCTTCGTCAGTGATAGGGGTATTGAGAGCGGCAAGGTCAGCTGGCTGTAGCTGGGGGATGCCAGCTTGGGCAAGGTATTGTTTCATCCTATCAAGCAAGTCAGGGGGGGGGGGGTCGTGGGGAATTTCCGGTCTATTATACAGGTCCGCATAGAATTCAGCGAACGCGTCCGCTATATTTTGGGGATGGGATAGAGTGTTACCCGATCTGTCTTGTACCTGGTGCGGAGTGGAAGCAAGCGAGCGATCCGCCAGCTTCCTAGCCAGCAGTGCCTGCACCTTGTTGCCCTTGTCATAATATACCCTCCGCCCTGCTGAGGAAGTTGTATTACGATACGCGTCCGGGGTCAGGAACCACTCCACGTCACTCGTTGTCGTCCCATATTTTCATCGGAGCTACCTGTCTCATGGTGTTACATGCCTTTTATTCTCATCACAAATGTGAGTAACCTGCTCGTTTGAAACGTAATAAATTGACCTGGTTTTACGTAAGCTCTTAGATTTAGTTTTTTCTTTGCATATCATCGGTTACATACTGGTTCGTTGGTGCCACTGAGGATACTTACATATCTCCTGGTCCTACGGCTGAATAGTATACACCCCTGAGCCATCCGGATTTCCACTATTGATCTAAGCTTATTAGACCTTTGGTAAAACAAAGGTCTTTCTGTGAGGTTAGAGTACCCATCACTACTGGTGAAGGGATCACATTCTGAATTGGTTTTCCAGTCACGTGGTGAAGATACTCTTATTATCTGGTCGCAGGATTTATTTCTCATGTTGTTTGCATATTGCAATTTTGGACTATTTTTTCCTATTTTGGTTTTCACTTTCACTGTTATGAGTATATGTATTACCATTTTAATTTAGGTTTGCGCTGCCTTATTTATTTTTGGGATAGAGTGTTACCCGATCTGTCTTGTACCTGGTGCGGAGTGGAAGCAAGCGAGCGATCCGCCAGCTTCCTAGCCAGCAGTGCCTGCGCCTTGTTGCCCTTGTCATAATATACCTGTCTCAGGCGAACTAGAGCTTTCTCGACACGGCCCAACACCAGATCCCGGAGCGTCGACCGCACGAAGGCAATGCGCTTAAGAAGTGTCAGGGAGGATTGCAGGCGGGTTTCTAGGGCCTGAAGCTGCGCTTCCGCCTGCTTCCTGGCAGACTCAGCATCCCTCTTGAGGGCCGAGGAGAGGGCCATACAGCGCCCTCTAATCACCGCCTTGTGAGCGGCCCACAATAAGGCAGTAGAGACATCTGATGTGTCGTTTTCGCTAAAGTAAAGCTGCAGGGAAGTCTCTAGTTCCGTCCTCGAGGGGGCATGTTTCAGAAGGAAATCGTTCAGTCGCCAGTTATAGGGCCCGCGGGCAGGGGCGTTCAAGTCAAGGGACAGAGTAATGGGGGCGTGGTCGGACCAGGAGATGGGTAGTATCTGTGCAGAGTCAGTAGTACGAAGTGTGGTGTTATTGACCAAAAAATAATCTATGCGTGAGTGCATGTGATGGGGGGCTGAATAAAAAGTGAACTTGCGATCTCCCGGGTGAAGGGCCCGCCACGCATCGAACAGAGCATGTTTTCTGACCAGTTGGCGGAAGAGCTTAGAGTCCCGAAGGGCCCTAGTCACCACCTGGCGATCCCAAGCCACCGAATGGGGCAGGTTAAAATCTCCCCCCACCACCAACAGGTCGTGAGGGGAACGGGCTAAACGGGTGAGTACCCGACCTAGGAACCTGTGTTGGTGTGTGTTCGGGGCGTACATGGTGCACAGATATCACGGTAGTTAAAGATAAACTCACCAAGGCCAAGATGCTGAGGGCGGCTCCCTTTGCGACCTAGCGCGATCCGCCCCCTGGAGTGGGTACAGAGGGACGGACGCACCGGGAGGCACCGGTACCGACAGGTGGATGAAGACTGGGTCCGTGGAGCAGAGACTGATCCGGAAGCAGGTCGCTGAGGTCAGCCGAGGAAGCACACGGAGGTAGTCCGGAAGTCCAGGTAGCTGGAGCTGGGAACAAGCAGAAGATTAATCCGGGAAACAGGCCGTGGTCAGGAGGGTTGGAGAGATCAGGAAGTCCGATAGTTCAAAGCCAAAGGTCAAGAGCAGGAGGCAGCAGCAGTCCGGTAACAATAGCCAAAGGTCAAAAAGGGTCAGGATCAAAAGGTCGTAGGTATCAGATACACTTTAGAAGCTGTGACAAGCCAGCAACCAGACAGGAGGAAGAGGATGGCTTAAATAGCCCGCCTAAGCCACTGATTGGGCGGTTGGAGAGCGTGTCCGTGCGTGCCACGCGCCGCGAGGGCCTATACCGCGCACGCGCGCGCCTAAGACGTGCACGCGCGTGCTCGAGCCGCGCATGCGCACGCCCGCAGTAAACGGCCGCGAACGGGCAGTTCTGATGCCCTGACAGTGCCCCCCCCCAAGGGGCGGGCTCCGGACGCCCAAACTGTCCATCATGCCGAGGGGCATGTAAATTTCTGGAAGGCTCCCAGGAATTGTCCTCAGGGGGATAACCTTTCCACTTGATTAAGTACTGAAGTTGCCTCCCTCTTTTTCGACAACTCAGGATGGATTCCACCTCGAATTCCTTTTCTCCTTCGATCACCACCGGAGGAGGTGGGAGTTCTTCTCTCTCAGGGAAAGTGTCTGGTATGAAAGGCTTGAGCAGGGATGCATGAAAGACAGGATGGATCCTGTAGGAGTCCGGTAATTCTAGTTCAAAAGCCACAGGGTTGATCTTCCACTTGATTTTAAATGGGCCGATGAACCTAGGGCCGAGTTTCCGGGAATGGATTGGTAGTTTGAGGTTTGTGGCCGATAACCAGACCCTTTCGCCAACTTCGAAGTCCGGGCAGTCCTTCCTCCCCCTGTCGTAAAACTTCTTGTAACTCTTTTGGGCTTGGTGCATGGTCTCCTGGAGTTTCTGGAAGTTGCGTTCCTGGACAGCTGGGACCGATATTTCAGGAATGGAGTCCGGAAGGAAGGAAGGATGGTATCCGAGGTTGGCCCAAAACAGGGTTTGGTTAGTAGACGAGTGAACCGAATTGTTGTAGGCAAACTCTGCCGCTGGCAGCAAAGATGCCCAGTCGTCTTGAGATGATGAACAAAAACAACGGAGGTATTGCTCCAACGTTTGGTTGGTCCTCTCTGTCTGGCCATTGGACTGCGGGTGGTAGGCAGACGAGAGGCAGATCTTAATTTCAAGCGACTTGCAGAGCTCCCTCCAGAACTTGGAAGTGAACTGCACACCCCTGTCTGACACGATGCTCTTGGGTGCCCCATGGAGTCTTATGATTTCCTTAAAAAAAATTTTGGCTGTCTCAGTCGCGGAGGGTGTACCAATCATAGGCAGGAAGTGTGCTAATTTAGACAGTCGGTCAATTACCACTAGAATCGTAGTAAAGCCTTCGGAGGGAGGCAGGTCCACAATGAAATCCATTGAAATATCTGTCCAGGGGCGTTCCGGAACAGGAAGAGGTTTGAGTAGGCCCCAGGACTTGGTGTTCGGACCCTTACAACGCTGGCAGCGGGTACAAGAAGACACGTAGGTCTTACAGTCTAATTTCCACTTCGGCCACCAGAAAGAGCGTCCGATCAACTCCGCGGTCTTCCGTACTCCAAAGTGGCCCGCCAGCTTGTGATCGTGGAATGTGCTTAACACCAACTGCTTTGTTTCTGTAGGTACAAAGACTTTGCCCCGTGACCACAGTAAACTGTCTTGTTTCTCCAGAGAGAGTGCCAGTTGGTCGGTGCATTGGTCGGAGGCCCTTTTAAGAGAGGTCAGTAGGTCAATTGGAGAAATTAATAAAAAGTTCTTGGGGGTTAAGATGGTACTAGGCTCCAGTGGGCCGGGCGTTTCGGTGAACATTCTGGAAAGGGCGTCTGCTTTCCCATTCTTAGACCCGGTCTGAAAGTGATGTGGAAATGGAAACGGTGAAGAACAAGGCCCAGCGAGCTTGTCTTGGTCTTAGGCGTTTGGCGGATCGCAAGTATTCCAGGTTTTTATGGTCCGTAAAAATCAGAGTGGGGGTGAAGGGCACCTTCCAGGAGATACCTCCATTCCTCCAAGGCAAACTTAATGGCCAGTAATTCCCGGTCACCTCCAAGATAAAGGGCAAGGTTGGGTCTGGGTGTTTTAGAACAGGTGCGGAAGAAAACAAGGTCTTGAGCTTTGTGAATGCCTCCTGTGCTTCCTGGGACCAGTGGAAACGACATCCCTGCTGGTTTAGTTTGGTAATAGGAGACACAGTGGATGAAAAGCCGGAAATTAATCTTCGGTAAAAGTTGGCAAAGCCAATAAACCGCTGTACCCCCTTCTTGTCGGTCGGTGCTGGCCAGTCCTGGACTGCCTTGACTTTCTGCGGATCCATAGATATCCCATTGGTCGAGATGATAAAGCCCAAGAACTGAATGGTGGTCTTTTCAAATTCGCATTTCTCAGCTTTAAGGTATAATTTATGTTGCCTGAGGATGGCCAGGACTTGTTTAACGTGGACCCGGTGCACTTCAAGGGATACTGAGAAGATGAGGATGTCATCTAGATAGACGACCAGGAAGTCATCCAGGAATTGGCGGAAGATGTCGTTTACCAGGTGCTGGAATGTGGCAGGGGCATTACAGAGACCGAAAGGCATCACCAAGTATTCAAAGTGGCCAAACCTTGACCTGAAAGCTGTCTTCCACTCGTCCCCGGGCCGGATTCGGATAAGGTTGTAGGCCCCCCGGAGGTCAAGTTTGAAGAAGACCCGGGCTGAACGGAATCGCTGGAACAGTTCCGGGATCAGGGGTAACGGATACCGGTTCTTGATGGTTATTTTATTCAACTCCCGATAATCGATGCAAGGCCTGAGGGAGCCATCTTTTTTTTCGACAAAGAAGATTCCTGCCCCGGCTGGGGAAGAGGAAGGACGAATGAACTTCTTTCCTAAGTTTTCGTCGATATAAGCCTTGAGGGCTACTAATTCAGTCTCTGATAAAGGAAAAATTCTCCCGAAAGGGATCTTAGAACCAGTCAACAGGTCGATAGGGCAGTTGTATGACCGGTGCGGAGGAAGGCGGTCTGCCTGCTGTTTGTCAAACACATCCCTAAATCCTGAGTAAACTGCGGGAACGTGTTGGAGGTCTTCTGACACCGTCATCAAGGTAGAACAAGCGGGTTTAGTAGGTATGAGGCAATGTTGAGCACAATAGACTGAGGGGAATTTGATCTCCTTTTCGCACCAGTCTATACTGGGTTGGTGCACTTGTAGCCATGGAAGCCCCAGGATGATGGGGGCCAGAGGAGACGGGATAAGGTCTAGGCACAGGTACTCTTGGTGTCCGGTATCCGAGACGGCAGGAATAGGTAGGGTTTCATGGGTAACAAGTCCTGAGCGGGGGAGTGAGCCGTCTGCCAGATGGATCTGTAAGGGGAGGTCCTTAGGACGACAGGGGATATGCAGCTTCTGGGCCAGGGCGGAGTCCAGAAAGCAGCTGCAGGCCCCAGAGTCAACGATGGCCGGTAGCCGGGTCGCCCCCTCCGGGAGCTGTAGGGAGAGATAGAGGACAACATAAGTCTGAGGTAAGTTGATAATGTGGTAATTGAAGGTGGATGATGGTCTAGACTTACTGGGCCTAATCGGACAAGTGCGGAGGAAGTGGCCTGCTCCACCGCAATACAGGCACAGATTTGACTGGCATCTACGCTGCCTCTCTTCAGGCGTGAGGGGAGCCTGGACCATCCCGAGCTGCATGGGCTCAGGATCCTGAAGCGAGGAGGCGGGCGGAACCGGGAGAGGCGGAGGAGCTGGAGGGAACCTTGGTGAGGTCCAGCTGGGACGAGTTACTTGACAGCGTTCTGAACGTCGCTCTCGTAGGCGTCTGTCAAGTTGGGTAGCTGATTGAATCAATGCTTCCAAAGTGGCAGGTGGATCAATTCTAGCTAGTTCGTCCTTGAGGGACTCTGATAGACCTTGGCGGAATTGATATTTCAGGGCGGCCTCATTCCACCCTGTGTCAGCAGACCACTTTCGGAATTCCGCAATGAAGTCCTCCACTGGCCTCCTCCCCTGATTCAGCTGGTGGAGAGACATGTTTTTAAAGAAAGTGTCTATAGTGTCCAGTATTGGGCTCTTCTGTTCCAGTAGGCTGTGTGCCCAAGCCTGTGGCTCGTCCGCGAGCAAAGAAATCACAAAGCCTACTTTCACGGCTTCCGAACAGAAAGTTCTAGGTTGCAGGGCCAAGTACAGTGAGCAGGCATTTTTGAACGCCCGGAATTTCTTGCGGTCGCCAGAGAATCGCTCAGGTGTTGGGACGCGAGGTCCTGGGTGAGTGACAACCATTGCTGGCCCTGGAGAAGACTGGGAGGTGGATGCTCCCATAGCTGGAGCCGCGGGAGGGGCCGTGGGTCCAGGCGTGACAGCCATTTGTTGGAGGCGACCATCCATTTGTACGTATCCGTCCTGCAACTTCTGTACCGTGTCGGTTAGTGCTGAGACTTGTAGGCAAAGAGTCTCAAAGGGAGAGCGCACCCTGTCGGCCTCGGACATCTGGCTGGCTTGTACTATCACGGTAGTTAAAGATAAACTCACCAAGGCCAAGATGCTGAGGGCAGCTCCCTTTGCGACCTAGCGCGATCCGCCCCCTGGAGTGGGTACAGAGGGACGGACGCACCGGGAGGCACCGGTACCGACAGGTGGACGAAGACTGGGTCCGTGGAGCAGAGACTGATCCGGAAGCAGGTCGCTGAGGTCAGCCGAGGAAGCACACGGAGGTAGTCCGGAAGTCCAGGTAGCTGGAGCTGGGAACAAGCAGAAGATTAATCCGGGAAACAGGCCGTGGTCAGGAGGGTTGGAGAGATCAGGAAGTCCGATAGTTCAAAGCCAAAGCCAAAGGTCAAGAGCAGGAGGCAGCAGCAGTCCGGTAACAATAGCCAAAGGTCAAAAAGGGTCAGGATCAAAAGGTCGTAGGTATCAGATACACTTTAGAAGCTGTGACAAGCCAGCAACCAGACAGGAGGAAGAGGATGGCTTAAATAGCCCGCCTAAGCCACTGATTGGCCGGATGGAGAGCGTGTCCGTGCGCGCCCGTGCCGCGCGCCTATACCGTGCACGCGCGCCTATACCACGCACGCGCGCGCCTATACCACGCACGCGCCCGCCTAAGACGTGCACGCGCGCGCCCGCCCGAGCCACGCATGCGCGCGCCCGCAGTAGACAGCCGCGAACGGCCAGTTCTGATGCCCTGACAACAGAGTTATTGCTCGCGAGTGCCATATTCCCCTCAGGATGATGAAGTGGCCTAGGGGGTCGATGTAGGAATCTGTATGGGTGAAGGGGACGCCTCGCTTGATGAGAATAGCGACTCCCGCCCGTTTACACGAGCTAAAGGCCTGGTAAATTAGGGGGTAATGTCTAGAGGCGAATGTAAAGGAGTCCCCCTTGGAGAAGTGTGACTCCTGTACCATTATGATCTCCGCCCCCAACTGCATGAACTCTCTTAAAGCTAGGTGTCGTTTCCTATTGGAGTTGAGCCCGTGGACATTCAGAGAGAGTATCTTAGCCATAGCGTGGGTGAGGGAAACATGGGTAATACTTAGCTGGGGTCAGAGGCGGTGTGTCCGGTTCTGGGAGGGCGATCGGAGGAGCCGCGGAGCCGACAGTCACCGAGGCTTGTGCACGAGTCCAGCCTGCAAGGAGGGGGAGAAGAGGGGATCTGAAAAGAAAGAGAGAAATGAAAACAAAAGAACATAAAGAGAACATATCAACAGTCAACAATGGGGACCCATGGGGCCTAGGGGCTGCCGGGTCCCAACAGTTCCACAGAGACCTCCCGACCAGGACATCCACAAATGTAGGTCGGGGGGCAAGGGGGTGGTGTGGGGAAACTCCACAGGGGGGTTGGGGGACAAGGAACTCTTAGGCATTCCGCCATGGGGGGGTCCGTAATCAGATAGTCAACCTCAACGGAGTCTCGTCCGAGACAAGCCCGACGAACGGTACAGGGTTAAGGCAAGGGCAACCGGGGTCAAAAAAAGAAAACGAAACTCAAAAAGAGAAAAAGGGGCAAGATGCCTAACTCGAGACAGTTCCTGGGGCCGGGGCTACAGTCTAATACAGGTCTGTGCCTGGCAGGGTTGCGGCCAGGATCCTGGCCTCTGGGCCGTTTGGGTGGAGGGACTCTCTGCCAGACCATAGGTGGGGGGGGACGGAGTAGCCACCAGGTCCCATTCTGGTGGGAGAGGGACTGGGATGCCCAGCGTATCGCAGAAGGCATCCAGATCTTCAGGATAACGCAGAGTGGCAGAAGTCCCCTGGTGTCTGGCGGACAGGCTAAAGGGGAAACCCCAGCGGTATACAATGTCCTTGTCCTGTAGGGTGCGAAGCAGGGGTTGAAGCAGGCGGCGTTTCTGCAGGGTGATCCAGGAGAGGTCCGGATAGAGCTGTATCGGGTGGTTGTGAAAGACCAGTTTGCGGATGGGCCGGGCTTTGCGCATTATGGTTTCCTTCAACTGGTAGGAGTTCATTTGGCAGATGACGTCCCGAGGTTTAGAGACCGGGCCTTTTGGCTTGAGGGCTCGATGGGCCCTATCCATCTCAATGATCTTGTCAGCTGGTTCGCCCAGTATTTCATTAAACAAGTTCTGAAGGGTGGACTGCAGGTCCTCTGTGCCCTCCGCCTCGGGGAGGCCGCGCACGCGGATGTTGTTGCGGAGCCCCCTGTTGTCCAGGTCTTCAACATAGCGCTGCATATCTCTTAACATGAGGCGGTGGTCTGAGGCCTGGATTTGGGTGCGATGTACTGCTAGTTTAGTCTCTTGAATTTCCTCCTCCACCATTTCCACCCTGTCTGCCAAGTGTTTAAGGCCCGTGTGGAGGGCTTGGATTTCAGCGCGGCAGGTCGCCTTAACGTCCTCAATAAGCTGTTTGAAGTCATCTTTCGTGGGGATGGCCGGTAGATAAGTTTGCCACGGCGGGGGGGGGGGGGGATAGTAATGGGGTCCCCTATCATCATGGGGAGGGTGAGGAGAATTGGTGGGTGAAGGGCTGTGGGTGGGAGCCGGTATCTGATGCGGTCTACCCTTGAGGGGTTGTTGCTGGGGTGGGTCCCAAGAAACAGACCAGGCCTCAGCTTGGAGAACTGGTGGAGTGGGCCCCCCCCCCCGCTCCATGGGGTGTTAGTACCAGCCATTTGGGCATATGAGGGGGGGGAGATCCCCATCTGATCCCTGACATCTGGGTGGATGGCTGGATGGATCTGTCCCAGGGCAGGAGGGAGGGTGGGCTGCAGCCCAGTGATGTTGGGCGAGCTGCTGCGCTCTGTAGTTCCCATGAGGGCCTGGGAGTTGGTGGGGGCCTGTAGTGCTGAGAAAGTCCTCCTGAGCAAATGATGGAGAGGTGGGGAGCTGGGTGCTGTCTATTAAGCAGGGGTCTGAGGCAGAGCGGAGCAAACGGGGGAAGGTCTCCGTGCACCGGGCGTCCAGGGCTGGGGAGAGGTTAGGAGGCGCGGCCTGCACCACGTGTGGAGCGGCGGGGGGGGTGAGGGTGTGGAATTCCACTCACCGGTTGTTGAAGACGGTCCGGGCTCAGAGACGAGGCTGCATGCTGCAGATAAGCTGGAGGTGGCTCCGGATAGTGAGGCGGAGGTAGAGAGGGGGAGAGGTCCCGGGTTCCTGAGGTGGCTGCGTCCGGCGCCATCTTGTCTCCGCCGCCCGGCGGCATGTCGGGCGGCTTAAAATAATCCCTGAAGGACGTGGAGGAGCCTGGAGGGGGTTGGGATGGTCCCCGTATTGATGTGGACCTGGTGGTCCGTGAGCCGCCCATGGATGGCAGGTTTTCCCCCCGGTTTTCTGCCGTTTAGCTGCGGGCTGGAGAGGAGCTCTCAGGGAGTGAGTCCTTCCAGGTTGGCTTCCGGTCACGCCCCCCCATCCAGGTCATTTATGAACAAATTATATAGGATTGGTCCCAGGACAGAACCCTGGGGGACCCCACTGCCCCCCCCGACCATTCCAAGTACTCCCTATTTATCACCACCCTCTGAACTCGCCCTTGTAGCCAGTTTTCAATCCATGTGCTCACCCTATGGTCCATGTGCTCACCCTATGGTCCATGTACTCGCCCTATGGTCCATGTACTCGCCCTATGGTCCTTGTACTCGCCCTATGGTCCTTGTACTCACCCTATGGTCCATGTACTCACCCTATGGTCCATGTACTCACCCTATGGTCCATGTAATCCCCCTATGGTCCATGTACTCCCCCTATGGTCCTTGTACTCGCCCTATGATCTATGTACTCACCCTATGGTCCTTGTACTCACCCTATGGTCCATGTTCTCACCCTATGGTCCATGTTCTCACCCTATGGTCCATGTACTCACCCTATGGTCCATGCCAACAGACCTTACTTTGCACAGTAAACGTTTATGGGGAACTGTGTGCAAAATCCATATACACCACGTCTACGGGCCTTCCTTTATCCAGATACACCACGTCTATGGGCCTTCCTTTATCTAGATCCACCACGTCTAAGGGCCTTCCTTTATCTAGATACACCACGTCTACAGGCCTTCCTTTATCTAGATACACCACGTCTATGGGCCTTCCTTTATCTAGATACACCACGTCTACGGGCCTTCCTTTATCTAGATACACCACGTCTATGGGCCTTCCTTTATCTAGATCAGGGGCAGTGGCGTAATTATAGGGGTGCTGAGATCGCCATGGCAACCAGGCCCCTTGCTGCAGGGGGCCCTTTAGGGTAAGGTGACCAGATTTTTAAAATGAAATCCGGGGACATATTTTTTCTTTACTAGTAATGGTAACAATCAGCGACTCTCTGCCCGTCGCCGTCGCTGCCCCCCTCACAGCCTGTCAAGTCTTACTACTTTATGGGGAGTGGAGGAAGATCACTCTGCCAGGGAAGGCAAGGAGATAGGCAGGCATCTGGCCAGGATTTGAGCCAAGGCAGAAGAACATGCGAGCGAAGCTAAATGGGCATATGCCCGAAACTGAAGAAATATTCCCTCCGCTCTGACCAGCACATGATCATCAGAAAGAGGCACAGATAATGGGAAAAATACAACCCCCTTATGCTAGTAGGCATGGTGGAGTGGGGGTGTGTAATCCTATTTTATTTTAATTCTGCACTGACTGTCTTTGAAATTGCCCCTGCCCCCTATTAAATCCAATCTGGGGACAAAACCAGGGACAGACTTGGTCCGGGGACAGTGTCCTCAATCAGGGGACTGTCACTGTCCCCTGAAACTGGGGATGTCTGGTCACCCTACTATAGGGCCCCCTCTACTCTTTGATAGGAGGAGCGGCAGGGGTGGCTGAGATGAGCTCCCCGATCGTCAGCCGAACTGTGCAGGGAAGGAGCTTGTCACATTAACCCAGTGCTTCTCAATTATTTTCTGTCATGCCCCCCATAGGAAGAAGAAAACATTTCACGCCCCCCCCCCCCCCCCCCCCCGTGCGACTGTAAATAGTATCATTTGTCTATAAAATTGTTATAAGTACACCTCTGCATAACAGTGTATCCACATATCCCCCACACAGTATTGCCCTTCTTCACATATCCCCCCCACAGACAGTATTGCCCTTCTTCACATATCCCCCCACACATTATTGCCCCATCACATATCCTCTCACACAGTATTGTCCCATCACAGATCCCCCCACACAGTATTGTCCCATCACATACCCCCCCCACACAGTATTGTCCCATCACATACCCCCCCCACACAGTACCACCTCCTAGCAGCCAATCACCTGCCGTCCAACATGATAGGCTGCTACCTCTCTGGTCCCGCCTGTCAGTTCAACAATGTCCCGCCTCCCGCTCCTCTAACTAGCACAGGAGGCTGGGGACAGCGGCTTCTAAATGGCGCGATCGCCGCAGTCCGGTAGGAGGCTCGAGCCCCCCTTCATGGAGCCTCGGGCCCCCCCAGGGGGGCCCGCCCCACTATTTGAGAAGCACTGCATTAACCTAAAGTGAAAGTAGTGTGTGCTCTTTGTCTCCCCCTAGAGTGCAGTACCCGGCAGGAAGTGCCAAGGTTAATGTCTGCAGTTTTTTTTATATGACTATCTGCTGTATGTGTTTATATGTGTGTGTGTGTGTATGTATATACTGTGTGTGTATACGTATGTACTGTATGTGTGTGTATGGATGCGTGTGTGTGTGTGTCTATATACTGTGTGTGTATATGTATGTACTGTATGTGTGTGTATAATATATACTGTTTGTGTATATGTATGTACTGTATGTGTGTGTGTGCGTGTATATATGTATGTACTGTATGTGTATATACTGTGTGTGTATATGTGTGTGTGTGTGTATATATACTGTGTGTGTATATATACTGTGTGTGTATATGTATGTGTGTGTGTATATGTATGTACTGTATGTGTGTGTATATACTGTGGGTGTATATGTATGTACTGTGTGTGTATATGTATGTACTCTATGTGTGTGTTTATATATACTGTGTGTGTATATGTATGTACTGTATGTGTGTGTGTATATACTGTGTGTGTGTATGTATGTACTGTATGTGTGTGTATATACTGTGTGTGTATATGTATGTACTGTATGTGTGTGTGTGTGTATATACTGTGTGTGTATATGTATGTACTGTATGTGTGTGTGTATATACTGTGTGTGTATATGTATGTACTGTGTGTGTGTATATACTGTGTGTATATGTATGTACTGTATGTGTGTGTGTGTGTATATGTATGTACTGTATGTGTGTATATACTGTGTGTGTATATGTGTCTATATGTATGTACTGTATGTGTGTGCATGTATGGATGCATGTGTGTGTGCATATGTATGTGTTTATATGTATGTACTGTATGTGCATATGTATGTGTGTGTGCATATGTATGTATGTATGTGTATATGTATGTACTGTATGTGTGTGTGCATATGTATGTATTGTATGTGTGTGTGCATGCATGTCTGTATGTATGTACTGTATGTGTGTGCATATGTATGTACTGTATGTGTGTGTGCATATGTATGTACTGTATGTGTGTGTGCATGTATGTGAGTGTGCATGTGTTTATCAGTGGCAGTGCGTCCATAAGGGCGCATGTGTGCCGATCCCTCTCCCCAGTCACTCCCTCTATGACCAATGGATAGATTCATGCATAGCATGAATCTATCCATGGCCACTGCTGCCACCCCCATATTTAGGTGTCCGGCTCCTTTTCGGGCGCCTGAATCACAGCAGGGGGGGGGTTGAAGCACCTGATTAGAGCCATAGTCTCTAATAGGCTTCAAAATAGGTGAACCGCGAGCGCCATGCTGGGCGCTCAAAGTCCACCCAGGTGTGTTAGAAAGGCGAATTAATATTCACTTTCCTAACATTGAACCACCTCTCCACCAATCAGGTGTGCGGGTCTGTTAACCGTCACCTGATTTTCTGAAACAATAGGAGCAGCTATTGGACACTTATCAGGAGGAGAGGACGGGAGATGAGGATGGCAGGAGATGCATGGGGGATCCTGCTCGTAGGAGTCACCCGCAGCCCCACGAGACAGGGTAAGAGTCGGGTAGGCGGGGGGATTCACAGTGGTGGCATTCGATGACACAGTTGCAGCATTTGATGGCACACTGGCAGCATTTAATGGGCACACCAGTATTTGCTGGGCACACTGGCGGGATTTAATAGACACAGTGGCAGAGTTTGATGGGCACAGTGGCAGAGTTTGATGGGCACAGTGGTGGCACAGTGGCAGCATTTTGGCACAGTAGCAGCGTTTGGGCACAGTGGCAGCATTTGATGGAAACAGTAGTGGCGTTTGGCACAGTGGCAGAGTTTGATGGGCACAGTGGCTGCATTTGATGGGCACAGTGGCTGCATTTGATGGGCACAGTGGCAGCTTTTGATGGGCACAGTGGTTGCAAATCATGTTTTTTTAAGAATTTTTCATTTTGCTTGCGCCCCCCTAAAAATTTTGAGTACCAGCTGCCACTGGTTTATATGTGTGTGCATATGTGCATTTATATATATATATGTGTGTATGTGTGTTTACATGTATGTATGCACATTTTATGTATGCACTTTTAATCCCGATCCCCTATTTGTGTACAATCAGAACCTATTTGTTTATTTATTTATTTTGCTTGTTCATAGTATCGTCAAAAAATGCTATTCCTCCAAAAAGCGATCCATGCTTAGATCACTTTTCAGAGACATTTGACAGCCGGTAAAGAGGCAACATGTTGCCTACTGACTGCCTGTTTTAACCCCTTAAATACATCATCACTATGCTGCAACTGCATGCAATGCACACAGTTGCAAGGGGGTTGCAGTGTAGTCCCATTCACCTAGGGGTATACTTCAAGGGTGCCCTGACTGGAAAAGGATTGTGAAACACCAACATAGAGAAACCAATCTCTCCATTTTCCTCCTGCAGCCGCTGAATGCCTGCGGGAAGGAGAGGAAATAAAGCAAGGGGAACTGGAGAAATCGGTTCATTTATATGCAGCCGCCTACTTGCGACCGTGTCCTGTAACGCCACCGCGCTCGGAGAAAAGAGCCCTATCTGGGGGTCAGGGGGGGGGGCCCTTCATGGTTTCTTGCATCGGGGCCCTGAAGGTTCTAGTTACGCCACTGATCAGGGGTCTCCAACATCCGGCCCGCTTGGACGTTTTGTCCGGCCCGCAGCTTCAGTCACTCACTGCAGGGACGGCTTGCTTTGCCTTCTGACAGGCATTGAGGGAGTGTGCCACTGCCAACAAAGCCTACTGCCTATGTTATTTCAGTGCAGACCTGCTGCACCTCCCATCTCCTCCACCGGAGTTAGTTTCATTTTAGCTGAAACACGCTGATCGGGAAACTTGCAGACAGACAATGATGAGGAAAGGAATGTGCTGGGGGGGGGGGGGGGGGAATGAGGAGGCTGGGGACACAGGTACAGAGGGGGGACAAAACTGTGTGTGGTGGGAGATCTAATGGGGATGTGGTGATGGCTCTGATGGGGATGTGGTGGGGGCTCGGTGGGGATGTAGTGATGGCTCTGATGGGGATGGGGATGTGGTGGGGGCTCTGGTGTGGATGTGGTGGGGGCTCTAATGGGGATGTGGATGTGGTGGGGACTCTGGTGGGGATGTGGTAATGGCTCTGGTGGGAATGTGGTGGGGACTCTGATGGGGATGTGGATGTGGTGGGGACTCTGGTGGGGATGGGGATGTGGTGGGGACTCTGGTGGGGATGGGGATGTGGTGATGGCTCTGGTGGGAATGTGGTGGGGACTCTGATGGGGATGTGGATGTGGTGGGGACTCTGGTGGGGATGTGGATGTGGTGATGGCTCTGGTGGGGATGTAGATGTGGAGGGGGCTCTGATGGGAAAAACTGATGTAAGGCCTCATGCACACTTAATATTTGGCCCTGGTGTATAAGGCTCTGGCATTCAGGTGCACCATCCAGCCCTGCTAATGGCAGCCTGTTTTTAAATTCTGCTCTATTCCATAGCTGAGGAGTAATTTAAAAATGGCTTTTTTTTTTCGGCCTGCGAATATCTGTAAAATATACAATGTGGCCCTCGAAGTAAAAAGTTTGGAGACCCCTGATCTAGATACACCATGTCTAAAGGCCTTCCTTTATCAGGATACACCACGTCTACGGACCTTCCCTTATCTAGATACACCACGTCTACGGGCCTTCATTTATCTAGATACACCACGTCTACGGACCTTCCTTTATCTAGATACACCACGTCTACGGACCTTCCTTTATCTAGATACACGTCTACGGACCTTCCTTTATCTAGATACACCACATCTACGGGCCTTCCTTTATCTAGATACACCACGTCTACGGACCTTCCTTTATCTAGATACACCACGTCTACGAACCTTCCTTTATCTAGATACACCATGTCTACGGGTCTTCCTTTATCTAGATACACCACGTCTACGGGCCTTCCTTTATCTAGATACACCACGTCTACGGACCTTCCTTTATCTAGATACACCACGTCTACGGACCTTCCTTTATCTAGATACACCACGTCTACGAACCTTTCTTTATCTAGATACACCACGTCTACGGGCCTTCCCTTATCCATATACACCACTTCTACGGGTCTTCCTTTATCTAGATACACCACGTCTACAGGCCTTCCTTTATCTAGATACACCACGTCTACGAACCTTCCTTTATCTAGATACACCACGTCTACGGGCCTTCCTTTATCCATATACACCACATCTACGGACCTTCCTTTATCTAGATACACCATGTCTACGGGTCTTCCTTTATCTAGATACACCACGTCTACGGACCTTCCTTTATCTAGATACACCACGTCTACGGGCCTTCCTTTATCTAGATACACCACGTCTACGGACCTTCCTTTATCTAGATACACCACGTCTACGGGCCTTCCTTTATCTAGATACACCACGTCTACAGGCCTTCCTTTATCTAGATACACCACGTCTACGGGCCTTCCTTTATCCATATACACCACGTCTACGGGCCTTCCTTTATCTAGATACACCACATCTACGAACCTTCCTTTATCCATATACACCACATCTACGGACCTTCCTTTATCTAGATACACCACGTCTACGGGCCTTCCTTTATCTAGATACACCGGGGCAGATTCATATAGAGAAACGATGGCGTATCTACAGATACACCGTCGTATCTCTGAGTTCCGTCGGTCGGATCTATGCGGCTGATTTATCGAATCAGGTTCCGCATAGATCTCCCTAAGATCCGACAGGTGTAAGTGACTTACACCGTCGGATCTTAGGCTGCAATCTCCCGCTGGCCGCTAGGTGCCGTTTCCGTTTGTATACGTGACGAATATGCAAATGAGGAGATCTGCCGATTCAGAAACTAATGCCCACCCGTCGCTTTTTTTTTACGTCGTTTGCGTTCGGCTTTTTCCGGCGGATAGTTACCCCTGCTATATGAGGGGTAAGGGCGGCGTATCCTATGTTAAGTATGGCCGTCGTTCCCGCGGCGAGTTTTGCAATTTTTTACGTCGTTTGCGTAAGTCGTTCGCGAATACAGCCATACGTAATTTGCGTTAACGTCGAAACCAATGACGTCCTTGCGACGTCATTTGGAGCAATGCACGCTGGGAAATTTAGCCGGCGGCGCATGCGCAGTTAAATCGGCGCGGGGACGTGCCTGATTTAAATAATACACTTCCCCTAGCCGTGGAATTTGAATTCCGCCGGGGGATTTACGATCCGCCGGCGCCACTTTAGAGGCAAGTGCTTTGTGAATACAGCACTTGCCTCAAAAACTGGTGCTGGCGGATCGTAAATAAGATAAGATAAATATGTGAATCTACCCCACCACGTCTACGGGCCTTCCTTTATCCAGATACACCACGTCTACGGGCCTTCCTTTATCCAGATACACCACGTCTACGGGCATTCCTTTATCTAGATACACGTCTACGGGCCTTCCTTTATCTAGATACACGTCTACGGGCCTTCCTTTATCTAGATACACCACGTCTACAGGCCTTCCTTTATCTAGATACACAGCGTCTACGGGTCTTCCTTTATCTAGATACACCACGTCTACGGGCCTTCCTTTATCTAGATTCACCACGTCTACGGGCCTTCCTTTATCTAGATACACCACGTCTACAGGCCTTCCTTTATCTAGATACACAGTGTCTACGGGTCTTCCTTTATCTAGATACACCACGTCTACGGGCCTTCCTTTATCTAGATTCACCACGCCTACGGGCCTTCCTTTATCCATATACACCACGTCTACGGGCCTTCCTTTATCTAGATACACCACGTCTACGGGCCTTCCTTTATCTAGATACACCACGTCTACAGGCCTTCCTTTATCTAGATACACAGCGTCTATGGGTCTTCCTTTATCTAGATACACCACGTCTACGGGCCTTCCTTTATCCATATACACCACGTCTACGGGCCTTCCTTTATCTCGATTCACCACGCCTACGGGCCTTCCTTTATCCATATACACCACGCCTACGGGCCTTCCTTTATCCAGATACACCACGTCTACAGGCCTTCCATTATCTAGATATATCACATCTACGGGCCTTCCTTTATCTAGATACACCACGTCTACGGGCCTTCCTTTATCTAGATACACCACGTCTACGGGCCTTCCTTTATCTAGATACACCACGTCTACGGGCCTTCCTTCATCCATATACACCACGTCTATGGGCCTTCCTTTATCTAGATACACCACGTCTACGGACCTTCCTTTATCTAGATACACCACGTCTACAGGCCTTCCTTTATCTAGATACACCACGTCTACGGACCTTCCTTTATCTAGATACACCACGTCTACAGGCCTTCCTTTATCTAGATACACCACGTCTACGGACCTTCCTTTATCTAGATACACCACGTCTACAGGCCTTCCTTTATCTAGATACACCACGTCTACGGACCTTCCTTTATCTAGATACACCACGTCTACGGGCCTTCCTTTATCTAGATACACCACGTCTACGGGCCTTCCTTTATCTAGATACACCACGTCTACGGACCTTCCTTTATCTAGATACACCACATCTACGAACCTTCCTTTATCCATATACACCACATCTACGGACCTTCCTTTATCTAGATACACCACGTCTACGGACCTTCCTTTATCTAGATACACCACGTCTATGGGCCTTCCTTTATCTAGATACACCACGTCTACGGGCCTTCCTTTATCTAGATACACCACGTCTACGGGCCTTCCTTTATCCATATACACCACGTCTATGGGCCTTCCTTTATCTAGATACACCACGTCTACGGGCCTTCCTTTATCCATATACACCACATCTACGGGCCTTCCTTTATGGCAGCTCACCTCCTCATAGAAGGGTAATAGATTGGTTTGGCAAGAACGATTCTTCATGAATCCATGCTGATTACTGCTAATGATATCGTTCTCCTTACTAAAATCTTGTATATAGTCCCTTATCATCTCTAAGAGCTTACATACTATTGATGTTAGGCTGACTGGATAAACACTGCAGTTTAGGTAATGAAGCCCCCCGATTCCCCTGAAGACTGAGGAGAAGAATAAATTCAATACCTTCGCCATCTCCCCATCCTTTGTAACCAGATGTCCTTCCTCATTCTTTATGGGGCCAATATGGTCTGTCCTCCATTTTTTTAATGTTTATTTACTTAACCACTTCCCGCCCGGCCAATAGCCGATTTACGGCCGGGAAGTGGTTATGAAATCGTGACAGGCCGTTCTCAAACGTCCTGCACGATTTCATGCCGCACGCGCCCGTGCGGGCGCGCAGCGATCGGTGATGCGGGGTGTCAGTCTGACACCCTGCACCTCCGATCTCGGTAACGAGTCTCCGGCGGAGCCTCGTTACCACGTGATCAGCCGTGTCCAATCACGGCTGCTCACGATGTAAACAGGAAGAGCCGCCGACGGCTCTTCCTCACTCGCGTCTGACAGACGCGAGTAGAGGAGAGCCGATCAGCGGCTCTCCTGACAGGGGGTTGATTTTATATGCATTTTTACATCGGAGTTAAGCCATACAGGACTTCTGTTCGCTATTTTATATTTATTACTCAATGGGATCCTTTGGCTAATGCCCTTGTTACATTGTGACAGGAGGTCTGTCTCCCCCTCCCCCTTTAGGTTAGGGAGCCTATAGCATACTCCCGGTATTATTTTCCCCTTAGCATCATCCCTTTGTAGCTCCACCTACAAGGATCCCACCTCCTCCCTCGTTCTCTTAATGATGTCATCTCTCCCATTCACTTGTAGATTATTCTTGATATATAGGCATGCCCCCCCCTTTTTTTAACCCTCTCTATCCCTGCAATGAAGGGAATACCCTTGAATGATTGACAGCCAATCATGAGAGCTGTTGAACCAGGTCTGTATTTCCCACAAAATCCAAATCCGACAATCACCAGTCCATCCAATCACAGATCCATCCAATCACCGATCCATCCAATCACCAGTCCATCCATTCACCAGTCCATCCAATTACTGATCCATCCAATCATCAGCCAATCCAATCACTGATCCATCCAATCATCAGTCCATCCAATCACTGATCCATCCAATAACCGGTCCATCCAATCACCAGTCCATTTAATCACTAGTCCATCCAATCACCAGTCCATCCAATCACCGATCCATTCAATCACCAGTCCATTTAATCACAGATCCATTCAATCACCAGTCCATTTGATCACCGATCCATCCAATCACCAGTCCATCCAATCACCGATCCATCCAATCACCAATCCATTCAATCACCAGTCCATCCTATCACCAGTCCATCCAATCACCGATTCACCCAATCACCAGTCCATTTGATCACCGATCCATTCAATCACCAGTCCATTTGATCACCGATCCATCCAATCACCAGTCCATCCTATCACCGATCCATCCTATCACCAGTCCATCCAATCACCGATCCACCCAATCACCAGTCCATCAAATCACCGATCCATCCAATCATCAGTCAATCCAATCACCGATCCATCCAATCACCGATCCACCCAATCACCAGTCCATCAAATCACCGATCCATCCAATCATCAGCCAATCCAATCACCGATCCACCCAATCACCAGTCCATCAAATCACCGATCCATCCAATCATCAGCCAATCCAATCACCGATCCATCCAATCACCAGTCCATTCATTAACTGAGCACAAGAGGTACAGTTGGACAGCAGCAGTGTCAGTCTGAGGGAAGGGGAGTGATAGATGGACTAGCAGATTTATATAAACTAACAAATTGAAGCCAAACTCCATCTCACACTTTATAATCCGTTACAGTAACATTTTTTATAAAGGATCAATAAATAAAAGCTGATCATTGTAAGCACCCCTGTCAGTGGTAAATGGTTTGTCTCGGGCCTCTAACTGCTACATCTGCAGGAGAGCTTGCGAAGCACAACAGACTTACTGGCAGGGTCACCAGATGAGAATAGAAGAAAAAAAAGAAAACGAATGCAGTCGTCACATCTGATAAACGGTAATTTGCAGTATAAGAAATGGGTGATTGTGAGGTTCATATCACTTTAACTCTTAAAGGGGACACTGCTGGGGATTCAGGGGGTAATTACCCAAGGAATAGGACTCCTTCTAATAATGGCCGAATTCTAATACTTCATTCCTATCCAATCACCACTTCTTACACGTCGGGCCCCTCCCCCTAGATGCAGCCAAATACGGAAGTCTCACACATCCCGCTGCATTTTGTAACATAAAAAATTAAATCAATTCTCTGTGACCTTCACATTCCCGACATTTCATCATTACACCCCGCCCTCGCCAGTCTCCCCTCCCCCAGGGATCAGACTGTACATTGTAACTTTGTATAAGGAGGAGGAGTCATTTTCTCAGTCTCCCCTCCCCCAGGGATCAGACTGTACATTGTAACTTTGTAGAATGAGGAGGAGGAGACCTTTCCTCAGTCTCCCCTCCCCCCAGGGATCACACTGTACATTGTAACTTTGTAGGAGGAGGAGGATTCATTTCCTCCGTCTCCCCTCCCCCAGTGATCAGACTGTACATTGTAACTTTGTAGAATGAGGAGGAGACCTTTCCTCAGTCTCCCCTCCCCCCAGTGATCAGACTGTACATTATAACTTTGTAGGAGGAAGCATTACCCCAGTCTCCCCTACCCCAGTGATCAGACTGTACATTATAACTTTGTAGGAGGAAGCATTACCCCAGTCTCCCCTCCCCCAGTGATCAGACTGTACATTGTAACTTTGTAGAAGGAGGAGGAGACATTACCCCAATCTCCTCTCCCCCAGGGATCAGACTGTACATTGTAACTTTGTAGAAGGAGCAGGAGACATTTCCCCAGTCTCCCCTCCCCCAGTGATCAGACTGTACATTATAACTTTGTAGGAGGAAGCATTACCCCAGTCTCCCCTCCCCCAGTGATCAGACTGTACATTGTAACTTTGTAGAAGGAGGAGGAGACATTACCCCAATCTCCTCTCCCCCAGGGATCAGACTGTACATTGTAACTTTGTAGAAGGAGCAGGAGACATTTCCCCAGTCTCCCCTCCCCCAGTGATCAGACTGTACATTATAACTTTGTAGGAGGAAGCATTACCCCAGTCTCCCCTCCCCCAGTGATCAGACTGTACATTGTAACTTTGAAGGAGGAGACATTTCCTCAGTCTCCTCTCCCCCAGTGATCACACTGTACATTGTAACTTTGTAGAAGGAGACATTACCACAATCTCCCCTCCCCCAGTGATCAGACTGTACATTGTAACTTTGTAGAAGGAGCAGGAGACATTTCCCCAGTCTCCCCTCCCCCAGTGATCAGACTGTACATTATAACTTTGTAGGAGGAAGCATTACCCCAGTCTCCCCTACCCCAGTGATCAGACTGTACATTGTAACTTTGAAGGAGGAGACATTTCCTCAGACTCCTCTCTCCCAGCGATCAGACTGTACATTGTAACTTTGTAGAAGGAGGAGGAGACATTTCCTCAGTCTCCTCTCCCCCAGTGATCACACTGTACATTGTAACTTTGTAGGAGGAGGAAGTATTTCATGTGGGAAGTGCAGAGATTTTGTTTGCCATGGTTTTTTGTTAGCCGTTAGTGGAGTGAGAAGACGATGGGGGTTCGCCTGGCCAGGCTTTGCCCCCCATATGAAGGAATATCCCAACTATGAAGGAGTGTCCCAACCATGATCTCCCCCCATAAAGGAGCATCCCCCCCACGAAGGATTATCCCAACCATGATTCCCCCCCCCCCATTGAAGGAGTACTCAATCATAATTTACCCCCATAAAGGAGCATCCCATCCATGATCTCCCCCATGAAGGAGTGTCCTGTCCATGATCCCCCCCATGTAGGAGTGACCCAACCATGATCTCCCCCCATAAAGGAGCATCCCATCCATTATCTCCCCCACCCCCCATGAAGGAGTGTCCCATACATGATCTCCGGACAAGTAAAAATGCGCAAGATAACACAATGCCTAGGGTATGAAAATAGCATATACATCTGTGGGGACAGGGCAAAGTCAATGACTGGTAGTTTAGCATAAGCCAACAATAAGTCTGTGATTATTAGTATGTGGGTACATACATCCAGGGCTGCCATCAGAGGGGAATAGAGACCGTGTTCCAATTCTAGACAAAAAGGCAAGGAGAGAGGCGCCTCTGGGTGTAGTAGATTGAAAGCAATTTAATTAAAACCTAAGTATCTCACTCACATTTGTGTAGTGACAGGTAAGCACCACCCTGACATCATCGTCCTGCGTCTGTTCCTCATCCTACCATCTAAGCACCAGGTAGAGGACCGCACATCACAGCCGACCTCCATCGCCCTATGATGAGGCAGTGTCCTCCCTGCACAGCGCTTCCACAGACTGCAGAAGAAAGCCCAAACCGATGACAGCTCACCACTCCAAGGAAACAACTACCTTTACATGCTTACCTGTTACTACACAAATGTGAGTGAGATACTTAGGTTTTAATTAAATTGCTTTTAATCTACTACACCCAGAGGCGCCTCTCTCCTTGCCTTTTTTCCCATACATGATCTCCCCATATGAAGAAGAAGTATCCCAACCATAATCTCCCCCCACGAAGGAGTGTCCCAACCATGATCTCTCCCCCATGAAGGAGCATCCCATACATGATCTCCCCATAAGAAGGAGTATCTCATCCATGACCCCCCCCCCCCCATGAAGGAGCATCCCATACATGATCTCCCCATAAGAAGGAGTATCTCATCCATGACCCCCCCCCCCCCCCCATGAAGGAGTATCCCAACCATGATCTCCCCATATGAAGGAGTATCCCAACCATAACACCCCCCCCCCCCCCCCCACAAAGGAGTATCCCAGCCTGTGACTGGACAGTGAAAGAAGAAGCAGAAGACTGATGAGGTCATCTCTCTGGTCTCTCTTACCAGTATGTTTCTCGTTAGCTCATGAGCAAAAATAGATTGGCTTTTTGTGCAGTTTCCTCCTCTCCTAGTCAGGGCTCTGCTGTACAGGGACTGCAGGAGGCCGGTACTGGTAGAAAGTTATGTTAATGTGTGTCTTCTATGGCTGCTGGAGTTCAGCTTTAAACCTCCCCCAACAAGTCACCCCCATCCCCCGACAACCAGAGCCGCCATGCCCTGGACGGACGCCCCGAGCCGCCATGCCCTGGACGGACGCCCCGAGCCGCCATGCCCTGGACGGACGCCCCGAGCCGCCATGCCCTGGACTGACGCCCCGAGCCGCCATGCCCTGGACTGACGCCCCGAGCCGCCATGCCCTGGACTGACGCCCCCGAGCCGCCATGCCCTGGACTGACGCCCCGAGCCGCCATGCCCTGGACTGACGCCCCGAGCCGCCATGCCCTGGACTGACGCCCCGAGCCGCCATGCCCTGGACTGACGCCCCGAGCCGCCATGCCCTGGACTGACGCCCCGAGCCGCCATGCCCTGGACTGACGCCCTACTATGTCTGCTGGAGTTCAGCTTTAAACTTCCCCCGACAAGTCATCCCCATCCTCCGACAACCAGAGCCGCCATGCCCTGGACGGACGCCCCGAGCCGCCATGCCCTGGACGGACACCCCGAGCCGCCATGCCCTGGACTGACGCCCCGGAGCCGCCATGCCCTGGACTGACGCCCCGGAGCCTCATCTACTAGCGACTCTCCCACATGTTTATGATCTCCACATTCACGCAACGGATTTCCAGGATCACGGACACGAGATAAGGCCACGCTCTATTATACACTTCAGATAAAAGCCTAAAACACGTAAAAATCCAATTTTACATCTCATTTCTGTACATAAAATGTATACAACTCACATAGAAAAATAAGTCTACAGGGATATTTGTTCATATGGGTCGGCTGGGAAGTCTACATGCTGGTTGGCTGTTGTAACGCTGGTCCGGCGTCGCAGTCGCCAATGGGGTTCTCGGATCGCATGTACATGAGGAAGAGCGTGACGGTGGCGAATGTAGCAGCATTGACGGGGAATGCTCTCAGCAAGGTGGAGGTCAGACCCCGGCTGAAGAACCTGAGGCCTTCACTATTGTAGCTCTGCCTGATGCAGTCCATGATGCCATTATATTGGTTGACACCCCCAAAGCCATCGGCTTGAAGGCGAGATTTGATGACATCGATCGGGTAGGTGGACAGCCAAGACACGATGCCCGACATGCCGCCGGCAAACAGCAGCTTGGGGATGATGAGGTTGTCGTTGATGTCACAACCGAGGTATCTGGTGAGATAGTCGTATGTCAGGAAGTAAAAGCCAAAGCTGGGGGTCTCCCGGAGGAAGGTGGTCACCATCCCTCTGTTGATGCCCCTCAGGCCCTCTTTCCGGTAGACCTTCACCAGGCAGTCCAGAGAGTTCTTGTAGGTTTTGGATCTGGATTTGTACTCCCCGGTGCCTTGCATCTGCATCCGGGTTTTGGCCAACTCCATGGGACAGCAGATGACGCACTGAATGGACCCAGCTGCCGCACCGGCCAGGAACTGGTTCAACGGCGTGTCGTTATCGAGGTATCGGATCGTGTTCCCCTGAACGCCAAACACCAGAGCGTTGATGAACGTCAGGCCCATCATGGGGGAGCCGACCCCTTTGTACAGCCCCCATGCCTAAAGAAAAAGAAAAAAACATGAAAAAAAACCCAAAAAATAAAACTTATATCAACTTTAAACCCTAAAGCTGGACTATATAGACGCCTCCCCCAACGCTGGACTATACAGACGCCTCCCCCCAAAGCTGAACTATACAGACGCCTCCCCCCAAAGCTGAACTATACAGACGCCTCCCCCCAAAGCTGGACTATGGACGCCTCCCCACAAAGCTGGACTATGGACGCCTCCCCACAAAGCTGGACTATGGACGCCTCCCCACAAAGCTGGACTATGGACGCCTCCCCACAAAGCTGGACTATGGACGCCTCCCCCCCAGTGTTGCTCATCTTACTTTAAAAAATTAGGTACAGTTACAAATTACTTCTCCGAAAAAGTAATTGCGTTAGTGACTGAGTTACTACATTGAAAAAGTAATTAGTTACTCAGCAAAGTAACTGACTTTTTTTTTAATATTCTACAATGCTTTGTTGAGAAGCAGATGACGGGCGCTTGCCAGGAAGCAGTGAGTTAATACTCCAAGACAAAAGAATGGCAGATCCTTGAGAGAAGAAAACCGGAAACAAATGGTGATCTTGTGTATATCCCAGCCTAGGTGCATCCGTCCCACCATGTATGTGCAGCTAATAGGACTTAAAACCCTTATCCATCTGCTACATATTACATCCAAATTATAAGCTGGATTAAAATGTATGTTTATAATATACATTCCCTTGACGTTTACAGAGTCTGTAATTTAAAATCTTATATTAGGCTTTATTAGAATTTTCTATAGTTTATTGTTTATTATTTTATTTATTTTATATAAGCTTTATTGGATGCAAGGGAACTGGAATGGGGATGTCAGATTTTTCTTTGTTGTCTGATGAAGAGATGAAATCACTGACCAAAAATAACCTGCTGATCATTGGTCTGTATCGGTGTCCTGCACTTACCATGTTGACCACTAGATGTCGCTGTGTACACTGTGTTGTATAGGGAACGTTTGTTCTGTGGAACATTTTGTTCCCGCCATGTGTTCCCCGGATCATTGATCAGGTTGCGCACACAGTGTGTGTGATCGATGCGAGTTGTTCCCCGGTGATAGGTCAGTGTGAGGCGGATGGGGCTCATTGTATCCAGGGCTCCTTGCGATTGAGAGTTTTAAGACCGCTGTGACAGGCCATCACAGCGGTCACATGATTCTAAAGCGGAGTTCCACCCATATTCATGTCCACAGCGCCGGCAGAAGCAATTACTCTGCTGCCATCTAGCGGCGGTAGATGTAATTGCGGTAACGCTGCCCAAGTAATGGGAACTGCGTTACTGTGAGGGGAAGAGTAATCAGCTAGATTACTCGTTACCCTCAAAAGGGGCTGCGTTAGGTAACTGCGTTTATTTTAACTCCATTACTTACAACACTGCCTCCCCCAAAGCTGGACTATATAGGCGCCTCCCCCAAAGCTGGACTTTATAGGCGCCTCCCCCCAAAGCTGGACTATATAGGCGCCTCCCCCCAAAGCTGGACTATATAGGCGCCTCCCCCCAAAGCTGGACTATATAGGCGCCTCCCCCCAAAGCTGGACTCTCTAGTGATTGGATAGGCAGTGATGTCACCGCTCTCTAGTGATTGGATAGGCTGCATTCTCAGTGATGTCACCACTCTCTCTACTGATTGGATAGGCTGCATTCTCAGTGATGTCACCGCTCTCTCTAGTGATTGGATAGGCTGCATTCTCAGTGATGTCACCGCTCTCTAGTGATTGGATAGGCTGCATTCTCAGTGATGTCACCACTCTCTAGTGATTGGATAGGCTGCATTCTCAGGGATGTCACCGCTCTCTCTAGTGATTGGATAGGCTGCATTCTCAGTGATGTCACCGCTCTCTAGTGATTGGTCAGGGCCATTATTGATCGGTATTACTTACAGATTCTTGTTTGATGATGGATTGGAAGCAGTGGTAGGTTCCTCTGTAGAGGGGTTTGGAGACGCTCTGAACCTGGAGCCGCACCTACGAGAAGAGAGAAATGAAGAGATTGGATGGAGGGGGTCACCATAGAACACGATGATGTCAGGACATGAACTGATTGGTTCCTTGTGTTGCTTCTTCCTCCTCTCACTCTCCACCCCCGCTCTACAGATACCTCAAGAGCCTGACACCAGGTCACTGCCATTATATGTGGTACAAGGGCTGGATTTCATTGTCCTATGAGATTTCTTCTATGCATTAGGCAGACGCAGCGCACAGCCCTTACCATGCATTGTACTGCAACGCATGCGCGTCCAATCTGTCAACATCAGCCCCTCCTCAATGCCGCGGAGAAAGTGGTTCCGCCATTGTGTTTATCCATTGTCCATCACAATTATCACCAACAGGGGTCAGTTCTGCACACTCCACCCCACCCCCCCCAAATGGTGACATCCTGTGAAGGGCAGAAAAATTATGGGGATGGAGGGGGAGGGGGTTGGAGCCCCGGCATGTTTTTTGTTAGTGTGAAGGAATTCACTCTCTCTGATCACTGGGAAGGGAAATCCAATATGTTGAGAGGGAAAAACTCCCAATGGGGACACTCGTCCTGGGGAGGAGATTTCCTGTCACTTCCTGTTGAGTCTACAGGACAGGAAGTGAAGGGTCACCGGGTTTTCACTGCCCAAAACCAGCAAAGAAGAGACACCAGAGCCAGGCTGGTGATTTTACCTTTCCAGCGATCCGTACCTCATGGGTGGGACCTGAGTTATATATTCCTTATATGTACTCAGCAATGGTGGGGTAAATCTCCGCCTTTATCAACAAAACTCCAACCCTTTTTTTTTACCAACAATGCCACACACTGGGCAATCATATTATCGGAATCAGTACAGAAGTCCCCTCCCCCATAACGACAACGAATAAAAAATGATCATCGAAATAAAAACTCACCTTCACCGTGTCAAACGGATGTCCAACCAAAACACCAGCTGCACCTGGAAAGACAGAGATTGGGGGGTCAGCATGAAAACTCCCCACATACAGTATACAGATATATCATGTCACTAAATACAGACAGTGTCCCGAGATCATTTATGCCATATGATGGAGATGTGCCCCCCCCCTCATCTTCCCCAGCATTGTCTCCCCATCATCAACCCCCCCCCCCCATCATCTTCTCCAGCATTGTCTCCCCATCATCAACCAATCATTGTCTCCCCATCATCAACCAATCATTGTCTCCCCATCAACACCCAACCATTGTCTCCCCATCAACACCCCCCCACCATTGTCTCCCCATCATCAACCCCCCCCCCCCCCCCCACCATTGACTCCCCATCATCACCACCCCCCCCCCCCCACCATTGACTCCCCATCATCAACCCCCCCCATCATTGTCTCCCCATCATCACCCCCCACCATTGTCTCCCCATCATCAACCCCCCCCACCATTGTCTCCCCATCATCAACCAATCATTGTCTCCCCATCATCAACCCCCCCCCCCCCCATCGTCTTCCAATCATCAACCCCCAATCATTGTCTCCCATCAACCCCCCCATCATTGTCTCCCCATCATCAACTCCCCCCCCATTATTGTCTCCACATCATCAACCAATCATTGTCTCCCCGTCATCAACCCCCCCCACCATTGTCTCCCCATCATCAACCAATCATTGTCTCCCCATCATCAACCCCCCCCCCATCATTGTCTTCCCATCATCAACCCCCAATCATTGTCTCCCATCAACCCCCCCATCGTTGTCTCCCCATCATCAACCCCCCCCCCCCAATCATTGTCTCCCCATCATCAACCCCCCCCAATCATTGTCTCCCCATCATCAACCCCCCAATCATCAACCCCCCCTATCATTGTCTCCCCATCATTAACCCCCCCCCCATCATTGTCTCCCCATCAACACCCCGTCATTGTCTACCCATCATTGCCTCCTCACCAACATCTTCTGCTCCATTTTCTATTTTCAGAATTTTTGTCTTTACAAAACACTTCCTGTCTCGGGGTGACAACTCTTACGCTGGTCATACACGCTCATTTTCACCCACACAACCCTGCCGACTGTTCGAGAGAAAATCATCGACTAACCTTCCCTGAATCCCGATCACCGACTCCCCGCCACAAAATCCTCCTCATAGACTCCCCGCCACAAAATCCTCCTCATAGACTCCCCGCCACCGATACTCCGACACCAAATCCCCCTCATCGACTCCCCGACACCAAATCCCCCTCATCGTCTCCCCGACACCAAATCCCCCTCATCGACTCCCCGACACCAAATCCCCCTCATCGACTCCCCGACACCAAATCCCCCTCATCGACTCCCCGACACCAAATCCCCCTCATCGACTCCCCGACACCAAATCCCCCTCATCGACTCCCCGACACCAAATCCCCCTCATCGACTCCCCGACACCAAATCCCCCTCATCGACTCCCCGATCCTCATAGGAAGTGCAACAGTAATGTGTCAATGTCCAGGAGATGGGGCCCTGGATGATGCCTGTACAAAGATGGTGCCATCCTTCTGGAGAGGAGATCAGATGGACTCATTGTGGGCAATAATAAACACCTGGCAGAATACTTATATTAGACCCACTTTCTGTTATAAAACAGTTTATAGACTTCAAATATAAAAAAACAATAAAATTGTCCAGAATGTGTTACATTTCCCTTTATTACCATTCAGCTGTGTCCCCCCCCACATCTGCAACGCCGGCGCCACTTTCTGACCCTGAACCATGAGTGCGGAACGCCGTGTATTCCGGAACCTTCCTACACTTCACCCATGTACAGAGATCTGAGCTTATCTCCCTCCCAAGGATGCCACCGACCCATCCCCCACACCTCCCCCTCCCATTAGATTGTCAGTTCTCAGGCACAGGACCCTCTTGTATTGTATCTGTACTGTCGCTGCCTTTATATAAATCCCGGATAAGGCGTCTTGCACGAGATATTCCCGTTTGAGATGCTCTTTTTTGTATGTATTTTCACGCAATCTTGCGTCCGATTTTTGCTTTCGCGGAATGTTGATGGATATTTCCAGGAGTAAATTAACGACCAAAAATGTTCACGCTCCTGCGTGCGCAGACACATCACAATCAATGGGATGGATTTTAGCTCAGTAAAGAAATAAGGTGTACGGAGCTGAAGTGAGCAAGAGGCCGAATAATAATAATAATGGGCAGCGATTTCATGGACTATTATAATATGAAGTATTGTAGAGTATTGCTCTATGCGGCTTTTCATGTTTTCCAAACATTCCTTACCATGTTTAGAGAGCTCGATAGCTCACGCTGTAATTTACACCAGTGACTCCTCCCCCTTAATGCCCCTCCCTCTGTACGGCTGTCTCTGAAGATTCAGTTAGAGGCAGCGACTCTTGTGTCTGGAAAGTCATGGATCTTGTCCTTTATATATTTATAGAGCGCGCGGACCGCGTGTGAGGAAGAGGGAGAGAGAGCGCGAGGGAGAGAGAGCGCGCAGACCGCGGGAGAGAGAGCGCGCAGACCGCGGGAGAGGGAGAGAGAGCGCGCAGACCGCGGGAGAGGGAGAGAGAGCGCGCAGACCGCGGGAGAGGGAGAGAGAGCGCGCAGACCGCGGGAGAGGGAGAGAGAGCGCGCAGACCGCGGGAGAGGGAGAGAGAGCGCGCAGACCGCGGGAGAGGGAGAGAGAGCGCGCAGACCGCGGGAGAGGGAGAGAGAGCGCGCAGACCGCGAGAGTGCGGAGCGCGTGTGTGAGGGAGAGGGAGCGAGAGTGCGGAGCGCGTGTGTGAGGGAGAGGGAGCGAGAGCGCGTGTGTGAGGGAGAGGGAGCGAGAGCGCGTGTGTGAGGGAGAGGGAGCGAGAGCGCGTGTGTGAGGGAGAGGGAGCGAGAGCGCGTGTGTGAGGGAGAGGGAGCGAGAGCGCGTGTGTGAGGGAGAGGGAGCGAGAGCGCGTGTGTGAGGGAGAGGGAGCGAGAGCGCGGAGCCCGTGTGTGAGGGAGAGCGCGGAGCGCGTGTGTGAGGGAGAGCGCGGAGCGCGTGTGTGAGGGAGAGCGCGGAGCGCGTGTGTGAGGGAGAGCGCGGAGCGCGTGTGTGAGGCGTAGCGCGTGTGTGAGTGAGAGCGCGGACCGTGTGTGAGGAGAGGGAGCGCTCTCAGACTGAATGCTGGAAGCTGCAAAGAAGCATGTGAAGGTGACAAACCACAAATCCATGACCACCAATACACGATCAATAATCCAAGACCAACAATCCATGACCACCTCCAGTCCGAGACCAACAATCCATGACCACCAACAGTCCACGACCACCAACAGTCCACGACCACCAACAGTCCACGACCACCAACAGTCCACGACCACCAACAGTCCACGACCACCAACAGTCCACGACCACCAACAGTCCACGACCACCAACAGTCCACGACCACCAACAGTCCACGACCACCAACAGTCCACGACCAACAGTCCACGACCAACAGTCCACAATCTTAGACATCCAATCCATGACCACTAAACAAGAGCTGTGGGAGGGGCCCAGCAGGCTCCACCCACTACATAAAACTACAGAAGGGGCGGGGAAAAGACCAGTCCTCCTGCACAAAGTGAAAGCAGCAGTGGGCGGGGTTTATTACAGAGCGACAGAGTTATTGGTAGGTTTAATAGCGATTGTACAATTGGATTGATAGGTGTGGACCGCGTGTGAGGAAGAGGGAGAGAGAGCGCGAGGGAGAGAGAGCGCGCAGACCGCGGGAGAGAGAGCGCGCAGACCGCGGGAGAGAGCGCGCAGACCGCGGGAGAGGGAGAGAGAGCACGCAGACCGCGGGAGAGGGAGAGAGAGCGCGCAGACCGCGGGAGAGGGAGAGAGAGCGCGCAGACCGCGGGAGAGGGAGAGAGAGCGCGCAGACCGCGGGAGAGGGAGAGAGAGTGCGGAGCGCGTGTGTGAGGGAGAGGGAGCGAGAGTGCGGAGCGCGTGTGTGAGGGAGAGGGAGCGAGAGTGCGGAGCGCGTGTGTGTGAGGGAGAGGGAGCGAGAGTGCGGCGGAGCGCGTGTGTGAGGGAGAGGGAGCGAGAGTGCGGAGCGCGTGTGTGAGGGAGAGGGAGCGAGAGTGCGGAGCGCGTGTGTGAGGGAGAGGGAGCGAGAGTGCGGAGCGCGTGTGTGAGGGAGAGGGAGCGAGAGTGCGGAGCGCGTGTGTGAGGGAGAGGGAGCGAGAGTGCGGAGCGCGTGTGTGAGGGAGCGAGAGCGCGTGTGTGAGGGAGAGGGAGAGGGAGCGAGAGCGCGTGTGTGAGGGAGAGGGAGCGAGAGCGCGTGTGTGAGGGAGAGGGAGCGAGAGCGCGTGTGTGAGGGAGAGGGAGCGAGAGCGCGTGTGTGAGGGAGAGGGAGCGAGAGCGCGTGTGTGAGGGAGAGGGAGCGAGAGCGCGTGTGTGAGGGAGAGGGAGCGAGAGCGCGTGTGTGAGGGAGAGGGAGCGAGAGCGCGTGTGTGAGGGAGAGGGAGCGAGAGCGCGGAGCGCGTGTGTGAGGGAGAGGGAGCGAGAGCGCGGAGCGCGTGTGTGAGGGAGAGCGCGGAGCGCGTGTGTGAGGGAGAGCGCGGAGCGCGTGTGTGAGGGAGAGCGCGGAGCGCGTGTGTGAGGGAGAGCGCGGAGCGCGTGTGTGAGGGAGAGCGCGGAGCGCGTGTGTGAGGGAGAGCGCGGAGCGCGTGTGTGAGGGAGAGCGCGGAGCGCGTGTGTGAGGCGGAGCGCGTGTGTGAGGGAGAGCGCGGACCGTGTGTGAGGAGAGGGAGCGCTCTCAGACTGAATGCTGGAAGCTGCAAAGAAGCATGTGAAGGTGACAAACCACAAATCCATGACCACCAATACACGATCAATAATCCAAGACCAACAATCCATGACCACCTCCAGTCCGAGACCACCAACAGTCCACGACCACCAACAGTCCACGACCACCAACAGTCCACGACCACCAACAGTCCACGACCACCAACAGTCCACGACCAACAATCCATGACCACCAACAGTCCACGACCAACAGTCCACGACCAACAGTCCACGACCAACAGTCCACAATCTTAGACATCCAATCCATGACCACTAAACAAGAGCTGTGGGAGGGGCCCAGCAGGCTCCACCCACTACATAAAACTACAGAAGGGGCGGGGAAAAGACCAGTCCTCCTGCACAAAGTGAAAGCAGCAGTGGGCGGGGTTTATTACAGAGCGACAGAGTTATTGGTAGGTTTAATAGCGATTGTACAATTGGATTGATAGGTGTGTGGTCAGCTATAGAGAAAGAGATACTGAGATATTGATAACTTATTTCACCATCATCACCCCCTCCCCCCACACCTCTCTGACTGATCATGTGTTCACAATGGGCGGATCCCTCTGTGTGTGACGGGATTGGATGAGACCGGAGTCTCTGAAGAAGAATAATATCTCCTCCTGGAGATAAACGTATCACTCAGAACAATCCCAATTCACCAATATCCCGAGAAGATCAATGTGATAATCAACCGACCGACATCCAGAGTGTGAAGATAGAAGACCCATCCCCTCCCCCATCCCCCGTGTCCATTTACAGAAAAACAACGCTCCACAGATTGTGTCCCTTCACCTCTGACACCACAACCGAAAATATGTACACAGAGTCTATCCAATCACTAGAGAGCGGTGACATCACTGAGAATGCAGCCTATCCAATCACTAGAGTGCGGTGACATCACTGAGAATGCAGCCTATCCAATCACTAGAGAGCGATGACATCACTGAGAATGCAGCCTATCCAATCACTAGAGAGCGGTGACATCACTGAGAATGCAGCCTATCCAATCACTAGAGAGCGGTGACATCACTGAGAATGCAGCCTATCCAATCACTAGAGAGCGGTGACATCACTGAGAATGCAGCCTATCCAATCACTAGAGAGCGGTGACATCACTGAGAATGCAGCCTATCCAATCACTAGATAGTGATGACATCACTGAGAATGCAGCCTATCCAATCACTAGAGAGCGGTGACATCACTGAGAATGCAGCCTATCCAATCACTAGATAGTGATGACATCACTGAGAATGCAGCCTATCCAATCACTAGAGAGCGGTGACATCACTGAGAATGCAGCCTATCCAATCACTAGAGAGCGGTGATATCACTGAGAATGCAGCCTATCCAATCACTAGATAGTGATGACATCACTGAGAATGCAGCCTATCCAATCACTAGAGAGCGGTGACATCACTGAGAATGCAGCCTATCCAATCACTAGAGAGCGGTGATATCACTGAGAATGCAGCCTATCCAATCACTAGATAGTGATGACATCACTGAGAATGCAGCCTATCCAATCACTAGAGAGCGGTGACATCACTGAGAATGCAGCCTATCCAATCACTAGAGAGCGGTGACATCACTGAGAATGTAGCATATCCCTTCACTAGAGAGCGGTGACATCACTGAGAATGCAGCCTATCCAATCACTAGATAGTGATGACATCACTGAGAATGCAGCCTATCCAATCACTAGAGAGCGGTGACATCACTGAGAATGCAGCCTATCCAATCACTAGAGAGCGGTGATATCACTGAGAATGCAGCCTATCCAATCACTAGATAGTGATGACATCACTGAGAATGCAGCCTATCCAATCACTAGAGAGCGGTGACATCACTGAGAATGCAGCCTATCCAATCACTAGAGAGCGGTGACATCACTGAGAATGTAGCATATCCCTTCACTAGAGAGCGGTGACATCACTGAGAATGCAGCCTATCCAATCACTAGAGCGGGACATCACTGAGAATGCAGCCTATCCAATCACTAGAGCGGTGACATCACTGAGAATGCAGCCTATCCAATCACTAGAGCGGGACATCACTGAGAATGCAGCCTATCCAATCACTAGAGCGGGACATCACTGAGGATGGATTGCGATTGGTGGATAGGAATGAATTCGGTCTCTCCTGTCGGTTTGGGGTGTCGGGGGATGGGGAGGGTCTCGTCTCTGGAATGTCAGATGATTTTATTACTTTGTCATTTTTCGGTCACGTTGTTGGAAGCCCCTCCCCCGTGTGTATAGAATTCCAGCAGTCTGTGTAATGTGATCTCCCGGAATGAAGGACTCAGTGACCTGAAATACTCCGGAGCCGTCTATAGAATTCCACGTCCATGTGTCAGGCCGGCTGTGATTGGTGGATTCGAGGGTGTGAGCTGGAGGTTGTCGCCTCCCTTCTCCTCATTCATCACAAGAAACCGGTCCTACGAGAGTCGCCAATCATCCATTATTCATAAGGAGTGTCTCTCCCCTCCCCTCCCCCCCGAGGGCGTCATGAATGAGTCTAATCCTCCAGTATGAGAAAATCTCCCCGAGAGGTTCATATGATCTGCCCCTCACCCCCCAATCAGGACATAGAAGGTGAGCGCGGCCTAGTTTCCTCTCGCAGCCCGGTCTCACCTCCGCTGTCATGTTCAAGGCAGTGAAATTCGTAGCTTTCCCCGCCAGTCTGGGTTTTGTGGCTTTTCGTGTGCATGCAGAAAGTGAAAAAAAGACTTCTCATAAAACAGTCCTAAAAGTGGAAGAGCTTACGCTGTATTCCAGCCCAGTGCAAGAAGCCAGATTTGTTGGACAGAACTGGTGTCCCCATTGGAAGATTTCTCTTCTCTTCCTGTTCTGCTGACAACCCGAAATGTGAGATTTACTTTCAATTGAGAAGTCACTGTGACTCCCCCCTCTTCCCCTCCCAACACCTTCCAGGGGGTCTACCCCCTCCATTCAACACCTTCCAGGGGGTCTCCCCCTCTCCATCCAACACCCGCCAGGGTGTCTACCCCCTTCCCCTCCCAACACCTTCCAGGGGGCCTTCCCCCTCCATCCAACAGCTTCCAGGGGGTCTCCCCCTCCACCCAACACACGCCAGGGTGTCTACCCCCTCCCCTCCCCCAACACCTTCCAGAGGGCCTCCCCCCTCCATCCAACACCTTCCAGGGGGCCTCCCCCCTCCATCCAACACCTTCCAGGGGCTCTCCCCCTTCATCCAACACCTTCCAGGGGGCCTCCCCCCTCCATCCAACACCTTCCAGGGGCTCTCCCCCTTCATCCAACACCTTCCAGGGGGCCTCCCCCCTCCATCCAACACCTTCCAGGGGGCCTCCCCCTCCATCCAACACCTTCCAGGGGGCCTCCCCCTCCATCCAACACCTTCCAGGGGGCCTCCCCCTCCATCCAACACCTTCCAGGGGGCCTCCCCCCTCCATCCAACACCTTCCAGGGGCTCTCCCCCTCCATCCAACACCTTCCAGGGGGCCTCCCCCTCCATCCAACACCTTCCAGGGGGCCTCCCCCTCCATCCAACACCTTCCAGGGGGTCTCCCCCTCCATCCAACACCTTCCAGGGGGCCTCCCCCCTCCATCCAACACCTTCCAGGGGGCCTCCCCCCTCCATCCAACACCTTCCAGGGGCTCTCCCCCCTCCATCCAACACCTTCCAGGGGCTCTCCCCCCTCCATCCAACACCTTCCAGGGGGCCTCCCCCCTCCATCCAACACCTACCAGGGGGCCTCCCCCCTCCATCCAACACCTTCCAGGGGCTCTCCCCCGTCATCCAACACCTTCCAGGGGGCTCTCCCCCCTCCATCCAACACCTTCCAGGGGGCTCTCCCCCTCCATCCAACACCTTCCAGGGGGCCTCTCCCCCCTCCATCCAACACCTTCCAGGGGGCCTCCCCCCTCCATCCAACACCTTCCAGGGGCTCTCCCCCTTCATCCAACACCTTCCAGGGGCTCTCCCCCTTCATCCAACACCTTCCAGGGGCTCTCCCCCTCCATCCAACACCTTCCAGGGGCTCTCCCCCTTCATCCAACACCTTCCAGGGGCTCTCCCCCTTCATCCAACACCTTCCAGGGGGCCTCCCCCTCCATCCAACACCTTCCAGGGGGCCTCCCCCCTCCATCCAACACCTTCCAGGGGGCCTCCCCCCTCCATCCAACACCTTCCAGGGGGCCTCTCCCCCTCCATCCAACACCTTCCAGGGGGCTCTCCCCCTCCATCCAACACCTTCCAGGGGGCCTCCCCCTCCATCCAACACCTTCCAGGGGGCCTCCCCCCTCCATCCAACACCTTCCAGGGGGCCTCTCCCCCTCCATCCAACACCTTCCAGGGGGCTCCCCCCTTCATCCAACACCTTCCAGGGGGCCTCCCCCTCCATCCAACACCTTCCAGGGGCTCTCCCCCTTCATCCAACACCTTCCAGGGGGCCTCCCCCTCCATCCAACACCTTCCAGGGGCTCTCCCCCTTCATCCAACACCTTCCAGGGGGCCTCCCCCCTCCATCCAACACCTTCCAGGGGGTCTCCCCCTCCATCCAACACCTTCCAGGGGCTCTCCCCCTTCATCCAACACCTTCCAGGGGGCCTCCCCCTCCATCCAACACCTTCCAGGGGGTCTCCCCCCTCCATTCAACACCTTCCAGGGGGTCTCCCCCCTCCATCCAACACCTTCCAGGGGGTCTCCCCCCTCCATCCAACACCTTCCAGGGGGCCTCCCCCTCCATCCAACACCTTCCAGGGGGTCTCCCCCCTCCATTCAACACCTTCCAGGGGGTCTCCCCCCTCCATCCAACACCTTCCAGGGGGCCTCCCCCTCCATCCAACACCTTCCAGGGGGTCTCCCCCCTCCATTCAACACCTTCCAGGGGGTCTCCCCCTCTCCATCCAACACCCGCCAGGGTGTCTACCCCCTTCCCCTCCCAACACCTTCCAGGGGGCCTTCCCCCTCCATCCAACAGCTTCCAGGGGGTCTCCCCCTCTCCATCCAACACCCGCCAGGGTGTCTACCCCCTTCCCCTCCCAACACCTTCCAGGGGGCCTTCCCCCTCCATCCAACAGCTTCCAGGGGGTCTCCCCCTCCACCCAACACACGCCAGGGTGTCTACCCCCTCCCCTCCCCCAACACCTTCCAGAGGGCCTCCCCTCTCCATCCAACACCTTCCAGGGGCTCTCCCCCTTCATCCAACACCTTCCAGGGGGCCTCCCCCCTCCATCCAACACCTTCCAGGGGGCCTCCCCCTCCATCCAACACCTTCCAGGGGCTCTCCCCCTTCATCCAACACCTTCCAGGGGGCCTCCCCCCTCCATCCAACACCTTCCAGGGGGCCTCCCCCTCCATCCAACACCTTCCAGGGGCTCTCCCCCTTCATCCAACACCTTCCAGGGGGCCTCCCCCCTCCATCCAACACCTTCCAGGGGGCCTCCCCCCTCCATCCAACACCTTCCAGGGGGCCTCCCCCCTCCATCCAACACCTTCCAGGGGGTCTCCCCCTCCATCCAACACCTTCCAGGGGGCCTCCCCCTCCATCCAACACCTTCCAGGGGGCCTCCCCCCTCCATCCAACACCTTCCAGGGGCTCTCCCCCTTCATCCAACACCTTCCAGGGGGCCTCCCCCTCCATCCAACACCTTCCAGGGGGCCTCCCCCTCCATCCAACACCTCCCCCCTCCATCCAACACCTTCCAGGGGGCCTCCCCCCTCCATTCAACACCTTCCAGGGGGTCTCCCCCCTCCATCCAACACCTTCCAGGGGGTCTCCCCCCTCCATCCAACACCTTCCAGGGGGCCTCCCCCTCCATCCAACACCTTCCAGGGGGTCTCCCCCCTCCATTCAACACCTTCCAGGGGGTCTCCCCCTCTCCATCCAACACCCGCCAGGGTGTCTACCCCCTTCCCCTCCCAACACCTTCCAGGGGGCCTTCCCCCTCCATCCAACAGCTTCCAGGGGGTCTCCCCCTCTCCATCCAACACCCGCCAGGGTGTCTACCCCCTTCCCCTCCCAACACCTTCCAGGGGGCCTTCCCCCTCCATCCAACAGCTTCCAGGGGGTCTCCCCCTCCACCCAACACACGCCAGGGTGTCTACCCCCTCCCCTCCCCCAACACCTTCCAGAGGGCCTCCCCTCTCCATCCAACACCTTCCAGGGGCTCTCCCCCTTCATCCAACACCTTCCAGGGGGCCTCCCCCCTCCATCCAACACCTTCCAGGGGGCCTCCCCCTCCATCCAACACCTTCCAGGGGCTCTCCCCCTTCATCCAACACCTTCCAGGGGTCTACCCCCTTCTCCCAACACCTTCCAGGGGGCCTCCCCTCCATCCAACACCTTCCAGGGGGCCTCCCCCCTCCATCCAACACCTTCCAGGGGGCCTCCCCCCTCCATCCAACACCTTCCAGGGGGCCTCCCCCTCCATCCAACACCTTCCAGGGGCTCTCCCCCTTCATCCAACACCTTCCAGGGGGCCTCCCCCCTCCATCCAACACCTTCCAGGGGGTCTCCCCCTCCATCCAACACCTTCCAGGGGGCCTCCCCCCTCCATCCAACACCTTCCAGGGGGCCTCCCCCTCCATCCAACACCTTCCAGGGGGCCTCCCCCCTCCATCCAACACCTTCCAGGGGCTCTCCCCCTCCATCCAACACCTTCCAGGGGGCCTCCCCCTCCATCCAACACCTTCCAGGGGGTCTCCCCCCTCCATCCAACACCTTCCAGGGGGCCTCCCCCCTCCATCCAACACCTTCCAGGGGGCCTCCCCCCTCCATCCAACACCTTCCAGGGGGCCTCCCCCCTCCATCCAACACCTTCCAGGGGGCCTCCCCCTCCATCCAACACCTTCCAGGGGGCCTCCCCCCTCCATCCAACACCTTCCAGGGGGCCTCCCCCTCCATCCAACACCTTCCAGGGGGCCTCCCCCCTCCATCCAACACCTTCCAGGGGGCCTCCCCCCTCCATCCAACACCTTCCAGGGGGTCTCCCCCCTCCATCCAACACCTTCCAGGGGGCCTTCCCCCTCCATCCAACAGCTTCCAGGGGGTCTCCCCCCTCCATCCAACACCTGCCAGGGGGTCTACCCCCTTCCCCAACACCTTCCAGGGGGTCTCCCCCCTCCATCCAACACCCACCAGGGTGTCTACCCCCCTCCCCTCCCCCTACACGTTCCAGAGGGCCTCCCCTCTCCATCCAACACCTTCCAGGGGCTCTCCCCCCTCCATCCAACACCTTCCAGGGGGTCTCCCCCTCCATCCAACACCTTCCAGGGGGTCTCCCCCCCCTCCTGGGTCTTCCCTCAGGTGAGGGAAGGTCAGAGCTCTTTGATTCTTTAAATGCCCCCCTCCCCCCAGGAGAGAACAATGATCCCCGTTCATCCCCGACATGGAGGACAATGTGAGCTGTACATCTTATCAGTGTGATGTCATAAAGAGAATGAGATATCTCTGCCCACCAACACTATATTCTACAGATTTTCCTGACCAATAGAAATCTACTTGCTGTGCAAACCCAGATATGACCGTGTAAAAGTAGCAGTGACATCATCACTACCATGTGACATCACTATCATGTAACGTCATCACTGGGCTGTACCACAATACCTTCCCCCATTCCCCAACAAACATCTAATAAATAATTGGCCCTCGTATTCCTCGGGTGCGCACCCAGCTCCCTCATTGGCCCTCGTACTCCTCAGGAGCGCACCCAGCTCCCTCATTGGTCCTTGTACTCCTCAGCTGGGTTTCCAGCTCCCTCATTGGTCCTCGTATTCCTCAGCTGTGCTCCCAGCTCCCTCGTACCCCTCAGGTGCACTCCCAGCACCCCCATTGGTCCTCGTACTCCTTGGGTGTGCTCCCAGCACCCCCATTGGCTCTTGTACTCCTCAGCTCTGGAATAACTATATTGGTTGGAGATTCATCTGAACACAAAGCACATTGATCTGTTATTGATTATTCCGGAGGAATGGTGGGCGGAGCATTATTGATCCGGAGCTCAGAAGAGTATGAGGTCCAATGAGGCAGACGAGAGCCTGAGGGGAGCTCATCGGTCTGCTGCTTCTCCTTTCACTGTCCAATCACAGGCTGGGGGCGGGACAAGACCTATAAGAGTTAGCAAAGGAAAACCAGGTCTCCTGTCCTGTCAGAGCTGTACTGTGCGACAGAGCTGTGCAAACCTCAGGGCTGGATGGAAACCAGCACATTCCTATAGCAGGTAAAATATCTCATATATATTATAGTATATACACAGAACCCTATATATATATATATATATATATAAAATATATTTTACACACACACCCTGTATACTGTAGGTCATCAGAGTTTTGGGTTCACCTTTATGGATGACAAAATAGGAATGCCAAAATGAACTGAAGGGCGCTTCATAGGATTGTCCGCCCCCCCCCCCTCCATTCAGTAACCAGGAAGCAGGCGGGCGCAGGAATCACGCTGCAGGAAACAGACTGGCAGAGCAAACAGTGAAGTGCCAACGCCGGCGACTGGCAGAACCCGCGTGCCGCCTACATAATCAGCATTAATCACCTGAGGATTATACCCTCCCCCGCACTCAGCGACGCCACCGCCTGGTCACTATAGAACAACGGCCTACTTCTCACATCAATCAGTGCCCTCCAATGTCAGCACAACAAGAGCACACCTTATACCAGGGCGCAGTACAAGCCATACATGCATGGCACACCTTATACCAGGGCGCAGTACAAGCCATACATGCATGGCACACCTTATACCAGGGCGCAGTACAAGCCATACATGCATGGCACACCTTATACCAGGGCGCAGTACAAGCCATACATGCATGGCACACCTTATACCAGGGCGCAGTACAAGCCATACATGCATGGCACACCTTATACCAGGGCGCAGTACAAGCCATACATGCATGGCACACCTTATACCAGGGCGCAGTACAAGCCATACATGCATGGCACACCTTATACCAGGGCGCAGTACAAGCCATAAATACATGGCACACCTTATACCGGGGCGCAGTACAAGCCATACATGCATGGCACACCTTATACCAGGGCGCAGTACAAGCCATACATGCATGGCACACCTTATACCAGGGCGCAGTACAAGCCATACATGCATGGCACACCTTATACCAGGGGCGCAGTACAAGCCATACATGCATGGCACACCTTATACCAGGGCGCAGTACAAGCCATACATGCATGGCACACCTTATACCAGGGCGCAGTACAAGCCATACATGCATGGCACACCTTATACCAGGGCGCAGTACAAGCCATACATGCATGGCACACCTTATACCAGGGCGCAGTACAAGCCATACATGCATGGCACACCTTATACCAGGGCGCAGTACAAGCCATAAATACATGGCACACCTTATACCAGGGCGCAGTACAAGCCATACATGCATGGCACACCTTATACCAGGGCGCAGTACAAGCCATACATGCATGGCACACCTTATACCAGGGCGCAGTACAAGCCATACATGCATGGCACACCTTATACCAGGGCGCAGTACAAGCCATACATGCATGGCACACCTTATACCAGGGCGCAGTACAAGCCATACATGCATGGCACACCTTATACCAGGGCGCAGTACAAGCCATACATGCATGGCACACCTTATACCAGGGCGCAGTACAAGCCATACATGCATGGCACACCTTATACCGGGGCACAGTACAAGCCATACATGCATGGCACACCACATTTAACCACTGAACCTTTTTCAGACAATTGATTCTTACAAAAAGTTAAAATCTGTATTTTTTGCTAGAAAATTACTTGGAACCCCCAAACATTTTATATATATTTAGCATAGACCCCGGAGAATAAAATGGCGATTGTTGCAATATTTTGCGTCATGGAATCTCAGGGGAAACGAGACACCCTAAAATGGGGGGGGGGGGGGAAATTGAGACGCCGTAAAATCGGGGGGGGGGGGAAACGAGACGCCATGGAATGGGGGGGGGGGGGAAACAAGACACCGTAAAATGGGGGGGGAAATGAGACGCCGTAAAATGGGGGGGGCGTCTCATAAAATGGGGGGGGGGACGAGATGGCGTGGAATGGGGGGGGAACGAGGCGCCGTAAAATGGGGGGGGACGAACAAGACGCCGTAAAATGGGGGGGGGATGAGATGGCGTGGAATGGGGGGGGGGAACGAGACGCTGTAAAATGGGGGGGGGGGGGGAACGAGACGCCGTAAAATGGGGGGGGAATGAGACGCCGTAAAATGGGGGGGGGGGAATGAGACGCCGTAAAATGGGGGGGGGGAATGAGACGCCGTAAAATGGGGGGGGGGAATGAGACGCCGTAAAATGGGGGGGGGGGGGGAAGCGAGACGCCGTAAAATGGGGGGGGGAAGCGAGACGCCGTAAAATGGGGGGGGGGGGGAGCGAGACGCCGTAAAATGGGGGGGGGGGGGGAATGAGACGCCGTAAAATGGGGGGGGGGGGAATGAGACGCCGTAAAATGGGGGGGGGGGGAATGAGACGCCGTAAAATGGGGGGGGGAATGAGACGCCGTAAAATGGGGGGGGGGGAAGCGAGACGCCGTAAAATGGGGGGGGGGGGGGGAATGAGACGCCGTAAAATGGGGGGGGGGGAATGAGACGCCGTAAAATGGGGGGGGGGGGGGGGGGAATGAGACGCCGTAAAATGGGGGGGGGGGGGGAATGAGACGCTGTAAAATGGGGGGGGGGGGAATGAGACGCCGTAAAATGGGGGGGGGGACGAAGATGGCGTGGAATGGGGGGGGGCGTGGAATGGGGGGGGGAAACGAGGCGCCGTAAAATGGGGGGGGGGGAATGAGATGGCGTGGAATGGGGGGGGGGGGGAAGAGAGACGCCGTAAAATGGGGGGGGGACGAGACGCCGTAAAATGGGGGGGGGGGGCGAACGAGACGCCGTAAAATGGGGGGGGGGACGAGACGCCGTAAAATGGGGGGGGGGAATGAGACGCCGTGGAATGGGGGGGGGGGGGGAATGAGACGCCGTAAAATGGGGGGGGGAATGAGACGCCGTGGAATGGGGGGGGGGGGGGGAATGAGACGCCGTGGAATGGGGGGGGGGAATGAGACGCCGTAAAATGGGGGGGGGGGGGGGGAACGAGACGCCGTAAAATGGGGGGGGGGGACGAGATGGCGTGGAATGGGGGGGGGGAACGAGACGCCGTAAAATGGGGGGGGGGAATGAGACGCCGTAAAATGGGGGGAAAACGAGACGCCGTGGAATGGGGGGACTGGGACGAGATGCCATAAGCTGTTACAACAACATCTCTGATTGGTCTTCCACATTGATATAACCAATATGACCCCCATATAGTCATCATGAGATGCGACCCCATTTCCTCTCCCCCGATAATCAATCCCCAATATGATCGACACTGACCCCCCCCATACACCGAAGATCTTGACCGACCAATCACAGGAAATACCGGGATGCAGAACGACGAAGGTGATTGGCTGATGAGGGTTATCAATGTATACAATCAATATGTATCTCTTGTGTACAGATCAATACCGATCATCAGAAATCATTGGCGATCATCGTCTCTCTGTAGATTATTATGGGATGTCGGTGCCTCTCTATGGGGGGGGATCTCTATAAATTATCATGGGATGTCGGGATCTCTATAGATTATTATGGGATGTCAGGATCTCTATATGGGGGGGGGGGGGGGGAATCTCTATAGATTATTATGGGATGTCGGTGTCTCTCTATGGGGGGGGGGGGGAAATCGCTATAGATTATTATGGGATGTCGGGATCTCTCTATAGATTATTATGGGATGTCGGGATCTCTCTATAGATTATTATGGGATGTCGGGATCTCTCTATGGGGGGTGGGGGTCTCTATAGATTATTATGGGAATGTCGGGATCTCTCTATGGGGGGTGGGGGTCTCTATAGATTATTATGGGATGTCGGGACCTCTCTATGGGGGGTGGGGGTCTCTATAGATTATTATGGGATGTCGGGACCTCTCTATGGGGGGTGGGGGTCTCTATAGATTATTATGGGATGTCGGGATCTCTCTATGGGGGGGGGGGTCTCTATAGATTATTATGGGATGTCGGTGTCTCTCTATGGGGGGGGGGGGGGAATCGCTATAGATTATTATGGGATGTCGGGATCTCTCTATGGGGGGGGGTCTCTATAGATTATTATGGGATGTCGGGATCTCTCTATGGGGGGTGGGGGTCTCTATAGATTATTATGGGATGTCGGGATCTCTCTATGGGGGGTGGGGGTCTCTATAGATTATTATGGGATGTCGGGATCTCTCTATGGGGGGGGGGGGGGGGGGTCTTTAGATTATTATGGGATGTCGGTGTCTCTCTATGGGGGGGGGGGGGGGGGGATCTCTATAGATTGTTATGGGATGTCGGTGTCTCTCTATGGGGGGGGGGGGGGATCTCTATAGATTATTATGGGATGTCGGTGTCTCTCTATGGGAGGGGGGGGGATCTCTATAGATTATTATGGGATGTCGGTGTCTCTCTATGGGGGGGGGGGGGGGGGGGATCTCTATAGATTGTTATGGGATGTCGGTGTCTCTCTATGGGGGGGGGGGATCTCTATAGATTATTATGGGATGTCGGTGTCTCTCTATGGGGGGGATCTCTATAGATTGTTATGAGGTGTGGGTGTCTCTCTCTTTGGGGGGGGGGGTCTCTATAGATTATTATGGGATGTCGGGATCTTTATATGGGGGGGGGGGTTCTCTATAGATTGTTATGGGATGTCGGTGTCTCTATAGATTATTATGGGATGTCGGGATCACTATATGGGGGGGGGGGGGGGGTCTCTATAGATTGTTATGGGATGTCGGTGTCTCTATAGATTGTTATGGGATGTCGGTGTCTCTCTATGGGGGGGGGGGGGATCTCTATAGATTATTATGGGATGTCGGTGTCTCTCTATGGGTGGGGGTCTCTATAGATTATCATGGGATGTCGGTGTCTCTCTATGGGTGGGGGTCTCTATAGATTATTATGGGATGTCGGTGTCTCTCTATGGCTCTCAATGGGGGGGGGGGGGAAATCTCTATTGATTATTAAGGGATCTTCATAGAAGATACATTGATTAGGTGTCTCTCTATGGGGGGGGGGGGGGGGGGGGGTTCTATGTATCATTATGTATCGGCGCATCCCTATGGAAGATTCCATTGTATCGCACGGTATGGGGGGTCTCTATGGAAGATTCCATTGTATCGCACGGTATGGGGGGGGGCTCTAGGGATGATTATGGGGTGTCGGGGGTCCCTATGGGGGTCTCTCACCTCCGACACATCCAGCCAGGAAATCCATCGCCTTGTCCGGGGAGGGATCGGTGTGGCCCCGGGATAGTAGTGTAGGAGGGCCCGAGTCCGGGTGGTGGGGGCGGGGCGGTGGGCGTGGCGGGATTGATGACGTGGTGTTTTCTCTTCTATTCCTGGATCTCCCAACAAGGTGTATAAATCCTTCTATGGGAGGAGCGCCTCGTCCAATCAGAGGAGGAGGACGGGACAACACCCCCCGGGAACCGCCCCCTACACACCGCCCCCTCCTCCAGCTATAATAATAATACATAGGAGACAGGGGGCGGGGAGGGGCGATTAGCCAGGTGTGAATGGGGAGCAGGTGTGATAAATTTGGTGTTATCGCTCTCACTCTCTCATACTGGTCACTGGAAGGACAACATGGCACCTCATGGCAAAGATCTTTCTGCGGATCTGATATAAAGAATTGTGTCTCTACATAAAGATGGGTGAGGATATAAGAAGATCGCCAAGACCCTGAAACTGATCTGCAGCACAGGGGCTGGGACCATCCAATGGTATAACAGGACGGGTTCCCCTCCACTTGCCAAAGAAGTTGAGGTCACGTGCTCAGCGTCATATCCAGAGGTTGTCTTTGGGAAACAGTTCAGGGAGGTCCGGCGAGGAGAGCGTCCGTCGAGGAGAGCGTCCGTCGTGGAGGGCGTCCGTCGTGGAGGGCGTCCGTCGTGGAGGGCGTCCGTCGTGGAGGCCGTCCGGCGAGGAGGGCGTCCGTCGTGGAGGCCGTCCGGCGAGGAGGGCGTCCGGCGAGGAGAGCGTCCAGTGGGGAGAGTGTCCGGTGAGGAGGGGAGTGTTCCGGTGAGGAGGAGAGCGTCCAGTGGGGAGAGCGTTCCGGTGAGAAGGAGAGCGACCGACCGGTGAGGAGGAGAGGGTTCCGGTGGGGAGAGGGTTTCCGGTGGGGAGAGGGTCTGGCGAGGAGAGGGTCTGGTGAGGAAAACATCCAGTGGGGAGAGCGTCCGGTGAGGGGGAGAGCGTCCGGTGAGGGGGAGAGCGTCCGGTGAGGAGGAGAGCGTCCGGTGAGGAGGAGAGCGTCCGGAGAGGAGGAGAGCGTCCGGAGAGGAGGAGAGCGTCCGGAGAGGAGGAGAGCGTCCGGAGAGGAGGAGAGCGTCCGGAGAGGAGGAGAGCGTCCGGAGAAGAGGAGAGCGTTCTGTCGAGGAGGAGAGCGTTCTGTCGAGGAGGAGAGCGTTCTGTCGAGGAGGAGAGCGTTCCGTCGAGGAGGAGAGCGTTCCGGTGAGAAAAACATCCGGTCGGGAGAGCGTTCTGGTGAGGAAGAGAGCGTTCCGGCAAGGAGAGTGTCCAGTGGGAAGAGCGGCCAGTTGCGAGAGCGTCCGGTGAGGAGAGCATCCAGTGGGGAGAGCGTTCCGGTGAGGAGGAGAGCGTTCCGGTGAGGAGGAGAGCGTCCAGGGAGGAGGAGAGCGTCCAGGGAGGAGGGGAGCGTTCCGGTGAGGAGGAGAGCGTCCAGTGGGGAGAGCGTTCCGGTGAGGAGGAGAGCGTTCCGGTGAGGAGGAGAGCGTTCCGGTGAGGAGAGCGTTCCGGTGAGGAGAGCCTCTGTTGAGGAAAGTGTCCGGTGAGGAGGAGAGGGTACGGTGGGGAGGGGGTCCGGTGGGGAGGGGGTCCAGTGGGGAGAGGGTCCGGTGGGGAGAGGGTCTGGTGAGAAAAACATCCAGTGGGGAGAGCGTTCTGGTGAGGAGGAGAGCGTTCTGGTGAGGAGGAGAGCGTTCTGGTGAGGAGGAGAGTGTCCAGTGGTGAGAGCGTTCCGGTGAGAAAAACATCCGGTGGGGAGAGCGTCCGGTGAGGAGAGCATCCAGTGATCAGGAGAGCATCCAGTGATCAGGAGAGCGTCCAGTGATCAGGAGAGCCTCCAGTGAGGAGAGTGTCCGGTGAGGAGAGCATCTTCTGGTGAGGAAAGTGTCCGGTGAGGAGGAGAGCGTTCTGGTGAGGAGAGCGTCCAGTCGGGAGAGTGTCCGGTGGAGAGGAGAGCGTCCAGTGATCAGGAGAGCGTCCAGTGATCAGGAGAGCGTCCAGTGATCAGGAGAGCCTCCGGTGAGGAGGAGAGCCTCCGGTGAGGAGGAGAGCGTCCAGTGAGGAGAGCATCTGGTGAGGAAAGCATCCAGTGGGGAGAGCGTCCGGTGAGGAGAACGTCTGGTGAGGAGGAGGGCGTCCATCGAGGAGGGCGTCCGTCGAGGAGGGCGTCCGTCGAGGAGGGCGTCCGTTGAGGAGGGCGTCCGTCGAGGAGACCCTCCAGTGGGGAGAGCGTTCCGGTGAGGAGGGGAGCGTTCCGGTGAGGAGGAGAGCCGACCGACCGGTGAGGAGGAGAGGGTTCCGGTGGGGAGAGCGTCTGGTGAGGAGAGGGTCCGGTGAGGAAAACATCCAGTGGGGAGAGCGTTCCGGTGAGGAGGAGAGCGTTCCGGTGAGGAGGAGAGCGTCCAGGGAGGAGGAGAGCATCCAGGGAGGAGGAGAGCGTTCCGGTAAAGAGGAGAGCGTCCAGTGGGGAGAGTGTTCCGGTGAGGAGGAGAGTGTTCCAGTGAGGAGGAGAGCGTTCCGGTGAGGAGAGCCTCTGGTGAGGAAAGTGTCCAGTGAGGAGGAGAGGGTCCGGTGGGGAGGGGGTCCGGTGGGGAGAGGGTCCGGTGAGAAAAACATCCAGTGGGGAGAGCGTTCTGGTGAGGAGGAGAGCGTTCTGGTGAGGAGGAGAGCGTTCTGGTGAGGAGGAGAGCGTTCTGGTGAGGAGGAGAGCGTCTGGTGGGGAGAGCGTCCGGTGAGAAGGAGAGCATTCCGGTGAGGAAAACATCCGGTGGGGAGAGCGTTCTGGTGAGGAGGAGAGCGTCCAGTGGGGAGAGCGTCCGGTGAGGAGAGCATCCAGTGGGGAGAGCGTTCTGGTGAGGAGGAGAGCATTCTGGTGAGGAGAGAATGTCCGGTGGGGGGGAGAGCATCTCGTGAAGAGGAGAGCGTCCGGTGGGGAGAGCGTCCAGTGATCAGGAGAGCGTCCGGTAATCAGGAGAGCGTCCGGTGATCAGGAGAGCGTCCGGTGATCAGGAGAGCGTCCGGTGATCAGGAGAGCGTCCGGTGATCAGGAGAGCTTCCGGTGATCAGGAGAGCGACCGGTGAGGAGAGTGTCCGGTGGGGAGAGCATCTGGTGAGGAAAGCATCCAGTGGAGAGAGCGTCCGGTGAGGAGGAGAGCGTCCGGTGAGGAGGAGAGGGTCCGGTGAGGAGAGGGTCCGGTGAGGAGAGCGTCCAGTGAGCAGAGCATCTGGTGAGGAAAGCATCCAGTGGGGAGAACTTCCGGTGAGGAGGAGAGCGTTCCCGTGAGGAGGAGAGCGTTCCCGTGAGGAGGAGAGCGTTCCCGTGAGGAGGAGAGCGTTCCCGTGAGAAGGAGAGCGTCCAGTGAGGAGGAGAGCGTCCAGTGAGGAGGAGAGCCTTCCGGTGAGGAAAGTGTCCGGTGAGGAGGAGAGGGTCTGGTGGGGAGAGGGTCTGGTGGGGAGAGGGTCTGGTGGGGAGAGGGTCCGGTGAGGAGGAGAGCGTTCCGGTGAGGAAAACATACGGTGGGGAGAGCGTTCTGGTGAGGAGGAGAGCGTCCAGGAAGGAGGAGAGCGTCCAGTGAGGAGGAGAGCGTCCAGTGAGGAGGAGAGCGTCCAGTGAGGAGGAGAGCGTCCAGTGAGGAGGAGAGCGTCCAGTGAGGAGGAAAGCGTCCAGTGAGGAGGAGAGCGTCCAGTGAGGAGGAGAGCGTCCAGTGAGGAGGAGAGCGTCCAGTGAGGAGGAGAGCGTCCAGTGAGGAGGAAAGCGTCCAGTGAGGAGGAGAGCGTCCAGTGAGGAGGAGAGCATTCAGGTGGGGAGGAGACCATTCCGGTGAGGAGGAGAGCATCCAGTGGGGAGAGCGTTCCAGTGAGGAGGAGAGCGTCCGGTGAGGAGAGCCTCTGGTGAGGAAAGTGTCCGGTGAGGAGGAGCGCGTCCAGTAAGGAGGAGAGCGGTTAGTACCAGATACACATAGGGGACATACGTCAGAGCGAGAACGATAATTCTAGCACTAGACCCCCCTCTGTAATTCTATACGTTTAACCTGTAAAAAAAAAAGTAAGGGAGAGGGAGGAGAAGAGAGGATATGATAAGGGAAGGGGGAGAAGAGAGGACCTGGCTGCTCCATTCCCCTTATCCTCATCTAGCTGTTGGGACGACATGTCTGATCTTTGACTGACTGATTTTGGGATGAAAGACCGCTTTCTCCACACTGGCCAACCGTTGAGAAGGGAGAACGAACACCTCCTCTCCCTTCTCCCCCTGGATCTTAATCTGCTGCTGGGAAGTGACCATCTCCTTCTCACCCTGGGCCTCCGGAACCAACACAGGTGTGGGGCAGAGGTCTTGGACCCTCTGTCCAGTTTTCAGTGCTTCAGATGCAGAAGTTTCTGGTGACTCCACAGATGCTGCTGGCAGAAAATCCCAGGTCTCTGTCAGTATTATGGGAGAAAGGCCAACTGCCTCTTCTCTCAGGGAGGCTGAAGCTGCTGTTGGGCAGAGGTCAGCAAGGCTCTACCCTCTTGTCAGCAGAGCTCTTTTCCACTGCCGATTCTCTGGCATGCTGCTGAATGTGTGTTCTGTATGCCCTTTGCAGATGCTGTTCTTTCCTTAGAAAATAGTCCAGATCAGGTTTAAGCTCTGAGACCCCTACAAGACCGAGCATAGCCTCTCTGTATTCTCGCAGGTCTTCAAGGGTAGGTTCCCCTTCATCGCCAAACACAAAACCATCTGTAAGTATCTCCCACAGCAATCCAGGGTCACCAAAGTCATATACCATCCGGAGAGGATTATGTTGCCTCCCCTAAATATTCCTCCTCCGCGTGCCATTGCTGACCTTGATACCGATTGTCCATCTCTATCCCCTGCTGGACCAGCCTGTCCAAATCAGTCACCCATTGCTCCTGGGGCCGCTCTCCCAGGAATTCCATCTGCAGCTCCCGTTGTTCACTGTCCTCCTGCTCTGGGGTTGGAAAGCACTTGCCTTGTTGCATACCAGCGACCTGGAGGGCTCCAATCCAGAGTCGTACCCGAATCTTCTGCCTGAGCTCCAGGTTTTCATCCGCAGACACAGGCCTGGTGTATGCTGAAAGGATGATCTGCAGCAACCCTGGGAACTCTGATCCCAGATCCACATCTCCACTGGGGTGACTGAAGTCCGCAATCCTTATCTTCGATCCTGGGGGAGGTTTGGACGTGTTCACAGCCAGGAAGCGTCCAGTTGTGAGGAACCCTCTGTCCTCAAACAGAACTACAGGATGGGCCATTTATATGGATACAACAGGGTGGGCCATTTATATGGATACATCAGGGTGGGCCATTTATATGGATACACCAGGGTGGGCCATTTATATGGATACACCAGGGTGGGCCATTTATATGGATACACCAGGGTGGGCCATTTATATGGATACACCTGGGTGGGCCATTGATATGGATACACCTTAATAAAATGGGAATGGTTGGTGATATTAACTTCCTGTTTGTGGCACGTTTCAGTTTCCCTCTCACATATCTAATGTGCCACAAACAGGAAGTTAATATCACCAACCATTCCAATTTTATTAAAGGGGTATCCATATAAATGGCCCACCCTGTAGATCCGCCGTCAATGCTTCCTCTGTCCAGAACCAGCACCATCCCAGACACTTTAGCTCACCCAGTCACCAGCCATCAGGGATGGACTGGCCATTGGGACTACAGGGAGATTCCCGGTGGGCCAACTTCAGTGACAGCGGACCGCCGCCCCCCTCCGCTCCTCTGTCTCTCCCTTCCGGCAGCGCTCACCTGGGGGGAACAAAGAGGCAGGGGGACCACCAGAGGAGCAGGGAGAACGACAGAGGAGCATGGGGGAGGGCACAGAGAGCTTGACTCAACAGCTATGGCCTGGGAGTTTCTCACTTCTACCTAATCTTGTCCCATAAGGGGGGGACAGAACTGATTCTTTGCTCTGGGTGAAATAATGTCTAGCTTCCCCACTGGTAGTGGCTAGTGAAGGGGGAGAAGGGGTTTGGGTGGTCGGGGGGGTGGTGCAGGAGTTGTCCGGTTACCATGGGAGAGACCTGTCAAAGTGGGCCAATCTGGATGAAGTCCAGGGACAAATTTCTGTCCCAGTCCAACCCTGCCAGCCGTACTTCAGTGTAGGGTGAAAACCAGCAAAAACTCCTTTTTTATTCAAGCACGTTACGACAAATATACAACTCAGAGACCCCACACCCTTGGATTCAGGGCGAGGTAACCTGTTCAATAACAATAGACACACAGGGCAGGTGTGTTCAAACTTCTCATCAGTTAACAGTCTTATCAGCAGGGAGAGCTGTTGGAGGAATCCCCCCTCCCTGCCACCAATCTTACAGCTAATCTACATACACATCCCATAATATCCAAAAAAAGTGTATTTTTTCCCCAAAAAAGTGTGCTCGTAAGACTGCTGCACAAATACGGCGTGACAGAAAGTATTGCAACGATCGCCATTTTATTCTCTAGGGTGTTAGAATAAAAAATATATATAATGTTTGGGGGTTCTAATTAGAGGGAAGGAGATGGCAGTGAAAACTGTGAAAATTTACACATTAGAACTGGTTTTACTTGTAATGCCAATGGCCACCACCAGATGGCGCCAGGTCACAGAAGGAAGCTTGGTACTTCACAAGGCTGCAAAGCCACGGCCTCAATTACTGGCCGTCGCGGGCCCGCCGCGATCGCCCGGCAGGGGGAGGTGAGGGCACAAGGAGACACAGGATCTGCCCCTTGTAGGCCGCAAAGCCACGGCCTCAATTATCGGCGGGCGCCAGGTCACAATTTCTTGTCGCAATTGCGACCTGGTGCCTGGATTTTGTGGAGCCCTGATATATACACACACGCACCATTCCAGTGTGGCTATACAGTGATTCCAATTAGTACAGATCATAGTGGGGTTCTCAGGTACCATGCCCCCTAATGGACACAGAGTGATTTACACATAAGAGGGTTGGGAAAGCTGGATACAAAGTTTCCAGAGCTCTCCAAGGTAGGCTGAGTTCCACAAACCCCCCCACCCAAAGTGACTCCCGTCACGAGAACAAACCTTGAAAATGACTTTAGACCCAAATGTGTTTGACCATATAGGAGGTTCTGGTGCGGGGGAGGGGTTCATACTGTACACAGTCAGGATTACGTGAGAATTCTCGGAATATCCAGTGTTGTCACTCTGCTGAGATAAGTGACGTCCAGGTTCATTGCGTTATACTGCGTGGCTAGCCGGTGACGGCCCCTTTTACTCCACACACTTCCAGCATGAGCCTGCTGCGTTTTTTTTTTTTTTTTTAAATAAACATTGAATAGACAATGTATCCCCAGAGCACCCCTATGTAGAGAGGAAGTGCGGCTTAGCATGAGACAGCACACAAGGAGTAGCCTGAAGGAAGAATGAGATGTTTATGTGAATAGTTTAAAAAGAAGAAAAAACTCACAATGTTGTATGGATGGCGCAGTGTATGGGGGGGGAGCAGTGTCTGGCGGGTGTGGTGTATGGAGGGCGCAGTAAAGGGTGCGGTCTATGGCGGGTGCGTTGAAGTGCGTGGTCCTGAGCCAATCAGCTGTCTGTTTGCGTGGCACAATCACCATTCCCAGAATGCCTTGTAGTAATAATGAACATAAAACATTCTCTGATTGGATAAGGTGAGTAAAGGGGGGGGGGGCTGGAGGCTGGAGACTCCTTTATAGAGGCCAGGGGGCTGGAGACCCCTATATGCAGGCCAGGAGGGGGGCTTGAGACCCCTTTATAGATGTCAGGAGGGGGGGCTGGAGAGCCCTATATCGAGGCCAGGAGGGGGGGCTGGAGACCCCTATATAGAGGCCAGGAGGGGGGGCTGGAGACCCCTATATAGATACTGGAGGGGCTGGAGACCTCTATATAGAGGCCAGGAGGGAGGGCTGGAGACCCCTATATAGAGGCTGGAGGGGCTGGAGACCTCTATTTAGAGGCCAGAAGGAGGGCTGGAGACCTCTATATAGAGGCCAGGAGGGGGGCTGGAGACCTCTATATAGAGGCCAGGAGGGGGGCTGGAGACCCCTATATGAAAGCCAGGAGGGGGGGCTTGAGACCCCTATATAGAGGCTAGGGGGCTGGAGTCCCCTATATAGAGGCCAAGAGGGGGGCTGGAGACCTCTATATAGAGGCCCGGGGGGCTGCAGACCTCTATATAGATGCCAGGAGGGGGGCTGGAGACCTCTATATAGAGGCCGGGGGGCTGGGGACCCCTATATAGAGACAGAGGGGCTCGGGACCCCTATATAGAAGCCAGGAGGGGGGGCTGGAGACCTCTATATAGAGGCCGGGGGGCTGGGGACCCTATATAGAGGCAGAGGGGTTTGGGACCCCTATATAGAAGCCAGGAGGGGGGCCAGTGAGTCCACAAGTCTCAGGAGGAATGTCCGAGCCCGTGGGGGGGGGGGGTGGATGGTTTGGTATCTATTTGCTTGTGATGTTTTGTATTTAATTCATTAAAGTGCATTTTTTCTCGCATGACAATGATCACCATTTTATTCTTTAGGGTCTCTGCTAAATATATATATAATATTTGGGTTCTAAGTAATTTTCTTCTAGCAAAAAAAAAAGTTTTTTTACATGTGAACAGAAAGTGTCAGGAAAGACCCCATATAGAGGCCAGGAGGGGGGGGGGTTGAATTGGATCTATGGTATAAAGCTGCACCGACTGCAGCTCCCCTCCAATGTCTGTCCCCGGAGTGTAGAGGAGGCCGGCCTCCTGTCGTCGTCGTCGTCCCCCCCCCGCTGTCACCTTTATAACACTGAGTTGGCTGCTGTGACGTGTGACGGCTCGCGGATCCCAGGCTGACCTTGTCTCTGGAGAGCTGATATAGATACAGAGCAAAATATTGTCTGCCCATCCAAAGTCCCCGACACTGAGCGTCACCTCCAGGAATCACAGCGCATGGCGGACTTCATAGCCGGAGGACTGGGAGGTACGCAGCCTCTATATGTATATAGATCTGGGGGGGACGCAGCCTCTATATGTATATAGATCTGGGGGGGACGCAGCCTCTATATGTATATAGATCTGGGGGGGACGCAGCCTCTATATGTATATAGATCTGGGGGGGACACAGCCTCTATATGTATATAGATCTGGGGGGGAAGCAGCCTCTATATGTATATAGATCTGGGGGGGACGCAGCCTCTGTATGTATATAGATCTGGGGGGGGACGCAGCCTCTATATGTATATAGATCTGGGGGGGGGGACGCAGCCTCTATATGTATATAGATCTGGGGGGGGGCGCAGCCTATATATGTATATAGATCTGGGGGGGTGCAGCCTCTATATGTATATAGATCTGGGGGGGTGCAGCCTCTATATGTATATAGATCTGGGGGGGACGCAGCCTCTATATGTATATAGATCTGGGGGGGACGCAGCCTCTGTATGTATATAGATCTGGGGGGGGACGCAGCCTCTATATGTATATAGATCTGGGGGGGACGCAGCCTCTATATGTATATAGATCTGGGGGGGGGGCGCAGCCTATATATGTATATAGATCTGGGGGGGTGCATCCTCTATATGTATATAGATATGGTGAGGGGGGACGCAGCCTCTATATGTATATAGATATGGGGGGGACGCAGGCTCTATATGTATATAGATCTAGGGGGGACGCAGCCTCTATATGTATATAGATCTGCGGGGGTGGAGGTATGCAGGGAGGGATGGATGGAGGGTTAGAGTGATGGAGGGATGGATGGTTGGAGTGATGGAGGGTGGAAGGGATTGATGGAGGGATGGATGGAGAGAGGGAAGGGATGGTTGGAGGAATGGAGGGATGGATGGTTGGAGTGATGGAGGGAGCGGGATGGTTGGAGTGATGGATGGATGGTTGGAGTGATGGAGGGATGGATGGTTAGAGTGATGGAGGGAAGGAGGGATGGATGGTTGGAGTGATGGTGGGAGGGATGGATGGTTAGAGTGATGGAGGGATGGATGGTTAGAGTGATGGAGGGATGGATGGATGGAGGGTTAGAGTGATGGAGGGAGGGATGGATGGTTGGAGTGATGGAGGGAGGGATGGTTGGAGGGAGGAAGGGATAGATGGTTAGAGTGATGGAGGGAGGGATTGATGGAGGGATGGTTGGAGTGATGGAGAGAGGGAGGGAGGGATGGATGGTTAGAGTGATGGAGGGAGGGATGGATGGATGGTTGGAGGGATGGATGGTTAGAGTGATGGAGGGAGGGATGGATGGATGGTTAGAGTGATGGAGGGAGGGATTGCTGGAGGGATGGATGGAGGGTTAGAGTGATGGAGGGAGGGATGGAGGAATGGAGGGATGGGTGGTTGGAGTGATGGATGGTTAGAGTGTTGGAGGGAGGGATGGATGGTTGGAGTGATGGATGGATGGTTGGAGGGATGGATGGTTAGAGTGATGGAGGGATGGATGGATGGTTGGAGTGATGGAGTGATAGAGGGATGATTGGATGGATATTGTGGGTGGTGTGGGGAACACAGACAGTTCCACCTCCGGATGGCGGTAGATATTTATAGAACATTCTGATTGGTGACAATGAAGTGTCAATCCCATCCCCCGCTATTAGACAGTATTATCGGGAATAGCGGAGATTTGATGCAGTAAAGCCGATTTCACTAAGCTCTCCGCTGAGGTCACACTGACATCTCCTCCATTCATGTCTATAGAGGTGACCCCGGAGCTCTGTGACCCCGGAGCTCCGGGTCTCTGTGCTCAGATCACGCTCACAACGATCGATGAAGCTGGAAGGACAACTGTCACTTTCTGGGTGTCAGTATATGAGTACAATATGAAATGAATCTATGATATACAGAGCCGTCTTTAATATGGTTTGGGCCCTGGGCAAACATTTTTTTTTGGGCCCCCCTCCAGATTATTTTGGACCTGGCTGGTTCACATGTATGTGTTTTGGCGGCCCTGATTTGTGCAGGCACAGCATTGATTTGAATGGGCTGCCATGCCTTTGTTTCCTGCAGAAAACAACCTGCAGTTGTTGCACACACAAACGCACTGTGTTTTTAAAAGCGTGACCTAAACGTCTAAAAATGCAGCAAGTTTGACAGTGCAGGAACTGCAGATAAGTCACAGCAGACAGCCGAATGGACAGACAGTGCTGTATTTCATTGCTTGATGGGCATAGGTGTGCCGTGTGCGCAGCCTATTACATGAGGCATGCGCTTTTCTTTGCAGGAAATGCAGGCATGGCGGCCCATTCAAATGAATGGGCTGTTGTGCCTGCGCAAATGTGGGCCGCCAAAACACATACATGTGAACCAGCCAGGCCCAAAATAAGCCCATCAAGCAGTTAAATACAGACAGTAATGCCATGTGCTCTGAGGCCTTACTCTGGACTGGAGGTCTGGTCTGTGATTTAAAGTGTTCCTCTATTTTACACATGGCATGGCATGGGGTCCCATGGTGCTAAAGCAGAATGGACAGATGGTGCTATGACCCCATGCCATGCCATGTGTAAAATACAGGAACTTTTTAAAACACTGACTAGACCTGCATTGAATCATCAAATATTATAAAGACTTTGGGCACACTCTACAGAAAACTTGTATTTACAATATAGATTAGCAAACAGTGACATACCTTGAGGAACAGGACATGAAGAAGTCAGCCTCGGGAAGAGCAACCTGGGGATGTTAAAAAATCACATTCTAATTCACTTTTATATACAAGCAGCACCCAGTGGCAGGAAGGGAGAAGTGCACGTCTAAAGGGAAGCCAGGGGTGCTGTACATTTTAAAACACTGGGAAGGGAAGCAGTACTGTCACTGGCTGCGTGCCGCCGATGATTTTCAGCCTGATTTGTGGGCAGCACAGGGGCTTAACGGGCAGCAGGGCCGCCATCAGGAATTATTACACAGTTTCAGGCATGGGCCCCCTGGAGCAGAGAACCGGGGGGGGGGGGGGGGGGGGTGCTGCCGCCTGAAATTGAGAAGCGGGTGTGCTGCCGCGAATTTTTTTAAAAAGGTTGTTGCCATCTGGGGACCTCTGGGCCCTTTTAATATTTTTTTTTAATAAAATTAAATTACAAAATAAGGGGGGGTTGCCATTGACCTCTGGGCCCCTTTAATAAAAAATAAAATAAAAATATATATATATTAAAAATAAACATTTATAAAAAAAAAAAGGGGGGGGGGGGTTGCCATCCAGGGCCCTGGGGACCTCTGGGCCCTTTAATTAAAAAAAAAAAATATATATATATAAAAAAAAATAAAAATAAAAACATTTATAAAAAAAAAAAGGGTGTTTGCCACATATATATATATATTAAACGAAATATATAAAAATATAAAAAAAGTTTTTTTTTTTTATAAAAAAGGGGGATTGCCATCTGGGGCCCCCAACAGTGACAGGGCCCTGGGCAGCTTCCCCTGTTTGCCCTATAGTAAAGACGGCCCTGATGATATACAGTAAAACAAGTATGTGAACCCCGACCACCAATAAACCAACACAGACTGGCTACATGGGGGCACTCATGTGGTCTATATATGGAGTATATAGAGTGTGTATATAGTATATATGGGGGTATATAGAGAGTGTATATAGTATATATGGAGTATATAGAGAGTATATAGTATATATGGGGTATGGTGGAGTATAATGGGATATGATGGAATATAATGGTATATAATGGGATATGATGGAATATAATGGGATATGATGGTATATAATGGGATATGATGGAATATAATGGTATGTAATAAGGCCAGTATGCTGGCCTGAATTTATGGGAGGAGCCCGGGGTTATTTAACCAGCCCACTCACCTGTGGTCATTGTTGGTTTTTCTGTGAGGGATACTACACATCACTGGGCTGACTCTTCCCAGCTAACCTCACGTTTGTGAGTCCTGGCATTTTGATCGCAGGTGCATTTCGGCTTCTTCGTTCGTGCTCTTCGACGGCGGTTCCCGCTCACTGTCGCAGGTACTTTCCGAATCTTTTGCATCATGTGCGGCGATCTTGCAATTTGTTATGCTACCTGTCCCGCATCCTTTCGTAAAGAAAAATAAAAAAACAAAACCTGCTTCTGAGTTGTGGCCTGCCAAACATACGTTTAAGTTATAATTCAAACCTCTGAGTCGCGGTCCGATATCACTCGCTGTAGATTTCACTGTATATAAAGATTCACTGTCCATGGGTTTGCCGTCTCTTCCATTTAGAGACAAGCATGTATGTTTGTACAGGTTTCTGTGGCTGATTGAGGTGATAATTAGGCCCACCTGATGCCTTCTCTGCACTGGCTTAGCCTGGGGGGAGGGGGTGGTTGTTTGCTGTTCAGTTTTAGAGTAAGGGGTACACTCTACAACCAATTCATATCGGTTCAATTTAATCCTTCTGGTTCGTATGGGATTAATTTCATATATTTACGAACTGATTCGGGTCACACACATTGCATACTTTCTACCGTTGCCATTCGTTGTTTTCCCCCATGCCATGTGTTTTAGTTCCTGCAGTGGAACTTACAAATCGTTTGCACACGTTTCTCTCTTTGTTTTCCCAACCAAAGTAAATTTGTGTGCGTCTTCCACGGCGCAACACCATGCTCTTCAGATGTCTTGCACACCCACCGTGCTTTTCGTAGATCGAGTCTTTTTCAAACTGTCGCAGGTAGGATTTATACAAATTCTTTGTTTCATGCACCGTTTTGCCAGATAACCCGTGCCATCAAAACCCCACTGTGGAACTTGCGAGTCATTCGTCAAATCTCCATATGCATCCTTATTTGAGCCTTGTGCATGTTATCGTGCAATTCATGAGCACATGCCACGTACTAGGCCCATGTCACTTAGAAATGCACTGTCTATTATTCCGGTTATTTTACTTGCATTACCCTCCAGTCAAATTTAGTCACATCAGCGACTTGCCGGTTCATCCCTGCTATTTTTTTTTTCTCCATCTCATTCACCGAGCCCTGGTACTTTGAAATCGCACTACTTCACTTGAATTAGCAAGTAGCAAGGTCAGTGCGATTTCAGGTGCTACAAGAGAGACACCTGTGTGGCTTCATGCTCAGATGACTATTGAAGTCGCACCGGATAACAGCATAAGTAATGCAGGAAATAATTTTGCAAATCTGTGCGGTGCCGCAAAATCTGTGTCACACCGATTGGAACAGTGCCATTGCCTCCAATAGGCTGCGACTTGTCATGCGAGTGATTTGATCTCTTAAATCGCATTACAGATCGCTCCAATGTGAACCTAGGCTGACAGTCATTTAATTTGTCACATTTTGTTTCCCCTTCACTTCAATTTAAATCCAGTCGCGTCTGCGATACACTGATTCCTGTCAACTCATGCATCTCATGCTCCACAGTCAGGTCCGTTATCAGTCGCAAATTGCAGCACGCCTGTTAGCGCCACTGTTATGGCAAACATTTCAGTCATTCGATTCGCTTACCCTTCAATCTGATTCGAATCCAAGTCGCATGCGATGCACTGATTCGTCCCGGCGTGCCCCAGTTGTTTGTTTGGCCTCATTTCAGTACATGCTCCAGAGTTCGCTCATTGTTAGTTGCACCCGCAGTGCACCGACTCGCACCTCTGTCATGGGAAATTTCTGTCACTCATTTCACTGTCACGCATCTGATTTGAATCCACACGCATTCTCCTGTGCAGGTTTATCTCAAGCATGCCCTAGTTGTTGTTGGCCTTATTTCAGTACATGCTCCAGAGTTGCTCGTTTTCAGTCGCAGACGCAGCACACCGATTTGTGTCTCTGTCATGGGAATTGTCATGGGAATTTCTGTCACTCGTTTTACCGAAACGTATCTGATTTGGGACCACGCGCGTTCTCGCATGCTCCAGTCACATCCTCATGCACCAATTCGTCCCAGCGTGCCCCAGTTGTTTTTCAGCCTCATTTCAGTACATGCTCCAGAGTTGCTCGTTGTCGCATCCGCGGTGCAGCGATTCGTGCCTCTGTCATGGGAATTTCTGTCACTCATTTTACTGTCACGCATCTGATTTGAATCCACACACATTTTCATGTGCAGGTTTATCTCAAGCGTGCCCTAGTTGTCGTTGGCCTCATTTCAGTGCATGCTCCAGAGTTGCTCGCTGTCAGTCGCATCCGCTGCGCAGCGATTTGTGCCTCTGTCATGGGAATTTCTGTCACCCAATTTCACCGAAAAGCATCCAAATTGAAACCACGCACATTCTCGCTTGCACCAATTGCATCATCATGCACCAATTTGTCTTGGCGTGCCCCAGTTGCTTTACGGCCTCATTTCAGTACATGCGCCAGAGTCCGGTTCATTCTCAGTCGCAACCACGGCCTGACCAATCTGCACCTCTGTCATAGCAATAATTTCATTAAACTTTCACATACCGCACTCTGATTTGAATCTAGTCGCATCCGTGAAGCACCGATTCATCCCGGTGCGTCCCAGTTGTTTGGCCTCATTTCAGTACATGCTCCAGAGTCCGGTCGTTGTCAGTCGCACATGCGGCACACCGATTCATGTCTCTGTCATGGAAAAACATTTCGCTGTCATGTATCATGTTCCAATTCTAATCCGGTTGCATCCTCATGCACCGATTCGTCTCAGCATATCACAAAAGAAAAAAAAAAAACCCAAGCACTCGCCCACAGCCGAGCTGAATCTAGTCGCAACGTCGGCCCTATGATTCGGATCCTCAGTAACCACAAACCCCTTCAACCACTTACACCATCAGCTGATCCAAGTCTAGTCATATTATCGGTGCAATGACTCGGATCCGGCACACAAGCCCCCCCGTCACCTTACATCCACAGCCGATCCGAATCCAATCGCATCATCGGCGCAACGATTCGGATCCTCGGCAATACAAACTTCACCAACCGACCCGAGTACAGTCGCAGCACCGGCCCAACGTTTCAGATTCTTCACAAAACAACCCCACCGATGCTCACACCTCAAACTATTTGCATCGGCGATACGAATACAGGGGTACTTACGATTTAGTTCCCGGGCCTTATGTTTGTTGTCAAGCATAAACATTTGCATATCACTCCATCTGTATTTACAGTGTTGCGCACGGTCATTCCTACATACTCCAAATTTCCGCTAAACTTTGTTTTCACCTTTCTAATAAAGCTGCTTAATTGCAATTGTGGCTCAAATCGATCACTCATCTCCAGTAGCGACTCGACTGCTCACCTATTTTCTGTCATGCTCACGCGCAAACTACCTTTCACTACGCCTATTGTTCCTTCAAGCTGACCTGCATCAGGTCAGTGCTCCAAGACTTCACCCGCACAAGGGCTGTACTAAGAAGCAGCTTCAATCTCTCCCGGGGATGCTCAATTTGCAGTTAGGATCATTCCCCAGGGTCGATCTTTTGCATCATGCCTCCTGGTCTTCCTCTCCCAGACACAGGACTCCGATCAGATCCTTAACTTAGACACCGCGGCATTAGCGGACCTGTCTATATGGGAGGAGTTCCTTACTACGTGAAACAGTATCAACGTTATACCATCAATATCGCCCCCATCACCGCAGGTAGTGACAGATGCCGCAGCTTCCACAGGCTTCGCTGCAATTTTTGGCCACTATTGGTTTGCAGGACCATGGCCTCCAGAGACACTCTTAATCCCAGGGTTTACCCGGACTTCCTCCGTGTTCGAACAATTCCCGATTGTGGCAGCCGCTCAGCTCTGGGGTCATATCTGGACAGGATGAACCGTGGCCTTCACCACCGACAACCAGGCCACGACCGACATTATTAGTAAAGGCAAGTCTACGTTATGTCCTTCCTATGCAGACCCATACAACTATCCCCACAGCTCCAGTTAATGTCCACTATCTTGGCTAGTTCCCCATTTGGCTTTCTCCCCAGCCTGGTCATTCAAGCAACCATCTACTCGGCCTACCGCAAGTTCTTGCGGCCTAGCAAGTTCACCCGTAGCTACCCTGCCAGCCAAGTTCTACGTAGACCTCACTTGGATCACTACCACGACCACTTCATTCTCCACTTCATTCTCCACCTGGCACTATCAAAAACCCAGCGAACAGGCACTGGGGTAGACATCCAACTCTAAAGCAAACAATGTCCGGTGTGCAGTAACCATACTCGATCACCTTCTGTCACTCCTACCTGAAGAGAGTCAAACTCTTATGCCCTAATACCTTTCCTGATCAAACCCTTGAGTGCCTGCCAGTTCGTCAAACACGTCAGAATTCATTGGGGCACAACCAACCATAAGAAGTTGATCCAGGGTTCATCCGATCGCCTCTTGGGGGGGTCAGGAAGGAATTTTCTCCCCTGCTGTAGCAATTGGCCTAGGCTTGGCTGGGGTTTTCGCCTTCCTCTGGATCAACGGGGGGGGCGGTTAGGTAAATTTGGGTCCTGTCACCTTCACACTTGCTCACTCACTCTTCCACGCTGCCTACACCTCAACCCCAGTCAGTGCTCCAGTCGCTCCTATCGTATTGGAGCGGCCTCTGGCACATCCTGGTGTGGGATCGCAGATTATGACAATTAAGAGACTTGACAGGTGGACGTTTGCCTGCTTCGCCCAGCACATCCCCCTAATCCTCAGGTGGAAATGGCACAGGCGTTCACCAAACTTGCTCAATGAATAAAGCTAAAACCAATAAAACGACACCCCCTACCTGAATTTTTTTGCCCCCTTATCTTGGCATACCGTCCATCAGATCAGGGCACACTTCAGGTCTCTTTCATGTGGTAAGTCTTATGTTAAGTCTATCTATCTTGTTCATTACCGTATTGGACATAGGGCTTTGACCATAAGTAATAAGGCCAGTATGCTGGCCTGAATTTATGGGAGAAGCCCGGGGTTATTTAACCAGCCCACTCACCTGTGGTCATTGTTGGTTTCCCGTGAGCGATACCCACCCTCCCATCCCCTTTTTAGGGCATTTCTCAAATTCATTTCTCTCCACAAAATATTAATCTCTAAACTTGGGTATGCCCCCTTATCTTGGCATACCGTCCATCAGATCAGGGCACACTTCAGGTCTCTTTCATGTGGTAAGTCTTATGTTAAGTCCATCTATCTTGTTCATTACCGTATCGGACATAGGGCTTTGACCATAAATAATGGGATATAATAGGATATGATGGTATATAATGGGATATGATGGAATAGAATGGGATATGATGGAATAGAATGGGATATGATGGAATAGAATGGGATATGATGGAATAGAATGGGATATGATGGAATAGAATGGGATATGATGGAATAGAATGGGATATGATGGAATAGAATGGGATATGATGGAATAGAATGGGATATGATGGTATATAATGGGATATGATGGTATATAATGGGATATGATGGTATATAATGGGATATGATGGAATATTATGGGATATAATGGAATATAATGGGATATAATAGGATATAATGGGATATGATGGGAGTATGATGCAGTAATGTTCTGTCCGGATGACCGGTGTGTTTTTATTGTAGGGGCGTGCGGAGTGATGGTCGGGTACCCCCTGGACACAGTCAAGGTATATTGATCTCAGTTTATGCAAATTATGAATCTTCTGGTCGGTATGTTTGGAATCTTCTCTCCCTCTATAGAGTTTCCTAAATAAATAATTTTTGTGAATCCGTTGCAAAGTTTCTTACCTGGAGATCTTACCTGAGACCAGCAATGTGGAGCCACGCCTCGTTGTGTTTCCAAAGCCGATATAAGTGGTGTCATAACTCCAATGTTGCCACTTGCTGGACTGAACTAACTAGCACTAAACAGGGGGGAAGCATAGGGAGATACCAAATACATAAGAGAAACGCATTGCAGTGGCTCTGAACCACCACTAGATGTCAGTATACATCAGAACCTCAATAATGGGATGCAGTTTAATTCAATAGTTAAAAAGGACATTATTAATGGGACACGACACTGACAGCCGGCTGCCAATCAGGTTCATCAGAGAAGAAAGTCACACGGCCGGCTGACCACACTGCTGCTAATGGTGAGGCGGGGCTTAGTTTTGTCATCCTGTGACAGGAAGTCCTGTTACTGGCAGGATCTCCGGTAAGAAACTTTGCAGCAGATTCACAAAACGATAGGGCCGAGGGAAGCTGTATACAGCGAGGTGTAGACCACGAGGGACAGCTGGGGGCCCCATCAATATCCTGCAGTCACACTTCTGATGAAATCCAAAATGTCAGAACTGGAGGAGGAGGGGGAGGGGAGGAAACTTCTCCTCCATCTGGAGAAATCTCCTCCCACTTCCTGTTATGTTTCTGGGTCAGGAAGTAAAAGGAAATCTCCCCCTCCCCTCCCCCGGGGCACAGAAAACACCACTTTTCTGCCTGGAAAAGATGTTCTTCAGAGCTAAACCTATCCATCTACAAGGCGACCACAAGAAAATATCGCAAAGAAATTTTCCAAGCTAAGAAAAATTATTTTTCGGAGGCTATCAACAGCGCCTTAAATCGCCCCCGCGAACTCTTCAAGATGGTCACTCAGACCATGAAACCAGGATGTATTGAAGCCCCCAATACAGACACACAAGATTTTTGCAATGAACTATCGGATTACTTCATTAATAAAATCGAGGCAATCCGTGAAAGCATTCAGCAAAACAATTCCCCCCTCAATCCCCCCTGCAGCCGCTCACACAACACCCATAGTAATTCCCCTATATCAGGTAAGTTCACCCTGGAACCCATCTCCATCGAGACCACTAAGAATGTCATTTGTACACTGCGCAATAGTACAGCGCCAAATGACATTATCCCCACAAAACTGCTGAAGGAATGCGCCTACATCCTGGCTCCTCCCATCACGCAGCTTATCAACCAGTCTTTCTTGGAGGGCATAGTGCCCTCACAGTTGAAAGAGGGTATAATCCAACCCATCCTGAAGAAACCCAATCTGGATCCAAAGGACCCACTTCACCGTCGTCCCATAACAAGCCTCAATGTACTCTCAAAGGTAATGGAAAAAGTAGTGGTACAGCAGCTGCAACAGCATCACCCACAAGCTACTTGACCCATTGCAATCAGGGTTCCGTCCCGGACACGGGACTGAAACCGCATTGCTCAAAATATGGGACGATGTTCTCGAGGCCGCAGACGAAGGAGAATCTTGTCTTCTAGTTCTGTTGGACCTAAGCGCAGCTTTCGACACTGTAGACCACAAACTGTTACTGACTCGGCTTGCTGAAGTAGCCAGAGTCGCAGAAGGCGATTTATCTTGGTTCTCCTCTTTTCTGGAAAACCGATCGCAAACAGTGAAGTTAGGACCTTTTACGTCTGAAAAACGCACAGTATCATGCGGAGTCCCTCAAGGATCGCCTCTGTCACCAGTGCTGTTTAACATATATCTTCGTCCTCTTTTTGAGATTATCAGCAGCCAAAAAACTGCTCTATCACTCATATGCAGACGACACGCAACTGTATTTCCGCATTTGCAACAGAAAGGATCATCACCTCAATCTAGAGACATGCCTCTCTTTGATAGAGGACTGGATGACAAAGAGTTATCTTAAACTCAACGGAGCGAAAACAGAACTTCTTCTGTTTCACGCCAAGCGCAGGAATCAACCTTCAACAGCATGGACACCCCCGCCTATTCTGGGCAAAATCATCACCCCTAGCGCCAAAGTCAAAAGTCTCGGGGTCATTTTTGACTCCTTTATGACAATGGACGCACAAATAGGGTCAGTAGTCAGCGGATCTCACCATCTGCTGCGCCTACTACGCAGACTTACTCCTTTCATCCCCAAAGAAGATTTGGCGGTCGTGGTGGGAGCAATTGTTAACTCCAGACTGGATTATGCAAATGCCCTTTACCTCGGACTCCCCAAGTACCAAATCGCTCGTCTGCAAGTCGTTCAGAATACGGCCGCCAGACTTGTGACCGGGAAAAAACCCTGGGAATCCATCTCACCTTCTCTGAGAGCCCTTCACTGGTTACCAGTTAAAGACAGGATTGCTTTTAAAGCTCTCTGTCTTACGCATAGATGTGTCCATGGAAATGCCCCCCATTATTTATGCGAAAAAATAAAAGCTCATAATTCCAATCGCATTTTGCGATCCACCAATCAAAACCTGCTCCAGGTTCCGAAAGCCAACTACAAGTCCAAAGGAGATAGAAGATTCGCGATCCAAGGTCCCAGACTATGGAACGCTTTACCAATCAGTATTCGGTTGGAGGAGAACCACCTAGCATTCAGGAAAAAGGTCAAGACTCATCTCTTTTGATATCAAAGGAGACAGGAACAACAAGCGCCCAGAGGCGATTCAGTTCGCATGTGCTGCGCTATATAAGTTTTCATTCATTCATTCATATATATATATATATATATATATATATATATATATATATATATATATATATATATATATATATATATATATAGTGAGTGGCCCTCTGGTGTGTATATATATGGTGAGTGGCCCTCTGGTGTATATATAATATATATATATATATATATATATTAATATATATATATATATATATATATATATATATATAGTATAAAAAATAGGAAATAGACTATAAAACAACATTAAAAAATGTCCCAATAGTTAAAACCATAAACAGCGCTGGTGGTGATAATCCAGTGTAGATCCCAGAAAGAGATATCACCTCTACACCTAAGTGCAGCGTCAATGATGGAGTGTATCAATGAGAGAAAAGAAGTCCGTTGATAGCAGAGTTTGAAAAGTAGGATAGCAAGCACCTTCCACCTGTATTCTCAAACACCTCATGGGACTAGAAATCCCCCTCTGGGGTACGCACTCACCGGAAAACCCAAAAGGTAAGGCAATGTATGAATATCCACAGAATGATACAGCTCTTCACATCAGAAGGGAACAAGTCACCTGTCTACGGGTCTCCAGATCGTACAAAAAACACAGGAAAAGGAGCATATAGCGTAATTCCGTAATTGACTCTGGTGGAGCGCACGTGTCACTTCCTAGCGTCGTAGAAGCCCCTCTGACGCGTTTCATCATAATACTTCGACAGAGGGAAGTCTTATGACGAAACGCGTCAGTGAGGGGCTTCTACGACGCTAGGAAGTGACACGTGCGCTCCACCAGAGTCACGTCTGAAACCAGGAAGTGCTGGCAGTCGGCTCATCCATCTGGACAGCACGGCTCGTCTCCCTTGCCGGAGAGGGTGATTATATGCGCTTATTTATTTTTATCTAATGTACGTGCATTGATTGAAGGGATTGTTTATCTGTGGGTTCTCTTGTGTTTCACATTAAAACGGAATTACGCTATATGCTCCTTTTCCTGTGTTTTTTGTACGATCTGAAGACCCGTAGACAGGTGACTTGTTCCCTTCTGATGTGAAGAGCTGTATCATTCTGTGGATATTGATACATTGCCTTACCTTTTGGGTTTTCCGGTGAGTGCGTACCCCAGAGGGGGATTTCTAGTCCCACGAGGTGTTTGAGAATACAGGTGGAAGGTGCTTGCTATCCTACTTTTCAAACTCTGCTATCAACGGACTTCTTTTCTCTCATTGATACACTCTATCATTGACGCTGCACTTAAGTGTAGAGGTTAGGGGCCAGATTCACGAACACTTGCGCTGGAGTATTTGGATATGCGCCGCGTAACTGTGCTGATGCGCCGACGTTTCTATGTGCCCGTACCCACCAAACTAGATGCGCCCAATAACGGCTCATTTGCGACCGGCGGAACGTTCCGACGCCAGAGTATCGTCAGCGTTTATTTTCGCTGGGCGCATCAGTCGCGCCCATTGATTTCCTCTGCTAATATGCAAATGAGGGATTTTTCACAATTCACGAACGGATTAGCACCATACGCTGGCTACATGCGCCGCGCGTATCTGATCCGTCCGGCGCAAAGTTATTTCTACAAAAGGCTGCTTTATCTTTACTCCAGACGGTCACAGGTCAGCAGGAGAGCAGCTACAGCAGCGTTACCGACGATAGGAGCTAGCTGAGCACCCCCACTTGCAAGGACAACACCTCTGTGTGCCAACATGCCAGGGGCACTCGTGGTCCTAGAACTACTGATGGGTCCCCTGGAACCAAGAAGGCGGGCACGTGAGAGGATATACCGCACTCGTATGAACCTCTTTGGCATGGGGGATGAGGAGGTGTATCGCCTATTCAGATTCAGCCCAGATGCAATACTTGAACTAACCACAACCCTGCAGGATGACATCACCAGCCCAACACACCGCTCACAAGCAGTGCAGCCACTGGTGAAGGTCCTGGCAACACTCCATTTCCTTGCAAGTGGATCATTCCAGCGTACAAGTGGAGTGGTGGCTGGGATGTCACAGTCCTCCATAAGCAGATGTGTGCACCAGGTTGTCCCTGCAATACTCAGACGCATGTCCAACCAGTTCATCAGACCCACCACTGAGGAGCTGCGGCAGAAGGCAATGACAGATTTCTACAACATTGCCAGATTCCCACGCACTGTGGGGGCCATTGATTGCACACATGTGGCCCTACAGCCCCCCAGTGCCACAGAGCACATATACCGCAATCGGAAGCATTGGCATTCCATCAACGTACAGGTGATAGCTGATGCCCAACGCCTCATATGGCACGTCCGTGCCAAACATCCCGGGTCCAGCCATGACAGTTTCATATACCGTCAGAGTCCCATCCCAGCAGAATTTAACCAGAACATGTATGGGGACAGCTGGCTAGTTGGTGAGTGACAAGGGAGTCAGGCATGACTATCCCCTCCCGTGATGCACAACAGAAGTCACACATGCATGACTAACATTCTCCTGTCTTTTACCTTACAGGTGACTCTGCATATGCATTGGGACCCCATCTAATGACTCCTTTCCGGAACCCCCAAACCAGAGGAGAGAGAAAATACAATGAAGCACACATCAAAACCCGTGCAGTGGTTGAGCAAACATTTGGGCTCCTGAAGTCCCGTTTCCGCTGCCTGGATAAGTCTGGGGGGGCCCTATTGTATTCCCCTACCTTTGTGTGTCAGATCATCGGTGCATGTTGCATACTACATAACTTTGCTATGAAAAAAGGCCTGCATATTGACATACGTGATGACCTGACCCCCGACCCACACAGTCCCCCCCTGCCAGAGGACACCCAGTCTGCTGATGGAAGAGCAGTCAGGAGGGTCCTCGCCGTAGGCATCTTTGGACACTAAACCAAAACATTAATAACACAGACAGTGCACGCGTGTACACCACTTATGTCCCTAGATCACACACACCGCATGCACATCGCATTGGATTAGCCCAAGTCCAGCATGTAGGAGTTGGGAGCAGTAACGCCGCGTCAAGGCCCCAATGATGTCACTGTCCATTCATACACCTTTCACACGTCATTCATACAGCCGTGGGGTTCACTTCACCACCACGGCCGAGGGTGACACCCCTTACTTTCAGGAGTGCCACCCTCTCACATTCACACACCATTCACACTGTCCCCTGCACTCCTGACCGTGTGCAGTACAAAAAGAAATTATAAATATCATATCCTGATCATTAAAAGAAAAATAATCTCATAACCTGAGAAAAATAAAAAATAAACTCATGACCTGAGTATGTCAAAAACAATAATATAAAACCAGAAAAAATAAAAGGCCTCATCGGGGATGCCGGGGGCTTCTTCTGGGGGCCCCTCTCTGGCTCCGCAGCTGCCTGGATGGAGTGGGTGGGGGGGCATCTGGAGGTGGCTGATCCCCAGGTGGGCCACTCCTGGCAGGTGTGGCCTGCGTGCCCTCCAAGGCCCTGGCTATCCGTCCAAGGTAATTGTTCGTCTGGGCCTGCATCCGGAGCTGACGGGTCACCTGGTAATGCTGGGCCCGCCGACTCAGCCTCCCCTGCTCCCGGATGGCAGCACTGTTGGCCTGGACGGCTGCAGTGAGGTGCTGGATATCCCCCTGCACCTCCCCCAAAGTGGTGACCACTGCAGCGCAATTAGAGCTGACATCCTGCACTGCGTTGCTGATGTTGGCAACGGAGCCCAGGCTGTCAGACACTTTCTGCAAGTGGACCGCTATGGCCCCCATTTGTTCAGTCTGTCTGGCGTGATCCCTCGCCAACTGGTCCTGGACACCATCAGACACCCCCCTGGTCTTCTGGGTCGCCTTTCTGGGGCCAGAAGATGGATGTCCTCGGGTGGAAGGAGGGGCTTGAGGGGCTTCCAAGGATGGGGGAGGGGACGACAGACGGGCCAGGAGAAGGGGAGGAGACAGACAAAACCAAAGAAAAGTCCTGCTCTACCACAGCAGGATCCTCCACAACCACCTCGGCAGGTGTGGTGTGGCCACTCTCCTCCTCCACAACCTCTTCACCACCCAGTGGCTCGGGCACATGATGGCGTGGGGGGGATGGGGTGGAATGCAGGCTGACAGATGATGGCCCAGCTCCGTCATCTGTGGATGACACAAAGCAGACACATGTTGGTGGTCCCACACACTTGGCACATGTACCCCCCCCCCCCCAAATGCAAAACAACAAATAGGGGATTAAAAAACACTTACCTGTCCTTGTGCCTTCCTCCACGGAGTCATAGCCTGCGACCCCCTCTACCTGCTCCCTCTCCAGGCAGCGAGCAACCACCTCCTCCTCTGCGGTCAGGGTGACAGGACATGGGGGACCACCACCTGTGCCCCTCTCATACCTCCTGATGGAGGCCACCTTGTCCCTCACCTTGCGCCGCAGGTCATTTATTTTCTTTTGTATGTCCCCAGCAGTCCGGGTGGAGTAGCCCAGGACATTGACCCTGGCAGCAATCGACTCCAGGATGCCCTGCTTCCTCTCCCGGCTGGTCTTGCGGCTTTTTTTGCCATGGAGAAATTCATTCTCCGTCTCCATAGCCGAGATAATCACTGAGACCTCCTGGGTATTAAAGTTGAGGTTCCTCCTCTCTCTGGGGGTAGCGGGAGCAGCCATTACAGTGCAAAAGTATCTTCCCTGGGGTGGGGGGAAACGGAACTACTTTTGCGCCGGAATGGCGTTTCCGCCAGCGCTTTTAAGCGCCCAGCGGAACGCATTGCGCTGACGTTTCCCAGGAAGTGGTGCCGACGGAAGTTGTGAGCATGCGCACAAGGGGGCGAGTGGAGCCGCACTCACTGCGCATGCTCCGTGGATGATGCGCTGAACGTAAGCCTCTGCGCCGGGCTCCGCCCATCATTTACATATGATCACACCCACTTCCACTTGCGTCGGGTTACGCCAGCGCATTATCGTTACTCTGGCGCAAGTTTACGCGCAACTGCTATGTGAATTGCAGGAATTGCGCTGAAAGGGTCTTCAGAGTAACGTAAATGAGAAGCGTTACTCCAGAGGAAAGATACTCTCATCTACCTGAATCTGGCCCGATATCTCTTTCTGGGATCTACACTGGATTATCACCACCAGCGCTGTTTATGGTTTTAACTATTGGGACATTTTTTAATGTTGTTTTATAGTGTATTTGCCATTTTTTATATATTTGATATTGTTTTAAATAGCTGCTCTTTTCTGATTTTTTGGGCCGGGGATTCCAGTCAATTAATCCAATTTATGTTATTCTAAGTGTCTGTTGTCTGTTGATTCAGTATTTTGCAGGTGCCTTCCGTTAGGCGCTGGGAGGTGTACTATAGGCCTACGATACCCTTTTTTTTCCATATATATATATAATGGTGAGTGGCCCTCTGGTGTGTGTGTGTGTGTGTGTGTATATATATGTATGTGTGTGTGTGTGTGTGTATATGTATGTGTGTGTGTATATATATATATATATATATATATATATATATATATATATAGTGAGTGGCCCTCTGGTGTATATAATGTATATGGTGGGGGGTATATACTCCCTGTACAGGTGACATGCCGTGTTTTGTATTTCAGGTGAGGATTCAGACGCAGGGGACGTATCGCGGGATTTGGCATTGTATCCATTCTACTTATAAAGTGGAGAAAGTAAGAAGTGAAGATATTTTATCATTTCTCACCTTGTAGTTCTCAATAGACCACGGGGGGGGGGGGGGGGCAATGAGCGCTGAGGTAGTTCATTGTCTCTTTCTGTCTTTATGAGGATCAGTGGCGGTCTGTCTGCCCCCATGAATAGACCCTCCCCCGCTGTACATTTGTACATTCCCCCCCATGAATATACCCTCCCCCTCTGTACATTCCCCCTTATGAATAGACCCTCCCCGCTGTACATTTGTACATTCCCCCATGAATAGACCCTTCCCCGCTGTACATTTATACATTCCCCCATGACCCTCCCTTGCTGTACATTCCCCCCATAAATAGACCCTCCCCCGCTGTACAATGGTACATGCCCCCATGAATAGACCCTCCCCTGCTGTACCTTCCCCCCATAAATAGACCCTCCCCTGCTGTACAATGGTACATGCCCCCATGAATAGACCCTCCCCCGCTGTACATTAGTACATTCCCCCCATGAATAGACCCTCCCCCACTGTACATTCCCCTCATGAATAGACCCTCCCCGCTGTACATTCCCCCCCATGAATAGACCCTCCCCCGCTGTACATTTGTACATTCCTCCATGAAAAGACCCTTCTCCGCTGTACATTTGTACATTCCCCCATGAATAGACCCTCCCCCACTGTACATTCCCCCCATTAATAGACCCTCCCCAGCTGTACATTTGTACATTCCCCCATGAATAGACCCTTCCCCGCTGTACATTGGTACATGCCCCCCCATAAATAGACCCTCCCCCACTGTACATTTGTACATCCCCCCTTGAATAGACCCTCCCCCACTGTACATTCCCCCCATGAATAGACTCTCCATTGCTGTACATTGGTACATTCCCCCCATTAATAGACCCTCTCCCGCTGTACATTTGTACATTCCCTTATGAGTAGACCCTCCCCTGCTGTACATTCCCCCCATAAATATACCCTTCCCTGCTGTACAATGGTACATGCCCCCATTAATAAACCCTCCCCTGCTGTAAATTCCCCCCATAAATACACCCTCCCCTGCTGTACAATGGTACATGCCCCCATGAATAGACCCTCCCCGCTGTACATTAGTACATTCCCCCCATAAATAGACCCTCCCCCGCTGTACAATAGTACATGCCCCCATGAATAGACCCTCCCCCGCTGTACATTCCCCCCCATGAATAGACCCTACCCTGCTTTACATTTGTACATGCCCCCATGAATAGACCCTCCCCCGCTGTACATTCCCCCCATGAATAGACCCTCCCCCGCTTCACATTTGTACATTACTTCATGAATAGACCCTCCATCGCTGTACATTCCCCCCATGAATAGACCCTCCCCCGCTTCACATTTGTACATTCCTCCATGAATAGACCCTCCATCGCTGTACATTGGTACATTCCCCCCATGAATAGACCCTCTGCCGCTGTACATTCCCCCCATGAATAGACCCTCCCCCGCTGTATATTTACACTTTTCCCCCATGAATAGACCCTCCCCCGCTGTACATTGTTATATGCATCCCATAAATAGACCCTCCCCCGCTGTACATTGGTACATTCCCCCCATGAATAGACCCTCTGCCGCTGTATATTCCCCCCATGAATAGACCCTCCTCCGCTGTATATTTACACTTTTCCCCCATGAATAGACCCTTCCCCACTGTACATTGGTACATGCCCTCCATTAATAGACCCTCCCTTGCTGTACATTGCTATATGCATCCCATAAATAGACCCTCCCCCGCTGTATGTTGGTACATGCCCCCCATGAATAGAGTGTAATAACAATCCCCTCCCCCATAGACTCTTCATGAACTGCCCCCCGCCCCCTGGGAAGATTTATGATACAAAATTGCCCCGGTAGTGTAGTAGTTTGCCCCCCCCCCCCCCCGCGGTTCGGGCTGCAGGTGAGATGAGGGGGTTGTACCACACGCAGGGCTGGACTGGGACAAAAATTTGGCCCTGGACTTCATCCAGACTGGCCCACTTTGACAGGTCTCTCCCATGGCAGCCGGACAACTCCTGCACCCCCCTGGCCACCCAAGCCCGCTTTCCCCCAGCCACCCAAGCCCCTTCTTGCCCTTCAATAGCCACTAGCTGTTCTACTTTATTAGAGTAGAACGGCTGGCACTGGTACTCTTATAGGCAGTACCAGTGGGGAAGCTAGACATTATTTCACCCAGGGCAAAGAATCAGTTTGGTGCCCCCCTTATGGGACAAGATTAGACCGAAGTGAGGAACTCCCAGGTCATAGCTGTTGAGTCAGCTGTCTGTCCCCTCCCCCGTGCTCCTCTGTTGTCCCCTCTACTCCTCTGGTCCTCCCCTGCTTCTCTTCTGCCCCCAGGTGAGCGCTGCATAGAAGGAGAGAAGGTGGGCACTGCGGGAAGGGAGAGACAGAGGAGCCGGTCCGCTGTCACTGAAGCTGGCCCACTGAGCCATCGGCCCACCGGGAAACTCCCTGTAGTCCCAATGGTCAGTCCATCCCTGACCACACGCTGTGATTGGACGCACACTTATCAGATTTCATTTGGTTCTTTAATAACGATTGTCTTCTGTCCCCCCTCCCCCCCTCCAGGTGTCCGGATTTTTCCGAGGAATGTCCATGCCAATCTCCACCGTCTCTATCAGTTCCTCCATCGTTTTCGGGGTGTACCGGAATTGTCTTCACAATCTGTGCAAGCTGAAATATGGAACAGCAAACGTCAGACCCTCCAAGGTGGACATCTTCCTCTCGGGTTACGCCGCCGGAGGAGCGCAGGTACAGAGTCCATTCTGGGGGGAGGGGGCACTGATCAGCTGGACCCTAAATTGTATGTGAACCCGACACTGATCTCTGGCTGCTTTATGGTCTATGGAATATCCCATTGGATGTTTTTTTTTTTTTTTTTTTTTTTATATCCAATGAGTCCAAAATTTCCTCTGCCCCACCCAGCTCACCTCATGTGAACTACAGAATACCTCCTCCTATACTGTGGTGATGAGGAGAGGGGAGGTGTTCTGTAGTCTCATCATACTTCCTGTCTATATATACACAGTGAGCGTCTTCCTCTCTTCTCTCGGCAGGTTTTGGTGTCGTCTCCGGCAGACATAGCGAAGGTCCGCCTTCAGACACAAGTGTGGCCCCACCACTCCAGCACGTGCGCTCTTCTCGCTCGCCCCAAATACACGGGACCGGTGCACTGCCTGCTGACCATCGCCCGGGAGGAGGGGCTCTGCGGGTTGTATAAAGGAAGCTTCGCTCTCATGTTCCGAGACTGCAACTCCTTTGCCACCTACTTCCTGTGCTACAACGTGTTTCGGGAATGGCTCCTCCCATCACAGCAAAGTGATTCAGGTAAACCGTACATTGCTCTACACCGGGCCATGCCCCCCCCCCCCCCACACTGGGCCAAGTTCTCAACCCCCCCCACACTGAGCCGAGTCTGTCCCTCCCACACTGAGCCGAGTCTGTCCCTCCCACACTGAGCCGAGTCTGTCCCTCCCGCACTGAGCCGAGTCTGTCCCTCCCGCACTGAGCCGAGTCTGTCCCTCCCGCACTGAGCCGAGTCTGTCCCTCCCGCACTGAGCCGAGTCTGTCCCTCCCGCACTGAGCCGAGTCTGTCCCTCCCGCACTGAGCCGAGTCTGTCCCTCCCGCACTGAGCCGAGTCTGTCCCTCCCGCACTGAGCCGAGTCTGTCCCTCCCGCACTGAGCCGAGTCTGTCCCTCCCGCACTGAGCCGAGTCTGTCCCTCCCGCACTGAGCCGAGTCTGTCCCTCCCGCACTGAGCCGAGTCTGTCCCTCCCGCACTGAGCCGAGTCTGTCCCTCCCGCACTGAGCCGAGTCTGTCCCTCCCGCACTGAGCCGAGTCTGTCCCTCCCGCACTGAGCCGAGTCTGTCCCTCCCGCACTGAGCCGAGTCTGTCCCTCCCGCACTGAGCCGAGTCTGTCCCCTCCACACTGAACCGAGTCTGTCCCCCCCACGCCGGGCCAATTCTCCTCCCCCCACACCGGGGAGAGTCCCCTCCCCCACACCGGGCCAAGTTCTCCCTTCCACACCGGACCGAGTCCCCCCTCCCCACACCGGGCCTGCCTCCCCCACACTGAACCGAGTCCGTTCCTCCTACACTGGGCCGAGTTCTCCCCCCCCCACCGAGCTGAGTCCTCTACCCCCCACACCGAGCTGAGTCCCCTACCCCCCACACCGGGCCGAGTTCTCCCCCCCCCCCGCACCGGGCCGTGTTCTCCTCTCCCCCCGCACCGGGCCGTGTTCTCCTCTCCCCCCGCACCGGGCCGTGTTCTCCTCTCCCCCCGCACCGGGCCGTGTTCTCCTCTCCCCCCGCACTGGGCCGTGTTCTCCTCTCCCCCCGCACTGGGCCGTGTTCTCCTCCCCCCCCGCACTGGGCCGTGTTCTCCTCCCCCCCCGCACTGGGCCGTGTTCTCCTCCCCCCCCCGCACTGGGCCGTGTTCTCCTCCCCCCCGCACTGGGCCGTGTTCTCCTCCCCCCCCGCACTGGGCCGTGTTCTCCTCCCCCCCCCGCACTGGGCCGTGTTCTCCTCCCCCCCCCGCACTGGGCCGTGTTCTCCTCCCCCCCCCCGCACTGGGCCGTGTTCTCCTCCCCCCCCCGCACTGGGCCGTGTTCTCCTCCCCCCCCGCACTGGGCCGTGTTCTCCTCCCCCCCCGCACTGGGCCGTGTTCTCCTCCCCCCCCCGCACTGGGCCGTGTTCTCCTCCCCCCCCCGCACTGGGCCAAGTCCATCCCCCCCACACTGGGCCGAGTCCATCCCCCCCACACCGAGCGAGCCGAGAATTTTTGTGGTTAGTGTCGGAATGCCCCCTTATATTGATGTACTGGGGGAAGGTGCGGCCCCCCTTTCATTGTACTTCCCTGTACATTCCTGGAAGACTCTGTGTGTAATTCTATGCCTCCGATAATCAGCGGAAAAGTACAGCCTGCGCTCTACTGTCATCATTCCAAACAGCTGCTTCCAAAATTAGATCCATCTCTCCCGTCCATCCAATCACAACTCGCCTTGCATGATAAATGTCATTTTTGCATGTGTGCGCTATAATCTGTTTTGTATGTCCAATCACAAAGAGACACAAGGCCAGACATTTACTAAAGGCAAATACACCGTGCAAAGGATTGGATGATGGAAGTCAGCAGAGCTTCCCCCCGTTTACTAATCTCGGGAGCAACTTGCAGACCTATTTGTCTTTAGTAAATCCACCCCAATGTGTAAACCCCACCCCCCACCGGACTCTCCAATAGAGTGTGAGCTATTCTGTATCCTCCCGTATACCCCAATAGAGTGTAAGCTCTTCTGTATCCTCCCGTATACCCCCAATAGAGTGTAAGCTCTTCTGTATCCTCCCATATACCCCCCCAATAGAGTGTAAGCTCTTCTGTGTCCTCCCGTATACCCCAGCTGAGTGTAAGCTCTTCTGTATCCTCCCGTATACCCCCAATAGAGTGTAAGCTCTTCTGTATCCTCCTGTATTACCCCCAATAGAGTGTAAGCTCCTCTGTATCCTCCCGTATCCCCCCCCAATAGAGTGTAAGCTCTTCTGTGTCCTCCCGTATACCCCAGCTAAGTGTAAGCTTTTCTGTGTTCTCCCTTATACCCCCAATAGAGTGTAAGCTCTTTTGTATTCTCCCTTTTACCCCAATAGAGTGTAAGCTCTTTTGTATTCTCCCTTTTACCCCAATAGAGTGTAAGCTCTTTTGTATTCTCCCTTTTACCCCAATAGAGTGTAAGCTCTTTTGTATTCTCCCTTTTACCCCAATAGAGTGTAAGCTCTTTTGTATTCTCCCTTTTACCCCAATAGAGTGTAAGCTCTTCTGTATCATCCCGTATACCCCCGATAGAGTGTAAGCTCTTCTGTATCATCCCGTATACCCCCAATAGATTGTAAGCTCTTCTGTATCCTCCTGTATACCCCAATAGATTGTAAGCTTTTCTGTATCCTCCCGTATCCCCCCCCCCAATAGAGTGTAAGCTCTTCTGTGTCCTCCCGTATACCCCAGCTGAGTGTAAGCTTTTCTGTGTCCTCCCGTATACCCCAGCTGAGTGTAAACTTTTCTGTGTCCTCCCTTTTACCCCAATAGAGTGTAAGCTCTTCTGTATCCTCCTGTATACCCCAAATAGAGTGTAAGCTCTTCTGTAAACCTCCCGTATACCCCAATAGATTGTAAGCTCCTCTGTATCCTCCCTTATACCCCAATAGAGTGTAAGCTCTTCTGTATCCTCCCGTATACCCCCAATAGATTGTAAGCTCTTCTGTATCCTCCCGTATACCCCAATAGATTGTAAGCTCTTCTGTGTCCTCCCGTATGCCCCAATTGAGTGTAAGCTTTTCTGTGTCCTCCCTTATACCCACAATAGAGTGTAAGCTCTTTTGTATCCTCCCTTTTACCCCAATAGAGTGTAAGCTCTTCTGTGTCCTCCCGTATACCCCAATAGAGTGTAAGCTCTTCTGTGTCCTCCCGTATACCCCAATAGAGTGTAAGCTCTTCTGTGTCCTCCCGTATACCCCCAATAGAGTGTAAGCTCTTCTGTGTCCTCCCGTATACCCCCAATAGAGTGTAAGCTCGTCTGTCTCCTCTCTTATACCCCAATAGTGTGTAAGCTCTTCTGTATCCTCCTGTATACCCCCAATAGAGTGTAAGCTCCTCTGTATCCTTCCTTATACCCCAATAGAGTGTAAGCGCTTCTGTATCCTCCCGTATACCCCCAATAGAGTGTAAGCTCTTCTGTCTCCTCCCTTATACCCACAATAGTGTGTAAGCTCTTCTGTATCCTCCCTTATACCCCAATAAGCTCTTTTTCTTTATTTTGTAGAATTTGTGGGCGTCCTGCTGGCGGGCGGTCTGGCGGGCGTGGTAGCGTGGAGTATCGCCACTCCGATGGATGTGATCAAAGCTCGTCTCCAGGTGGACGGAGTGACCCAGCGGAAGTATCGGGGGGTCATCCATTGTATCAGTGAAAGCGTCCGGACGGAAGGGGTCAGCGTTCTCTTCAGAGGACTCTCGCTGAACTGTCTCCGAGCGTTTCCGGTGAACATGGTGGTCTTCCTCATCTATGAAGCCATCCTGAAACAAATCAAACCTTTCCCAACATGATGAGAAGACAATGAGGGGGCGGTGAATGGTTTCCAATGATGGAGGTCAATGGCTTCCCATGGGGGGGGGGGGGGGGGCAGTTAATGTCTTCCAATGAGGGGGCGCGGTCAATGGTTTCCAAAGTGGCGTCATCAATGGTTTCCAAAGTGGCGTCATCAATGGTTTCTAAAGAGGGAGTTTATCAATGGTTTCAACAGGGTCGGGGGGAGAATGGTGGCATTCCAATGGAGGGCTGGTGAATGGTTTCCAGTGGGGGACTAGTCAATGGCTTTGATTGGGGGGGGGGTCAATGGTTTCCAATTGGGGGGGTGCGATCACTGGTTACCAATGAATGGTTTCCAACAAGGCCGGGGGGATGGTATTCCAATGGAAGGCTGGTCAATGGCTTCCAGTGGGGGACTAGTCAATGGCTTCCAGTGGGGGACTAGTCAATGGCTTTGATTGGGGGGGGGGGGTCGATAGCTTCCGATTGGGGGGTGCGATCACTGGTTCTCAATGTAGGTTGGTTGGTCAGTCAATGGTTTCCAACAAGGCCGGGGGTGAAATCATGGTATTCCAATGGAGGGCTGGTCAATCGCTTCCAGTGGGGGACTAGTCAATGTCTTTGATTGGGGGAGGGGGTCAATGGTTTCCAATAGGGTGGCCATGAAAGGTTTCCATTTGGAGGGTTGGTCAATGGCTTCCAATAAGGTCGATTACTGGATTCCAATAAGACGGGGGTCGATCAGTGGTTTCCGATGGGGGGCTCCTCTACGGTTTCCATTGGGGGTCGATTACTGGTTTCCAATGGTGGGGGAGTGGTTTCCAATGGTGGGGGAGTGGTTTCTAATTGGGGGGTGAGTGGTTTTCAATGGTGGGGGGTGAGTGGATTTAGCGGGAAGATGAGATCTTGGCTGCATATTGTGGAAGATTTGAATTGTGATGGTGGAACGTTTGTTGTGTTGATGATCCGGAATTCTTTTATAAAATTTCTGGTTGTTTTATAAAGTAGAGATTTACTTATTATATCGGGGGCTGCCATGCTGGTCTCCATCCCCGGGGGTGTTAATAAGACCAGGAGAAGGTGATAATTGTCAGATGATAGGGGGATGAGATCAGAGGACGCCCTGATCTCGGGGGGGATGGGATCAGAGGACGTCCTGATCTCGGGGGGGGGGGGGGGGGGTTATAAAGGAGTCCTCTGCTGATCTTCAGGAAACATGACTGACGGGCCACCTCCTCTCTGGGGTCCCAACCGAATAATCTGACCATCTCGAAACCCGAAAAACGTATAATATTCACGATTCACGTCAGTGAGACCCCTCTAGGTATTTACTACTGATCACCGGATTCCCCCTGACTGGGGGGGGGGGAACCATACTGTCAGTGAGAGATCCGGGGCCACCATTTTTTTTTTCATTGTCCGACTGCATAACCCGAATGTGATGAGGTCAGGAAGTGACGGGAGGACATTCTCCTTCTGGATTTTTTAGTAGAGCTCAGAATTCATTCTTCCATCAATGGTGGACAGTTGTCTGGCTCCAGACCATCCCCCTCCCCCCACCATGTCTGACTGTTGGTACATTCACCTCCCCCCACGATGGGTGACTGTTGGCACAGTCCCCACCGTGTCTGGCTTCCAATGAGGGGGAGTGATCAATGGTTTCCAATGTGGCGTCATCAATGGGTGACTGTTGGTTCATCTCCCTCCCCCCACCATGGGTGACTGTTGGGATGATGAAATGTTGTGCATCAGATATATCGGGACACTCACCTTCCAAAAAGTTCAACTTTTCTCTTATCAGTCCCCAGAATATTTGCCTGGTATCGGGGACGATACAGATACGAGGCAAGTTTTTGTGGATAGCGGAGTCCTTGTGCTCTTGGAGTAATTTTGATTGGCCGGTTTCTCCTGGGAGGGATCACCACTTGGTCCAGGTCATCTCCATTTGTGGATAATGGCGATCACCGTGATTGGCTGGAGTCACAAATCCTTAGGCTGGCCATACATTGTACAATCAGGGGCTGGCCTGATTGATGTCATTTAGGTGCGATACGTTTTTGGAAAATCTAAAAGGAAAATTGAACATGTGTGGCCAACCAAAGGATTTGGGACTCCAGCCAATCACAGTCAGCGCCATTATCCACCAATTGAGAGAACCTGGAACAGTGGTGACCCCTCCCAGGAGGGAACGGGTGACCAAAATCAATCCAAGAGCACGAGGACTCACCCAGGAGGTCATAGAAGAACCCAGAACATCGTCTGTAAATCTGCAGGACTGACTTACCTCGGGGGCGGGGCAATTACTTTATTCACATCACCAGGCAGGTCTGGAGTTTTTTTTCCCTTAAAGGAAAAGTCCTTCCCAACATCTCCAGTGTAGACCTTTTTTACCTGACCCTATAAAGAAGAAACCGCTCTACATCCTTTCCTGAAGCCCCTCCCACCCTGAGCTGTCAGTGGGGGCTCCTCTGTGGAGGGGGAGGGGGGCAGAGGACACAGCCGACAACGGGAGCCTCATAGTAACTCACTTACCATTCATTTCACAGCCGTTGTCTGCCGTGTCCTCTGCAGAGCTTCCCCTGCTGGAGATCGGCTTCAGAAAAGGAATGTATAGCGATTTTTCTCTGTACAGGGATCGATAGGTTAATGTTCGATCGGGGGGTGTCTATAGATGCCGGGATTTTAGTTTTTGGGTGGACTTCTATTTTTTTTTATATATGAAATACTCATAAATCTGCATTTCTCGGATCTCTCTGTGGAATGAGAATATTTGTTGTATGATCCGAATCATTGAAGTGACAAATAAAACATCAGGAAGGGGGCTGAATACTTTTTCTCAGCACTGTATGGGGGGGGCGGATGTTGTGCAGATCACCCGACATTCCTGTTCTGAAGGATTTCTAAGAACTCCCCATACATGAGATTCTTCTCCCCGCCAATTATTACATCATCAATCATCTTCCCGGGAGCGGCGATGACATCAGAGATGTCTTTATTGTAATAATTTACATCGTCTCTGGTGAAGGGGGGGGGGGGGGCAATGATGGCTCTACGGACGATCTGATAGGCCGGGCGTTGCAGTTGCAGTGACACAAGTCGTCGTCCCGATCTGGAAGATTGAGGAATAAATGACAGTCTTTGGCCATCAGCGAGGAAACTTTAAAAGTCGAAGGACAACTTCCTGGGAGTCATGAATTGTCGGACCATCTCGTCTGTCACTTGGCTCCGCCTCTCCTGCAGAGCCGCGATCATCGGCTGCAGAGTCTCTATGAGGATCTTCTTCAGTTCTCCCGTCAGCAACGCCCCGCTGGAGTAATCCTACAATACGAGGGTGAGAGCTCATCAATACCATCACACCATGCCGCCCCTCCCTGAGCATTCACCGCCCCCCTCTCTGGTCCCTCCACCCCATCCTACAATACGAGGGTGACAGATGATCACACCACGCCCCCCCTTCCCTGGTCCTCCCTCACCTCCCCCGGTTCCTCCCATTCCCTGGTCCCTCCTCCCCCAAACATTTCCTGCTCCTCTCTGGTCCCCCCCCCACCCCGAGCTTGCCCCTCCCCTTGAGCAGACCCCCCCCTCCCCTGTCCCTCCTTCCCCTACTGCCCTGGTTCCTCCCATTCCCTCCTCCCCCAAGCACTCACCAGTCCTCCCTAGTCCCTCCCCCAAACATTTCCCACTCCTCCCTGGTTCCCCCCTCCCCCGAGCATTCCCCTCTTGCCCCTCACCTTCCCCGGTTCCTCCCCTGCACAATCCCCCACTCCCCTGTCTCTCCTTCCCCCATCCCTCTCCAGTTTTAGGGGCGGGTACAACTGTGCAAGACTGAAGTGGGAGGGGGCCAGGGGTCAGCCGGAAGTGGGAGGGGTCAGCCGGAAGTGGGAGGGGGTCAGCCGGAAGTGGGAGGGGGTCAGCCGGAAGTGGGAGGGGGTCAGCCGGAAGTCAGAGGGGGTCAGCCGGAAGTCAGAGGGGACCTGGGGTCAGCCGGAAGTCAGAGGGGACCTGGGGTCAGCCGGAAGTCAGAGGGGACCTGGGGTCAGCCGGAAGTCAGAGGGGACCTGGGGTCAGCCGGAAGTCAGAGGGGACCTGGGGTCAGCCGGAAGTCAGAGGGGACCTGGGGTCAGCCGGAAGTCAGAGGGGACCTGGGGTCAGCCGGAAGTGGGAGGGAGGAGTTAAGCACACGACCAATGTCAGTGTAGTAATAGGAAGGGACGGGCCTCCCTGTATATAGAAGCACAGATTGGATGATGCAGAAGGGGGCGTGGTTTCTGGATCTGTAGCTCCTTGTGTTATATTGATGATGACAGACAGAGGCACTCTGAGCTGGATATACCGCCTGGAGGTACGAACACCGTACATCAGGGGTCTCAAAGTACCGGCCCGCGGACCGGTAATAAATGGCCCGCAGGCAGGGCGGGTGCCGCGGAAGCGATTTGCGGTAAATCCCACGGTCCCGGCAAAAGTCCCCCCCCCCTCCGCGATTACCACGATTCACGGTAGATCCCCGCAATTCGCGCTAAATCCCTGCTCAACAACTCCCCCCCTGCTCAACTTTGATCTGCGGACCCCCCCCCCCCCCCTCAACAACACAGATCCGCGGACCCCCCACGCTTATCAACTTCGTTGGGAGGTATGCTCATTTGTCCCTCATTCTGAAGTTGGGAGGTATGCCTGATGTGCTCTGATGTACCCTGATATGCAATGTGCCCCAGGTACCCTGATGTGCTGTGATGTGCCATATGTACCCTGATGTGCCTCATGTACCCTGATGTGCCCCTGATGTGCTGGGCTCTGTACATCAGGGTACCCTGTGCCCTGATATGCCCCATGTGCCCTGATGTGTGCCATGTACACTGATTTGCTGGGCTTTGTACCCTGATGTGCGGTTTCATTTGCCCTGTACCCTTATGTTCCATGTCCTGTACCCTGATGTGCCATGTCCTGATATATCCTGTCCTGATGTGCCGTGCTCTGTACACTGATGTGGCCTGTTGTGCTGTGCTCTGATGTGCCCTGTACCCTGTTATGCTCTGCCCTGTACCCTGATGTGCTGTGCCCTGTGCCCTTATTTGCTAGGCTCTGTGCCTTGATGTGCTGTACCCTGATGTGCTGTGCCGTAATTTGCTGGGCTCTGAGCCTTGATGTGCTGTGCCATGATGGTGAGTGGTCAGTGTGTAGTGGTCGGTCGACAGTGTAGTGGTCTGTCGGCAGTGCGCAGTGCAGTGGTCCGTGTGTAGTGCAGTGGTCAGGGTTAATAATGTGTCCGCTGACACAGAGCTGGGGGTTAATAATACGTTCGCTGACACCAGTGCTGGGGGTTAATAATGTGTCCGCTGACACAGAGCTGGGGGTTAATAATGTGTCCGCTGACACCAGTGCTGGGGGGTTAATAAGGTGTCCGCTGACACCAGTGCTGGGGGGTTAATAAGGTGTCCGCTGACACCAGTGCTGGGGGGTTAATAAGGTGTCCGCTGACACCAGTGCTGGGGGGTTAATGTGTCCGCTGACACCAGAGCTGGGGGTTAATAATGTGTCCGCTGACACCAGAGCTGGGGGTTAATAATGTGTCCGCTGACACCAGAGCTGGGGGTTAATAATGTGTCCGCTGACACCAGAGCTGGGGGTTAATAATGTGTTCGCTGACACCAGTGCTGGGGGGTTAATAATGTGTTCGCTGACACCAGAGCTGGGGGTTAATAATGTGTTCGCTGACACCAGAGCTGGGGGTTAATAATGTGTCCGCTGACACCAGTGCTGGGGGTTAATAATACGTTCGCTGACACCAGTACTGTTTTTTAAATTTGCATGCGGCCCCCCATGGGATATGAAAACTTGTCTTGCGGCCCTCAGGTAGTTTGAGACCCCTGCCGTACATGAACCCCAGTAATCTATGAGACACCCTAGTTGTACCCCCCCCCGGGGGTCCGCCCCACCCCCCCAGGGATCCGCCCCCATCCCTCGTTACCTGCCGTATCTTCTCCAGCTTGTCGTCGTCCTCCAGGAAGAAGGTCAGGTACATATAACACACGTCCACCTCGCAGTTGCCGCCATGTTTGCGATGTTCTTCGATGGTGTCCTTGCCTCCAGAGAAGGCGTGTTTATTTACCTGCAGGAGAAGAGAGAATGTGACACCTCAGAGGAGTTCCCCTTTAAATGATCTGCACAACAATCTGCACTATTAAGCCCTTTGTGTGATAGTAATGGGGGAAGGGAGGTGTGTAATAGTTTATGTCTCTACCCCTTCTGGCCATACAATAGTTAATCTTTATTTTCTGCATCCTCCCCACAGCACATACTCCATGCAGTGTACCCTCCCAGCCCGTACTGAGCACAGAACATACTCCATGCAGTGTACCCTCCCAGCCCCATACTGTGCACAGCACATACTCCATGCAGTGTACCCTCCCAGCCCGTACTGAGCACAGAACATACTCCATGCAGTGTACCCTCCCAGCCCCATACTGTGCACAGCACATACTCCATGCAGTGTACCCTCCCAGCCCAGTACTGAGTACAGCACATACTCCATGCAGTGTCCCCTCCCGGCCCCATACTGAGCACAGCACATACTCCATGCAGTGTACCCTCCCGGCCCAGTACTGAGTACAGCACATACTCCATGCAGTGTCCCCTCCCGGCCCCATACTGAGCACAGCACATACTCCATGCAGTGTACCCTCCCAGCCCGATACTGTGTACAGCACATACTCCATGCAGTGTAACCTCCCAGCCCGTACTGAGCACAGCACATACTCCATGCAGTGTACCCTCCCTGCCCCGTACTGAGCACGGCACATACCCCATGCAGTGTCCCCTCCCGGCCCCATACTGAGCACAGCACATACTCCATGCAGTGTACCTCCCAGCCCTGTAATGAGCACAGCACATACTCCATGCAGTGTACCCTCCCAGCCCGATACTGTGTACAGCACATACTCCATGCAGTGTAACCTCCCAGCCCGTACTGAGCACAGCACATACTCCATGCAGTGTACCCTCCCGGCCCCGTACTGAGCACGGCACATACCCCATGCAGTGTCCCCTCCCGGCCCCATACTGAGCACAGCACATACTCCATGCAGTGTACCTCCCAGCCCTGTAATGAGCACAGCACATATTCCATGCAGTGTACCTCCCAGCCCTGTACTGAGCACAGCACATACTCCATGCAGTGTACCTCCCAACCCTGTACTGAGCACAGCACATACTCCATGCAGCGTACCCTCCCAGCACATACTCCATGCAGTGTACCCTCCAAGCCCCGTGCTGAGCACAGCACATACTCCATGCAGTATACCCTCCCAGCCCCGTACTGAGCCCAGCACATACTCCATGAAGTGTACCTCCCAGCCCCGTACTGAGCACAGCACATACTCCATGCAGTGTACCTCTCAGCCCCGTACTGAGCACAGCACATACTCCATGCAGTGTACCTCTCAGCCCCGTACTGAGCACAGCACATACTCCATCCAGTGTACCTCCCAGCCCCGTACTGAGCACAGCACATACTCCATGCAGCGTACCTCCCAGCCCCGTACTGAGCACAGCACATACTTCATCCAGTGTACCTCTCAGCCCTGTACTGAGCACAGCACATACTCCATGCAGTGGATCTCTAAAAAGGGACAATACAGTGTCAGTGGGCATGTGCAAGGATGACATCATCAGCGGCTGTCCAATGGCTGCTTGTGAAGCAGGAGGTGGCGGAGATGCTGGTAGGGGAGCCTACACTGAAGCGCGTTGGAGAAGAGAACACTTGTATGGTAAGTGCCCCACAGTGTGCTGCGTATACAACCCACACCCAGCATGTGACCGGTACCGGAGGGGCCGTTCCAACACTCAGATCGGAGTTCCCCTTTAGGTGGAAGGACTTACCTTGGTCTTGATCTGTTTGGCGGTATCGGTGAGGAAGATGGAGGAGTTGGGGTCGCTGGCGCTCATTTTGGTCTGCGCCCCCTGCAGGGCCGGGAAGAAGGTGGAATGCAGTAAGGCCGGTTTGGGGTAGCTGATCCTCGGGGCCACATCCCGGGTCATCCGGAAATATGGATCCTGGAACAGAGAAAACAATGGTAACCTACAGAAAAGTGACAGGAGGGGGGGCGGATGACAAGTTACTGGACGGGGGGAGGGAGTAGGGTCAGACAAGTGATGATCTTGTCTAATCTATAAAACGGTACCTCTACCCCCCCCCAGAGAACATCCTCACTGCAAATTATGGCAGGAGACATTACAGGATGTGGGGCTCATACTTGGTTGATGGTGCAGTTGGATTGGTGGTACCTGGTCGGAGGAGGAGCTCGTACCTGGTTGATGGCGCAAGGAGGGCCAGGGCTCATACCTGGTCGGAGGAGGGGCTCGTACCTGGTCGATGGCGCAGGGAGGGGCGGGGCTCATACCTGGTTGGAGGAGGGGCTCGTACCTAGTCGATGGCGCAGGGAGGGGCGGGGCTCGTACCTGGTCGGAGGCGCAGGGAGGGGCGGGGCTCGTACCTGGTCGGAGGCACAGGGAGGGGCGGGGCTCGTACCTGGTCGATGGCGCAGGGAATGAGGCACTGGATGTCTTTCCTGCCGTTGAAGATCTCGGGAAAGGAGCTGCTGAAGGACGGGGCGGCCTGGATGGCAGGAAAACTGATCTTCCCTGAAAACAGAACACAGGTCAGGAGGAAAATGGTGACAGCATTATCTACACCCCAACATTGTATTAATTCCCCCCCCCCCCCCCCCCCCCCCCCCCCCCCCCCCCCCCCCCCCCCCCCCCCCCCGCTTACAGATCACTATGGAGGAAGACGACAAAACACACCAACTGCAGTGCGGGAAATGTGTGTTCTGTCTTGGTTTCCCGCACCACACAGGAACCCGCCGCCCTCATTGGGTGGTCCCAGTCATTGTTACCACCCCCAAATGTATCTAACAAATGTGGGCGGTACTGTCAGCAAGGTGCATGGGAGGGGGAGGAGCCATCACACTAATCAACAGGAAAGCTGGGGAGGTGAGGGGGAGGAGCCATCACACTGATTAATAGGAAGGGTGAGGGGAAGGAGCCATCACACTGATCAGTAGGGAGGCGGAGGTGAGGGGGGAGGAGCCATCACACTGTTTAGAAGGAAGGCTAAGGGGGTGGAGCCATCACATTGACCAATAGGAAGGATGAGGGGGAGGAGCCATCACACTGATCAATAGTGAGGATGAGGAGGTGAGGGGGGAGGAGACATCACACTGATCAATAGGAAGGCTGAGGAGGTGAGGAGCCATTACACTAATCAATAGGAAGGCTGAGGAGGTGAGGGGGAGGAGCCGTCACACTGATTAATAGGAAGGCTGAGGAGGAGGAGCCATCACACTAATCAATAGGAAGGCTGAGGAGGTGAGGGGGAGGAGCCATCACACTGATCAATAGGTAGGTTGGGGGGGAGCCAGGCATCTCATGTATGATAAGAATGGTAGATAATGATTGGCTGTGGATATCATACATCGGGGGATGGGATCTCACACATCTCTGTACACAGATAGAGAAAGTCGCACCGCCTGCTGAACAGAACTTTTCTCATTGTGCTCCGTGATGTCATTTTCCCGCCGGTGGACGTCTTACCGATACAATCACTGTCTGTGAAGCCGAAGATTCCTTTCACCTGGTTGAAGGTGACGTGTTTCTGGACCCGAACCACGTTCCTGTAGAATCCAGGGCTCGACCTTCAGAGAAAACAAAGTTCACAATGTATCCAAAACCGGCACGGTGATGTCATCTATTACCTGCAGCCAATCAGGGGTGGGGGCGTTATTCTCACCCAGTGATCCCGCCATTCCTTGGGTGCCAACGCTCACTCCCTGCACTGTATCTATGGGGAGGGGGGGGCCACTCAGGCCAGGATCTTCTCCATACATGGAATAAGGCCGGCACATAACTGGAGTGTAAATTCCAGGCAGCTTCAGGAAGTGGGAGTGCCAAGGGGCGGGGTTTGTCATTCTACAATGTGTGGGCGGGTCATGTCCCTCCCACTTTGCAGTGCCAAGCTTGGCATCTATAAAAAGGCAGAAGCGAGCAAGAATCCTCCACCGTTCTCCATGAAAAAAAATCCCTGCAACCCCCCGATTTGTCCCGCCAGCAAAGAGGGACCGACTTCTAAAAATGGTGGGGGGGGGGGTTCTCTACAACAGGAAATTTGTATTCTGAGCCATTTGGCTTCACCGTCCTCCAATATAAACAGGCTGTACTATATCTATAGAGCAGGAGAAGCAGCACAGTGATGATTTCCTCTGTCACTCTGCTTTCCCCTCCTATCAGCATGCTTCTCCCTCTCCCAGTCTGAGCTCTGCTGGCATTGTAGGATGTATGAATGAATGAATGTTTGGGGGGGTGGGCGGTGCTCGAACTCACCCCATGTATTGGAGATCGGAGAAGATGAAGGTCTTGTTGACGTCGAAGCCGCAGGCGATGATGTCTCGGACGTTCTCCAGGGTGTACTGATAAGCCGTCTCTAAGGTCAGATCCTTCCACAGATACTTCTCATCGTCCGTCAGCTGCACCACCAGCGGGACATTGAAGACTTCCTGTAACCACCTGTGAGGGAGGAGAAGGGTCAGCGTGTGCCGCCGGCGCCCTCTATGTGCGGAGGGGGGGAGGGGGAGGGGCATTACTTGGTGAAGATGAACGGGACGAGGTGTCCGACGTGCATGGAGCCGGAAGACGGGCCCCGTCCGGTGTACAGATAGAACGGCTTCCCCTTCTCAACCGAGTCCAGGATCTGGTGCATGTCCCTGGGGGAGGAGAACAGACATCATGAGGGGGGAGAAGAAGAACAGACATCATGAGGGAGGGAGGGAGGGAGGAGAAGAACAGACATCATGAGGGAGGGAGAAGAAGAACAGACATCATGAGGGAGGGAGGAGAAGAACAGACATCATGAGGGAGGGAGGAGAGGGAGGGAGGGAGGAGAAGAACAGACATCATGAGGGAGGGAGGAGAAGAACAGACATCATGAGGGAGGGAGGAGAAGAACAGACATCATGAGGGAGGGAGGAGAAGAACAGACATCATGAGGGAGGGAGGGAAGAGAAGAACAGACATCATGAGGGAGGGAGGGAGAACAGACATCATGAGGGAGGGAGGAGAAGAACAGACATCATGAGGGAGGGAGGGAGGGAGGGAGGGAGGAGAAGAACAGACATCATGAGGGAGGGAGGGAGAACAGACATCATGAGGGAGGGAGGAGAAGAACAGACATCATGAGGGAGGGAGGGAGGAGAAGAACAGACATCATGAGGGAGGGAGGAGAAGAACAGACATCATGAGGGAGGGAGGAGAAGAACAGACATCATGAGGGAGGGAGGAGAAGAACAGACATCATGAGGGAGGGAGGGAGGGAGGAGAGAACAGACATCATGAGGGAGGGAGGAGAAGAACAGACATCATGAGGGAGGGAGGAGAGGGAGGGAGGGAGGAGAAGAACAGACATCATGAGGGAGGGAGGGAGGAGAAGAACAGACATCATGAGGGAGGGAGGAGAAGAACAGACATCATGAGGGAGGGAGGAGAAGAACAGACATCATGAGGGGGAGAAGAAGAGGGAGGGGGGAGGAGAAGAACAGACATCATGAGGGGGGAGGAGAAGAACAGACATCATGAGGGGGGAGGAGAAGAACAGACATCATGAGGGGGGAGGAGAAGAACAGACATCATGAGGGGGGAGGAGAAGAACAGACATCATGAGGGGGGAGGAGAAGAACAGACATCATGAGGGGGAGGAGAAGAACAGACATCATGAGGGGGAGGAGAAGAACAGACATCATGAGGGAGGGAGGGAGGAGAAGAACAGACATCATGAGGGAGGGAGGGAGGAGAAGAACAGACATCATGAGGGAGGGAGGAGAAGAACAGACATCATGAGGGAGGGAGGAGAAGAACAGACATCATGAGGGAGGGAGGGAGGGAGGAGAAGAACAGACATCATGAGGGAGGGAGGGAGGAGAAGAACAGACATCATGAGGGAGGGAGGGAGGGAGGAGAAGAACAGACATCATGAGGGAGGGAGGAGAAGAACAGACATCATGAGGGAGGGAGGAGAAGAACAGACATCATGAGGGAGGGAGGAGAAGAACAGACATCATGAGGGAGGGAGGAGAAGAACAGACATCATGAGGGAGGGAGGAGAAGAACAGACATCATGAGGGAGGGAGGAGAAGAACAGACATCATGAGGGAGGGAGGAGAAGAACAGACATCATGAGGGAGGGAGGAGAAGAACAGACATCATGAGGGAGGGAGGAGAAGAACAGACATCATGAGGGGGGAGGAGAAGAACAGACATCATGAGGGGGAGAAGAAGAACAGACATCGTGAGGGGGGAGGAGAAGAACAGACATCATGAGGGGGGAGGAGAAGAACAGACATCATGAGGGGGGAGGAGAAGAACAGACATCATGAGGGGGGAGGAGAAGAACAGACATCATGAGGGGGGAGGAGAAGAACAGACATCATGAGGGGGGAGGAGAAGAACCATACATCATGAGGGGGGAGGAGAAGAACAGACATCATGAGGGGGGAGGAGAAGAACAGACATCATGAGGGGGGAGGAGAAGAACAGACATCATGAGGGGGGAGGAGAAGAACAGACATCATGAGGGGGAGGAGAAGAACATACATCATGAGGGGGGAGGAGAAGAACAGACATCATGAGGGGGGAGGAGAAGAACAGACATCATGAGGGGGGAGGAGAAGAACAGACATCATGAGTGGGGAGGAGAACAACCATACATCATGAGGGGGGAGGAGAAGAACATCATGGAGGAGAAGAACAGACATCATGAGGGGGGAGGAGAAGAACCATACATCATGGAGGGGGGAGGAGAAGAACAGACATCATGAGGGGGGAGGAGAAGAACCATACATCATGAGGGGGGAGGAGAAGAACCATACATCATGAGGGTGGAGGAGAAGAACAGACATCATGAGGGTGGAGGAGAAGAACCATACATCATGAGGGGGGAGGAGAAGAACAGACATCATGAGGGAGGGAGGAGAAGAACAGACATCATGAGGGGGAGAAGAAGAACAGACATCGTGAGGGGGGAGGAGAAGAACAGACATCATGAGGGGGGAGGAGAAGAACAGACATCATGAGGGGGAGGAGAAGAACCATACATCATGAGGGGGGGAGGAGAAGAACATACATCATGAGGGGGGAGGAGAAGAACAGACATCATGAGGGGAGAGGAGAAGAACCATACATCATGAGGGGAGAGGAGAAGAACCATACATCATGAGGGGGGAGGAGAAGAACAGACATCATGAGGGGGGAGGAGAAGAACAGACATCATGAGGGGGGAGGAGAAGAACAGACATCATGAGGGGGGAGGAGAAGAACAGACATCATGAGGGGGGGAGGAGAAGAACAGACATCATGAGGGGGGAGGAGAAGAACAGACATCATGAGGGGGGGAGGAGAAGAACAGACATCATGAGGGGGGGAGGAGAAGAACAGACATCATGAGGGGGGAGGAGAAGAACAGACATCATGAGGGGGGGAGGAGAAGAACAGACATCATGAGGGGGGAAGGAGAAGAATAGACATCATGAGGGGGGAAGGAGAAGAACAGACATCATGAGGGGGAAGGAGAAGAACAGACATCATGAGGGGGGGAGGAGAAAAACCATACATCATGAGGGGGGAGGAGAAGAACCATACATCATGAGGGGGGAGGAGAAGAACCATACATCATGAGGGGGGAGGAGAAGAACCATACATCATGAGGGGGGAGGAGAAGAACCATACATCATGAGGGGGGAGGAGAAGAACCATACATCATGAGGGGGGGAGGAGAAGAACAGACATCATGAGGGGAGGAGGAGAAGAACAGACATCATGAGGGGGGGAGGAGAAGAACAGACATCATGAGGGGGGAGGAGAAGAACAGACATCATGAGGGGGGAGGAGAAGAACAGACATCATGAGGGGGGAGGAGAAGAACAGACATCATGAGGGGGAAGGAGAAGAACCATACATCATGAGGGGGGAGGAGAAGAACCATACATCATGAGGGGGGAGGAGAACAGACATCATGAGGGGGGGGAAGAAGAACAGACATCATGAGGGGGGGAGGAGAACAGACATCATGAGGGGGGGAGGAGAACAGACATCATGAGGGGGGAGGAGAACAGACATCATGAGGGGGGGGGGGGGAGAAATAGACATGATGAGGGGGGAGGAGGAATGGACATCAGGGTGGGGGGGGGAGAACAGACATCACGAAGGGGGAGGGGAAAGAAAACGGACATCGCGTTTCTTTCAGCAGTGAGCACTATGGGATCGTCTTTTCTTTCCGCAGTGAGCACTAGGGGATGTTTTCTTTCAGCAGTGGCACTAGGGGATCTTTTCATTTCACAGTGAGCACTAGGGGATCTTTTCTTTCCGCAGTGAGCACTATGGAATATTTTCTTTCAGCAGTGAGCACTAGATCTTTTCTTTCAGCAGTGAGCACTATGGAATATTTTCTTTCAGCAGTGAGCACTAGATCTTTTCTTTCAGCAGTGAGCACTATGGGATATTTTCTTTCAGCAGTGAGCACTATGGGATATTTTCTTTCAGCAGTGAGCACTAGGAGATCTTTTGTTTCAGCAGTGAGCACTAGAATATCTTTTCTTTCCGCAGTGAGCACTCTTTTTTTTTCAGCCTCTGGATCACACAGAGATGAGACTTGTTTCTGCTGGTGGATTAACCCATGCAGTACCAAGTGTCATGTGTTAGTGGGAGGAGCCTACGTTAGTAAGGAGTCTGCTGGGATATCTGGTCCTTTTCTAACGGAGGTCCTAAGGTGAGGGGCACCCAGGGTGATGGGTGGGGCAGGGGTTACAATATATTATCCAGCACATGCTGTGGAGTTTCTCACATACATGCCGTTGTATTCGTCTTCTCGGGTCTCGAGGACTGCGGATGTCCTACAGAGTTCTGATTTGGGACATTATTATCCGTGTAGAGGAAAGGGGCGGGCTTCGTGTAGAGGAAAGGGGCGAGCTGCGAGTAGAGGAAAGGGGCGGGCTCCGTGTAGGAGGAAAAGGGACGGGCTCCGTGTAGGAGGAAAAGGGACGGGCTCCGTGTAGGAGGAAAAGGGACGGGCTCCGTGTAGGAGGAAAAGGGACGGGCTCCGTGTAGGAGGAAAAGGGACGGGCTCCGTGTAGGAGGAAAAGGGACGGGCTCCGTGTAGGAGGAAAGGGGACGGGCTCCGTGTAGGAGGAAAGGGGACGGGCTCCGTGTAGGAGGAAAAGGGACGGGCTCCGCGTAGGAGGAAAAGGGACGGGCTCCGCGTAGGAGGAAAAGGGACGGGCTCCGCGTAGGAGGAAAAGGGACGGGCTCCGCGTAGGAGGAAAAGGGACGGGCTCCGCGTAGGAGGAAAAGGGACGGGCTCCGCGTAGGAGGAAAAGGGACGGGCTCCGTGTAGGAGGAAAAGGGACGGGCTCCGTGTAGGAGGAAAAGGGACGGGCTCCGTGTAGGAGGAAAAGGGACGGGCTCCGTGTAGGAGGAAAAGGGACGGGCTCCGTGTAGGAGGAAAGGGACGGGCTCCGTGTAGGAGGAAAGGGACGGGCTCCGTGTAGAGGAAAGGGGCGGGCTCCGTGTAGAGGAATTGGGCGGGCTCCGTGTATAGGAAAGGGGCAGGCTCTGTGTATAGGAAAGGAGCGAAATCTGTGTAGAGGAATGGGGCGGGGCCGGGTATTATCAGAGATCTCGGCACACCGCGGTGGAAGGTTCTATTTTTAGCCTGTTGTTAGTTTGCTTTCGGCGGCCTCGGCTGTCAGTCATTGATTGGTGGACACAGATGTCTCAGTTCCCACCTCCGTCATCAATAAAATAAATGGTTCCTGGGGTCACGTGACTTCATTCCTCCAATCACTGGAGAGAATCCGCTTCACTTCCTGTCCCAGAGACACCACAGAGGAAAGACGGCCCCCTAGACGGGTGTCCCCCATGGGAAGATTTTCTTCTGTTCCTGCTCAGTTCTCTCATGACATTCAGTGACAGAGGTCCCTGGGGGTGCAGGAGGATTCCTACCTGTGAGAGAAGAAGATCCCCCTGCGCAGGAAGTGGTGGGCTCTTTGACCACATACTCGCTCTATCCGACCAATCAGATCCTCATCAATCTTACTGCTTCCAAAACGAACTAAAAAAAACAAAAACAAAAAATCTTTAAAAAGAAGAGGGGCAGAATCCCTGAGTGGGGAGAAGGAGAGGGGCAGATTCCCTGCCGAGGAGGGGAGAAGGAGAGGGGCAAAGGCCCTGCCCAGGAGGAGAGGGGCAGAGTCCCTGCCCAGGAGGGGAGGAGAAGAGGGGCAAAGGCCCTGCCCAGGAGGGGAGGGGCAAAGGCCCTGCCCAGTAGGGGAGGAGGAGAGGGGCAAAGGCCCTGCCCGGGAGGTGGAGAGGAGCAGAATCCCTGCCCGGAGGGGGGAGAAGGAGAGGGGCAGAGTCCCTGCCCGGGAAGGGGGAGGAGAGGGGCAGAGTCCCTGCCCGGGAGGGTTGAGGAGAGGGGCAGAGTCCCTGCCCGGGAGGGGGGAGGAGAGGGGCAGAGTCCCTGCCCGGGAGGGGGGAGGAGAGGGGCAGAGTCCCTGCCCGGGAGGGGGGAGGAGAGGGGCAGAGTCCCTGCCCGGGAGGGGGGAGGAGAGGGGCAGAGTCCCTGCCCGGGAGGGGGGAGGAGGAGAGGGGCAGAGTCCCTGCCCAGGAGAGGAGGAGAGGAGAGGGGCAGAGTCCCTGCCCGGGAGAGGGGGAGGAGGAGAGGGGCAGAGTCCCTGCCCGGGAGAGGGGGAGGAGGAGAGGGGCAGAGTCCCTGCCCGGGAGAGGGGAGGAGGAGAGGGGCAGAGTCCCTGCCCAGGAGAGGAGGAGAGGGGCAAAGGCCCTGTCCGGGAGATGGAGAGGGGCAGAGTCCCTGCCCGGGAGGGATGAGGAGAGGGGCAGAGTCCCTGCCCGGGAGGGATGAGGAGAGGGGCAGAGTCCCTGCCCGGGAGGGAGGAGGAGAGGGGCAGAGTCCCTGCCCGGGAGGGAGGAGGAGAGGGGCAGAGTCCCTGCCCGGGAGGGAGGAGGAGAGGGGCAGAGTCCCTGCCCGGGAGGGAGGAGGAGAGGGGCAGAGTCCCTGCCCGGGAGGGAGGAGGAGAGGGGCAGAGTCCCTGCCCGGGAGGGAGGAGGAGAGGGGCAGAGACCCTGCCCGGGAGGGAGGAGGAGAGGGGCAGAGACCCTGCCCGGGAGGGAGGAGGAGAGGGGCAGAGACCCGGGAGGGGGGAGGAGAGGGGCAGAGTCCCTGTCAGGAGGGGGGGGGGGAGAGGGGCAGAGTCCCTGCCCAGGAGAGGAGGAGAGGGGCAGAGTCCCTGCCCGGGAGAGGGGTAGGAGGAGAGGGGCAAAGTCCCTGCCCGGGAGAGGGGGAGGAGCTGAGGGGCAGAGTCCCTGCCCGGGAGAGGGGGAGGAGCTGAGGGGCAGAGTCCCTGCCCGGGAGAGGGGGAGGAGGAGAGGGGCAGAGTCCCTGCCCGGGAGAGGGGGAGGAGGAGAGGGGCAGAGTCCCTGCCCGGGAGAGGGGGAGGAGGAGAGGGGCAGAGTCCCTGCCCGGGAGAGGAGGAGGAGGAGAGGGGCAGAGTCCCTGCCCGGGAGAGGGGAGGAGGAGAGGGGCAGAGTCCCTGCCCGGGAGAGGAGGAGAGGGGCAAAGGCCCTGTCTGGGAGATGGAGAGGGGCAGAGACCCTGCCCGGGAGGGAGGAGGAGAGGGGCAGAGACTCTGCCCGGGAGGGAGGAGGAGAGGGGCAGAGACCCTGCCCGGGAGAGGGGGGACAGAGTCCCTGCCCGGGAGGGAGGAGGAGAGGGGCAGAGTCCCTGCCCGGGAGGGAGGAGGAGAGGGGCAAAGTCCCTGCCCGTGGGGGAGGAGGAGAGGGGCAGAGACCCTGCCCGGGAGGGAGGAGGAGAGGGGCAGAGACCCTGCCCGGGAGGGAGGAGGAGAGGGGCAGAGACCCTGCCCGGGAGGGAGGAGGAGAGGGGCAGAGACCCTGCCCGGGAGAGGGGGGACAGAGTCCCTGCCCGGGAGGTGGGAGGAGAGGGGCAGAGTCCCTGCCCGGGAGGGGGGAGGAGAGGGGCAGAGTCCCTGCCTGGGAGAGGGGGAGGAGGAGAGGGGCAGAGTCCCTGCCTGGGAGAGGGGGAGGAGGAGAGGGGCAGAGTCCCTGCCTGGGAGAGGGGGAGGAGGAGAGGGGCAGGAGTCCCTGTTGGGAGGGTAGTTGTTCCCATGCAGAGGAGGTAGAATTTAGAGAAATGCTCTCACAGACCACAAGAGGGAGCTCCCCAGTCCATGAACTCACCAATCAGCTTGTCATAGTCCACGCCCTTGGCGCTGCCGGTCTGAACCGTCCACGGATCCACAAAGTCATCACCGTCCCCAGCAGGGGGCGGACCGTTGTTGGCGGTGGGGGCGGAGTCTGTCGGGGGTGACCCTGCCTTGTATTCCTGTCCCGTGGACGCTTTATATTCCAGTTTCAGAGAAAGCAGAAGCTTCACCGCAGCATCGATCTCATCCTACACAGGGGGAGAGAGAGAGAGAGAGAGAGAGAGAGAGAGAGAGAAGGGGGGGGAGAGAGAGAGAGAGAGAGAGAGAGAGAGAGAGAGAGAGAGAGAGAGAGAGAGAGAGGAGGGGAGGGGAGGGGAGAGAAAGAGAGGGAGCGGGGATTATTAGAGGAGATTCAGCTGCGGACAGCGCACACATTCCGCCCTTTGCCCGTCCACATACATCCCAGGACCTTAGCTCCTCCCCTTCAGGCGTGCACAGGTGTAGCGGCTCCTCCCCCTCTGATGTCATTGCACACTCTGAGCTTCTCACAATGTGCATCAGAAGCTGCAGCAATTCCTGGCTGAAGGACATCCAGCATCATCTAGCACTTTCCTCCCCAGCCTGACTGTCCCTGGTCCCGCCCCTTTCATTCATTGGAAGGAATACCACCTAGGATGACCTCTATGCAAATACCGCCTGCCTAGGACCGCCCACTCCTCCAGATTGACACCCACCCATCAAGACATTGCGATATTTGCATAACTCCTCCCACTACTTGCACCGGGACTGAGGACTCCATAGAGGAGTACTGAGGTCGGGGGCTGGGATGTTACCAGGAAGTTATGTACAGCCCCCTTCCACCAGCCATGATCTGCCTGCATTGCATAGAGAAAGCACAGAGAACCAGTGATGATGTCACACCTTTGGAGCTTGCTGTGATTTGAGGGTTCGGACGCGCTCCCCCTGCGCCGTCAGCTGGTTATAGAGATGGAGGGGAGTGTCGGGATCCGCCATCTTCACGATCTCCGCCTGCAGATCTGAGGAGAAGCGATCCAAAAATTATTTTATCAAAAGGCGCCACCACAAGATGTCGCTGTGGGGTGACACTAGTAGTGCAGTGCGACATAATGAAAACATCAGGGTCAGGGAAAAAAACAACAGACGTCACAACAGACCAATTATTAAAAGAAATTATACATTCATTTTATTGAAAAATTAAATACAACATTATATAAAAAACTGAAAAAAAGTGAGGACTAAAAAATTCTCCAATGTGGGTCAGAGATGTCGGCAGACGTCCCAAAAGACGACTCAATAGATGTCACAATGTACGTCCCAAAAGACGACCCAACGTACGTCCCAACAGATGTCCCAACGTACGTCCCAACAGACGTCCCACACAGACGACCCAACAGATGTCACAATGTACGTCCCACACAGACGACACAACAGACATCCCAACAGACGTCCCAACAGACGACCCAACAGACGTCCCAAAAGACGACTCAACAGATGTCACAATGTACGTCCCAAAAGACGATCCAGCAGATGTCACGATGTACGTCCCTAAAGACGACCCAACAGATGTCACGATGTACGTCCCAAAAGACGATCCAGCAGATGTCACGATGTACGTCCCTAAAGACGATCCAGCAGATGTCACGATGTACGTCCCTAAAGACGACCCAACAGACGTCACAATGTACGTCCCACACAGACGACACAACAGACGTCCCAACAGACGACACAAAAGACGCCCCAACAGACGACACAAAAGACGCCCCAACAGACGACACAAAAGACGCCCCAACAGACGTCACAAAAGACGCCCCAACAGACGTCACAAAAGACGCCCCAACAGACATCACAAAAGACGCCCCAACAGACGTCACAAAAGACGCCCCAACAGACGTCACAATAGACGCCCCAACAGACGTCACAAAAGACGCCCCAACAGACATCACAAAAGACGCCCCAACAGACGTCACAAAAGACGCCCCAACAGACGTCACAATAGACGCCCCAACAGACGTCACAACAGACGACACAACAGATGTCACAATGTACGTTCCAAAAGACGACCCAACAGACGTCACAACAGACGACACAACAGACGTCACAACAGACGTCACAATAGATGCCCCAACAGACGCCCCAACAGATGAACCAACAGAGGTCGCACCATAAAAAGAAATTATACATTAATTTTATTGAAAAATTAAATACAACATTATAAAAAAAAAAAATTCTCCAATGTGGGTCAGAGATGTCGGCAGATGTGCCAACAGACGTCACAATGTACGTCCCAACCGACATGTAGACTGGACAAGATTGGAGCAGAATTCATGCTCTACAAGTCTACAACGCTTTATCAGAAGACAGTAGAATTTCATGCCAAAACAATTTAGTGATTGTAAAGATTTGATTAAAAAAAAATTAGCAAACATGTCATACCTCCACTGTGCAGTTCGTTTTGCACAGAGTGGCCCCGATCTTCCTCTTCTGGGGTCCCACGGCAACTGTCTCAGCTCCTCCCCGCAATAGCTAACCCACTCTGGGAAGCTCTTTCCCGAGGGGGTTAGCTTGCAGGCACGCTCCCGTCTCATACACGCTGCATCCATAGACGCCAAGTGTATGACTCGGCCCCGCCCCCCCTGGTGGCTGCATCATTGGATCTGATTTACAGCAGCGGGAGCAAATGGCTACACTGCTATTAATCTATCCAATCAACGGCCAGACTCTGTGGAGAAGAGGATGCCCACAGCAGGTGAACAGGCTGAGGTAAGTAAAACGGAGGGGGGGAGGGCGGTACAGTCAGGTGTTTTTTCACCTTAATGCATAGGATGGCATTAAAGCGGAGGTCCCCCGGAAAACAAAAATATTAAAAGTAAAAGTCAGCAACTCCAAACATTGCAGCTGCTGATATTTAATAAATGGACACTCACCTGTCCTGGGCGCCCGCAATGTCGGCAGCTGAAGCCGATGTGTTCCTCGGCTCTTGTGTGCTGCTGCCGCCATCCTCAGTAGGGGAATCAGGAAGTGGAGCCTTGCGGCCTCACTTCCTGGTTCCCTACTGTGCATGCGCGAGTCGTGCTGCACGTCCTCATTGGTCTGGGACTTGTGTGTCTCCCAGAAGACAGTGGGGAGGACAGTGTAGGAGCCAGAAGTGGTGTAGGTCACCGCGGTGATCTATGCCTGGAAGTGGGAGCAAATACATGTATTAGACAGGTATCTCCTCCCCCCTCTCCCCTAAAAGGTGCCAAATGTGATACCAGAGGGGTCCGAAAAAGTGGAAGTTCCATTTTTTGTGTGGAACTCCGCATTAAGGTGAAAAAACACGAACCTTTACAACCCCCTAATGATGGTTAGATTGTCATAAATGGCTGGAGCCTTCAAGGATCACTGATCGATGTGATTGGATGATGGCGAGTAGTCACCTAGGAAGTACCCCGATGTAATGTAGCTGCCGGTGAAAATGAAACCATACAAGCAGTTGTCAGTCAGAAGTGAGGATCAAGAGATCAGATGGGGTTTGAAAAACAGAGCAAGCATCAAAGAAAGGGGGGAATTTTAAGCCGTCGATAAAAAGATGATACAAAGATCGTCCAGGTCGGGGGATCGACGGATGGAGATGTTGCCAGGAACATTGTGGTACTTCCTAGACGAACTCGCTACCAATTTAATTATTCAATAAAATGAATGTATAATTTCTTTTTAGAATTGGTGCCGGGAATGATTATTTTTTCCCTGCCCCTGAGGTTTTAGGACGTGGCGCTACATTACTATTGTCATCCCACAGCTCCATCTTGTGGTGGCGTCCATTGTGATGTCTGTTGAGATGTACATTTGGACATCTGTTGGGTCATCTGTTAGGACCTACATTGTGTCGTCCCAACAGAAGGCTCCAGACATTTATTACAATCTGACCATTATTCGTTTTCAAACACTAGATTTGTTTTTGGCTGTGAAAGTCTACCGTCTCCTGATGAAGTGTTTTACGCGAAACTTGTAGATCTTGAATTCTGCTCCAATCTACACATTGTGGTTGGGATGTCTGTTGTGACGTCGGTTGGAATGTCCATTGGGATGTCTGTACTCCCACCTCTCATATATATATATATATATATATATACCATATGGGTAGCCTATCACATCCCCAACTAATCTTTTACCACTTCCTTCAGCTCATTCCCCACAGTTACAACCTTTTGTACCACTTGCCCGCCCTATTAGATTGTCAGCTCTTCTGAACAGGGTCTTCTTAATCCTCTTGTATTTTATTGTATTGTCTCCCTTTTATACTGTAAAGCGTTGTGTAAACTGTATAAATCCTGTACAATAATAATAATAATATAGAAGCAGACAGACCCCTGCCTCCCCTCCTCCATTATTATATTATAACCTCCCTCTGTATATATACACCTCTCCCCCTCTATAAACAGTATATATATATATATATCCCTCCATATGGGAGCAGACAGACCCCCTCCTCCAATATTATTACCCCCCTCTGTATATATGCCCCTCCCCCTCTATATACAGTATATACACCCCTCCCCCTCCATTTACAGTATATATACCCCTCCCCCCTCTATATACAGTATATATACCCCTCCATATGGGAGCAGACAGACCCCCTCCCCCGATATTATTATTATATTATTACCCCCTATATATATATATATATATATATACCCCAGGGTGTCACCTCTCCTCTCCTCTCTGGATGGTGAAATCCTCCGACACGCTGCTCTGTACTTTGTGCACCCAAATATTCCTTCCCCGGGAAACTCCTCCCCCAACTACATGGTTCCTCCCCCCACCTTCCCCTCCTCCATCACTGTCACTATCCCCTCTACTTCTTCCTCCTCCTTCTCCCGGTACTCGGATCTTCCCCCATTATTATCCATCTTCCGTGTGTGACATCACCATACACCCAGAGCGCCGGGGGAAGACATTCGGTGACGGACCGGAAAAAGTTCTTCTTGAGGAAGAGGAGTCACGTGCCGGGGGATGTCATCCCCAAGAGGTTTTCAGTAAGGATCGGGGGGGGCGTCCATTATTTATGCACATTGTACACCTACTTCCGGTACAGGGCCCTCCAGGAGCCCCCCCACGCCCCCATCCCCCTTCTTCTCCAAGGGTGTCCCCCCTTCAGGTGCCCCCTCACGCTCCCATCCCCCTCCTCCTACTTCAGGAACCACCTTCCTCCTCCAGGGGCCCCCACCCCCCTTACTTCTCCAGGGCCCCCTCATGCTCCCACCCTCCAGGGGCCCACCACCCCTTCTTCCGGAGTTCCCATCCCCCTTCTCCAGGTGCCCCCTCCTTCTCCAGGAGCCCCCCATCCTCCCTCCAGAAACACTGTTCTCCAGGGGCTCCCACCCCCTTCTTCCGGAGCCCCCCATCCCACTCCTCAATGAGCCCCAACCCCCTCCTCATCCAGGAACCCCCTTGTTCTCCAGGGGCCCCCTCCTCCTCCAGGAGCCCCATCCCCCCTCCTCTAGGGCCCTCACCCCCTTCCCCTGGAGCCCCCATCCCCGTCGTCCAGGAGCCCCAACCCCTCTTTACTCCAAGAGCCCCCCTACGCCCTCACCTTCTCCTCCTCTAGGAGCCCCAACCCCCTCCCCTCTAGGAGCTTCCACCACCTCCTTCTCCTCCTCCTGGAGCCCCCATCCCCCTCCTCCATGAGCCCCAACCCCACTCCTCCAGGAGCCCCTCCACGCCCCCATCCTCCTCCTCACCCAGGAACCCCCTTCTTCTCCAGGGCCCCCATCCCCCCTCCTCTAGGGCCCCCACTCCTTTCCTCAGGAGCCCCAGCCCCCCTATGCCCTCACCCCCTCCTCCACGAGCCCCACCCCCCCTCCAGGGGCCCCCACCTCCTTCTTCCGGAAATCCCCATCCCACTCCCCAATGAGCCCCAACCCCCTCCTCATCCAGTAACCCCCTTCTTTTCCAGGAGCCCCCATCCTCCCTCCTCTAGGACCCCTATCCCCCTCGTCCAGGAGCCCCAACCCCTCTTTTCTCCAGGAGCCCCCCTACACCCTCACCCCCTCCTTCTCCAGGAGCCCCAACCCCCTACCCTCTAGGAGCTTCCACCACCTCCTTCTCCTCCTCCTGGAGCCCCCATCCCCCTCCTCCATGAGCCCAAACCCCCCTCCTCCAGGAGCCCCTCCACGCCCCCATCCCCCCTCCTCCTCCTCACCCAGGAACCCCCTTCTTCTCCAGGGCCCCCATCCCCCCTCCTCCAGGAGCCCCCCTCCCCCCTCCTCTAGGGCCCCCACTCCCTTCCTCAGGAGCCCCCCCTCTCCTTCAGGAGCCCTCCTATGCCCCAAACCCCCCTCCTTCTCCAGGAGCCCCACCCCCCCTCCTCCTCCAGGGGCCCCCACCACCTCCTTCTCCTCCTGGAGCTCCCATCCCCCCTCCTCCAGGAGCCCCCATGTGCGGAGGTGACTCCTGTGTTGGCGTTCCGTCAGATTCTGCGACCCGTCAAAACTTGTAACAGGAGTGACGTTCTGTCACCGCCATCTTGGTACACCCGTAGCTGCAGTAAGCATAGAGTGTGAAGTCACCAAGCAAAAATCACGTTAAACCCAACGAAATCTGACCTGTCACACTTAATAATAATAATATTACCACTAATCTGATCTTATAAATGTAGCGCTCACCCCAGAAGGTGCTGCTGGTTTGATGATGGGATCGGCAGATTAAGTTGCACTTCTTCTCTCTAGGGGTGCACCAGAAGTATTCAGTAACAAATGGAATGTCCAGACAGGCAAATAAATGTTTTTCCCTGTATTTTTTAATTCCAGGCCAACATAGTCGAACATCAACTTAATAAAAGTGAGACAGGTTGATGAAGAAAGAAACTCTCAATGTCGGGCCTGGATTAGAGCACAGCATAACTCAGCTGCCAAGTGTACAGATTTGCTTGCGTCGCCATTCAGACACAAACAGGGAGGAAAACGGGTCTCCTTCGTTGACCTGGCTTTAGGCCTCTGCCACAGGCCGGTGTAACTTGAACGATTCGCAGTTGTCTGAATAAAGTAGAGCCTCCCCGTAATGTTTTCCCATACCGAGCGACATCGGCGCGCACCTGTGTATGGCCCAGGTGCCTGATTCTCTCGACGGCATCGGGTGCCCAGCCACTTACTGGGGTCCCTCCAGACTCGTTTCCGACTGAGACTCTGTAGGTCCCGGACACTTGGCCAGGCGGGCGCGCACACCCTAAAGGTGGGTGCCGCACCCCGACTCTGGGACCCCCCACAGGAGACGCAAAAAAGAACCCCGACACATGACCTGACTCCCAGATATATCCTTTCCCAGCATGCCCAGCGAGAGAAAACCCTCTCCCATTGGCTGCTGAGGAAGAATCCATCCGCCAGAAATCCCTCTGGCTCCCACTGCCGGCCAGGGACGGATTCACATCCCCAGAATGCAGTCCGAGCCAGTGGATCTTTCTGGAACGATACAGGTCACAAACCTAACAAATCGTGACCGGGAGCAAAGTAACTCTCCCAATCCAACTAATTTATTTTTACTAGCGCAATACCCGTCCTAAAGGCAAGGGGGCGCTACACAAAGGTGATATTCAGTACTTTGTGGGGAAAAACTGTGCCAAACCCGGGGAAGCTTAGGCCTGACATTACAAGTAAAACAGCAGTTCTAATGTGTTTTTCACTGCCATCTCCTTCCCTCTAATTAGAACCCCCAAACATTATATATTTTTTTTATTCTAACACCCTAGAGAATAAAATGGCGGTCGTTGCAATACTTTCTGTCACGCTGTATTTGCGCATCGGTCTTACAAGCGCACTTTTTTTGGGGGAAAGCATACACTTTTTTGAGACAACAGTAAAGTTAGCCCAATTTTTTTTTATATTGTGAAAGATAATGTTACGCCGAGTAAATTGATACCCAACATGTCACGCTTCAAAATTGCGTCCGCTCGTGGAATGGCGACAAACTTTTACCCTTTAAAATCTCTATAGGCGACATTTAAAAAATTCTACAGGTTGCATGTTTTGAGTAATGCCGCGTACACACGATCATTTTTTGTGATGAAAAAAAATGACGTTTTCTGTGAAGTAAAAAACGACGTTTTTGAAACGTCACTTTTCAAAGACGATGTTGCATACACACCATCGTTTTTTTCACAAAAAGCGAGGTTACGTTCACCACTCTTTTCCATTGAAGCTCGCTTCATAACTAGCTTCTGGGCATGCGCGGGTTGAAAAACGTCGTATTAAAAGACGTTTTTGCTACACACGGTGACTTTTTGTGAAACAAAAAACGACGTTTTGAAAAACGACACAAAAAATTCAAGCATGTTGGAATTTTTTTTTTTTGTCGTTTTTTTGAAGACAAAAAACTACGTTTTGCCCACACACGATCAATTTAAATGACGTTTTAAAAAACAACGTTTTTTTTCATCGCAAAAAACGACCGTGTGTACGCGGCATAAGGCTGGGTTCACACTACGATTTTCCCGTCCGTCAGCCGCATACGATTTCAGTTTTGAAAACGTATGGGCCCGTACGGGAAAACGCATACATAGACAATGCATTGCAAATCGTATGCACTCAGATGCATCCGGGTGCGTACGATTTGCTGGCAAAATGTTTTTTAACAGTACGCAAAACCGTGTTCGACCACGGTTTTGAGTCCGTTTTTGAAACCGTATGGCAAACGCATACGTTTTTTTTAACATTAAAGTCAATGGAAAACGCACATATGTGCGGTTCCATACGTATAAACCGTATGCGTTTTTCGTCTGCGCATGCGCATTTTCAAAACAAGAAAATCTTTATTTATTAAATGACACTAATTCCAAAAACGTATGCGTTTTTTTAATCAAAACCGGATGGAACCGTACGCACTTTTTGAAACCGTATACGTTTTATAAACGCATACGTTTACGTACGGTTCAATCCGTTTCAGCCGCATACGTTTTTTCATATAAATCGTATGCGGCTGACGGACGGGAAAATCGTAGTGTGAACCCGCCTTACAGAGGAGGTCTAGGGCTAGAATTATTGCTCTCGCTTTACTGATTGCGGCGATACCTCACATGTGTGGTTTAAACACCATTTTTATATGCGGGCACTACTCACGTATCGGCGGGACGGGGTGCGTTTTCTGGCTCCTAACTTTTTTAGCTGGCTCCTAGATTCCAAGCAAATTTGTTAAACCCTGGTGTATATACGTCGGCACTTTAACCACTTGCCTACCCAGCCTATTCCAGCACTTCTCTCCTACATGTAAAAATCAAAATTTTTTGATTTTTGAAAATTACTCGGAACCCCCAAACATATATATTTTTTAGCAGACACCCTAGGTAATAAAATGGCGGTCATTGCAACTTTTTTTCTCGCACGGTATTTGCGCAATAATGTTTCAAAAGCATTTTTTGGGGGGAAAAAATAAAACGGTTTCACAAATTAAAAAATAACAAAACGACAAAGTTAGCCCAATTTTTTTTGTATAATGTGAAAAATGATGTTACGCCGAGTAAATAGATACCTAACATGTAACGCTTTAAAATTGCGTCCGCTCGTGGAATGGCGCAATTTTTTACAGGTTACTATTTTTGAGGTACAGAGGAGGTCTAGGGCTAGAATTGTTGCACACGCTTTAACGCACGCGACGATACCTCACATGTCGGGTTTGAACGGCGTTTACATATGTGGGCGGGACTTGCATGCGTGTTAGCTTCTGAGCGCGAGCTGCCGTGGACAGGGGCGTTTTAACCTGGCTGGTGGTATTCCCGAGTCTGGCTCGGGGTTAAATTTTCATGCTGCGATCGGTAACCCCGAGCCAGACTCGGGCTCGCCTCGCAGCATCCACAGGCAGTGTTTACTTACCTTGTCCCTGGATTCTGCAATGCCGCTGCGCTGTGTGAGCAAGCAGTGTCCTCCTCACTCAATTCACAGTGCCCGTGTGCCTCCGATCTCCGTTCCCTGTGACGTTATGACGCACGGGGGTGGAGAACGGCGCCAAATTCAAAAAAGTAAACACATTACATACAGTATACTGTAATCTTATACTATATGTACTTTTATAAAATAAAAACTGTTCCTTCTGCCTGCGAGCGTGTGAGGACCATATGGTGTCCAGTGTTCCAGAGCGCTTCATTGAAAGGAGAGACTTTGGTGGCGGTGGAAGGATACGGCGGTGGAGACGGATGGAAACATATGTTGAGCTGCCAAGTGTGTGATGTAATCAGAGGGGAGATCGATGGTTGGGACGTTCTAGCAGACCATCAAATGCTAAATATTTTAATACTTGTGTACCAAAGTGGAGTGAGGATGATGTATAGAGAGATGTGGAGACAACACGAGGAAGAGTGGTGACGATGTATAGGGAGATGTGGAGACAACACGAGGAAGAGTGGTGACGATGTATAGGGAGATGTGGAGACAACATGAGGAAGAGTGGAGACGATGTATAGGGAGATGTGGAGACAACATGAGGAAAGGTGGAGACAACACGAGGCAGGGTGGAGACGATGTATAGGGAGATGTGGAGACAACACGAGGCAGGGTGGAGACCTGAAATAATCCTAATACAGCCAGGGAGGTTAAACATTTTTTATTTTATTTTTATCACTTTTATTCCTATTACAAGGAATGTAAACAGTAGGAGGCATCTCTGGATGGGAGATGCCATTTCATGGGCACAATTGAAACCTATACAAACAGCAGGGGGAGAGAGTAGTTTTCAGATTGTGCCTCGCTGCTGCTGTAGGGCGGCTTGTGGCCGTGTTGAATGGCTGGTTTTGTATGTGTTTTCCAACCGCCCCTTTCACACGGCAAACCCGCCCTGCAACACAGACAAACCCAGACCATCAACACACTGTAACGCCGCCCCGCAACAGTGAGGCACAATCTGGGAACTACGGGGCTCCCACCATTGTTTGTACGGGTTTCAATTCTACCTGTGAAATGGTATCTCCCATCCAGAGATACCTCCTACGATGTGCGCATGCGTCGTGGTTATGTCAGCAGTTGTGCTATGACTTACGGCGCATGCGCCGTTTGTCCCGGGCCTATTCAATTGGGGAAGAGGGGCACTTCTCGACAGAACACCGGCGTGGGATCTGAGAAGAGGGGGATGGGGGCTGCTCTGTGCAAATCCATTACAAAGGAGGGAAGTGTCACATGATTGTTATTTTTAACTAAAAACACAGAGACTTTAGGATGAGATGTGTTGCAGTACCACACAGGAGTCAGTAGGGGGCGTCTACTAAACTGCTGAAATAAAATAGAAAAAGTATTTTCTCTCTCCCCTCCCTCCCTCCATAATATTAAATGTGGTGATCGTTTCCGGTAATTTGTGTGATGACATCACAAGAGAGTCCCGTTTTTTATTTTTATTTTTCCGATTTATATTTTCGCGTTGCACTTCTGTTTGTCAAAATGCTAAATTTTTATTTGTTTTTGCAACTTTATTTAAAAAGACGTTCCATATCCCAGAAATCTGTGTGTGGGGCATGTCCAATCCTTCATACCGATCATCTTTGTTACTCCCGGAATATAGAAAGAGATTCTAGAAATGTTATCCAAAGTAACAAAAATATGACTAAATCTAAATCCAAAATGATGAGTGGGTGTCGCCCTCAATCCCACGCCTGTGTCCAATCACCATTCTCTGTCTCCTCCCCTGCAGAGCCGCTCAACAATGAGCTCCTTGGTGGCCTATGAGGAGTCCGATTCCGACACGGATGAATCTCGTTGTACCGGAGCTACCGAAACATCTGCCAGACAACCGGAGTCTTTAGAAATACCGAGCGACGTCTCCCTTCACCCAAGAGACACCCCCCTCAACCCGAGCGACGTTCCCCTCCACACAAACAATGTTTCCCTCTACACAAGAGACGTGCCCCTCCACCCGAGCAACGTCCCCTTCCACCCGCGCAACGTCCCCCTGCACCTGAGTAATGTCCCCCTGCACCCTAGTGTCATCCCCCTCCACCCGAGCAACGTCCCCCTGCACCCTATCAACATCCCCCTCCACCCGAGTAACGTCTCCCTGCACCCAAGCGACATCCCCTTCTACCTAAGTGACATCTCCCTGCACCTGAGTAATGTCCCCCTGCACCCTACCAATGTCACCAGAGTGGCTCCTAGTTCTGGGGGGGGTCCATCCCCCTCTGGCAGCGGAGGGAATCGCACCACACAGAGGTTCCCCGCTCATTCTCTTCCCACCATGGACAGAAAAGCGAACAGTTCTGATATTCCCTCCGGAAACACGGGGGCCGTCCAGCAGAAGAGGCCCCACGGGGGCGGAGTCAGACCATATATTCCTAAAAGACTCCGCCAGGAACAATGCAATGTGGCGGAAGGTACCCATAGAGACGGAGCGGGTCCAATCACCGTCCAATCGGCACGCAGCATCTACAGAGCGTCTGACTACCTGGGGCCACACCTACCGCTAAAATACACGGAGACGGAGATCCCCCGCAACGTGGTGTTCCAGATAAAGGAGCACTCCGACCCCGTCAACCGCGTCCAGTGGTGTCCGGTGAAGCAGTACAGCCACTTACTCCTCTCCGCCTCCATGGATGCCACAGTCAAGGTAAGTGCACCTGTCATGTACCTCCCACTACGGGGCCACCTCCAGGGATATGCGAGCATCCAATGGAAAAAAAAAATTGTTGACAGGATGTTAAAAATACATTTTGTAACCAGTCAGTATCCCCGATCACCACACTGGTCATTTGATGACGCTGCACTGACCACACCAGTCATATGATAAAACAGGCTGCATTCTCAGTGATGTCATCGCTCTCTAGTGATTGGATAGGCTGCATTCTCAGTGATGTCATCGCTCTCTAGTGATTGGATAGGCTGCATTCTCAGTGATGTTATCGCTCTCTAGTGATTGGATAGGCTGCATTCTCAGTGATGTCACCGCTCTCTCCTAGTGATTGGTTAGGCTGCATTCTCAGTGATGTCACCGCTCTAGTGATTGGATAGGCTGCGTTCTCTAGTGATTGGATAGGCTAAGTTTTCTAGTGATTGGATAGGCTGCATTCTCAGTAATGTCACCGCTCTCTAGTGATTGGATAGGTTGCATTCTCAGTGATGTCACCGCTCTAGTGATTGGTTAGGCTGCATTCTCAGTGATGTCACCGCACTCTAGTGATTGGTTTGGCTGCATTCTCAGTGATGTCACCGCTCTCTAGTGATTGGATAGGCTGCATTCTCAGTGATGTCACCGCTCTAGTGATTGGTTAGGCTGCATTCTCAGTGATGTTACCGCTCTCTAGTGATTGGATAGGCTGCATTCTCAGTGATGTCACCGCTCTCTAGTGATTGGTTAGGCTGCATTCTCAGTGATGTCATCGCTCTCTAGTGATTGGACAGGCTGCATTCTCAGTGATGTCACCGCTCTCTAGTGATAGGTTGTATTCTCAGTGATGTCACCGCTCTCTAGTGATTGGATAGCATACATTCTCAGTGATGTCACGGGTCCCGGGCTGCGCTGTGTTGGTATATTGGATAGGTACTCGTTGTGTTTGGTGTCGTCCGCTCTCTCTGATCGCTCGCTCCTATGATGAATGTATAGAGAGTTTTGGTGTTTCTAATGATTTCCTGTTCGGCACAGAAGACTTTTCATGTCTTTTGTTTTCTTCGGTGTGACAGTTGGGAAGTCTTGTTGTCACGGAAACGCAAAGCATTCACTCCGATTTAACTCTCGCGCTGCACTGACAGGGGAAGGTGTCGTGACAACATTCGCCCACATGTGGGCAGTATAAGCCCAGTGACGGCCATACAATGCTCCAGGTTAATCGGTAACCCTCGATCGGTTTATTTATACTGAATGTGGGGAGGATGAAAAGGTGACTGATCGATGGTAACTATGGCGATAACCCCATGTCTGCCCCCCCTCCATTGGTGCGAAGGAGTTTCTTTCCGTCATTGACACTCAATACCGATCCTTCTAAAATCCACAGAAAACTGATATTTCAGGTCGATGGTGGAGAGACGGGTCAGATGTTGGTTTTCATGTCTCTTGGACTCCTCCGGGGAGGAGATCTTCCAGATCCGGGATCTCTTCATCCACTGAGGAAATGTAAAGAGGTCTCGCATGTAGTATGAAGAGCTTTACTATGGGGGGAAGGGCTCCTATTCAGAAAGGGCCGGAAGTTCAGCTTTAAGCTTTAAATAGTGCAGAGAGGGGTTGGAACCTCCTATAACCAGTGACCCCCTCCCCCTGGCAGTTATGAATGACCCAACCTAATGCAGATCTGTAATCATTAATACATCATTATAAATACGAGCTGTGCAAAGAGTTGGATGTGACCTGGCACCACCCTGTAAGGCAGGGCTAAATTGTGAGAGGGAGAAGCAGCACAAAGAGCCACCCTGTGCATGTGCTGAAAAGAAGCGTGCTGATAGGAGGAGAGAGCAGAGAGATGAGCGCATCACTGTGCTGCTTCTCTTGGTCAGTCACAGGCTAGGGGTGGGTCTAGGATCACCTGGGCTCCAAGGATGCGGGTCAAATGATGCTGTCTATCAGAACGAGGAAATCTAGTTACAGAAAAGTACTGCAGGGAAAATCTGTGGATTGAAGGTGAATATTGCGGCAAAAGCTGGGCTGGGAATCAGGGTAAACCTCCCAGCTCTTTACTCTTCCATAGTTGTTATATAATATTTTTTTTTGTCTGTGATCTTGTTAGGGGTCGGAGTCCCTACTCTATGTAAGAAATGAGAAGTCTCCTAAATAACCAGAACTCACATGTGGCCAGAGGGTCTTCTCACACACCCCCCCCCCCACACACGCTTACCCAAAATGTATTATGTTGGGTGGGATGGAGCTTCCAAAGGTACAAAGTTCTAGGAAGTGACGGTCACCAGAAGATCTCACGTCTACCTGATGTCACCTGCGCTTGGACTGGCCACTCAGGGAAGTCCATTTGGGAATTTGGGGAAAATATCACCAGCTCCTCATTTCATGGAACGGGGAAACAATCAGTTAAAAAATAAACATTTCCTTCAGTCACACATTCACGCCGCCTGATTGCAGCAGCTTGTCGCTCGGCGTGTGAGGACCATATGGTGTCCAGTGTTCCTGAGCGCTTCATTGAAAGGAGAGACTTTGGTGGCGGTGGAAGGATACGTCGGTGGAGACGGATGGAAACATATGTTGAGCTGCCAAGTGTGTGATGTAATCAGAGGGGAGATCGATGGTTGGGATGTTCTAGCAGAGCATCAAATACTAAATATTTTACTACTTGTGTACCAAAGTGGAGTGAGGATGATGTATAGAGAGATGTGGAGACAACACGAGGAATGGTGGAGACAATGTATAAGATCTGGAGACAACACAAAAAAGGGTGGAGACGATGTATAGGGAGATGTGGAGACAACACGAGGAAGGGTTGAGACGATGTATAGGGAGATCTGTAGACAATACAAGGAAGAGTGGAGACGATGTATAGGGAGATGTGGAGACAACACGAGGAATGACAAATGAGAAAATGGGGGAAAAGAAGGGGCAACAAGCCCCGGGACTTTAAACGGTGTCCAGATAAAACAGTAAACTAGAATTAAGAAAATATACAAAATGTATTTAATTTAACATACAAAAATTGAAATAACATGATTAAAATAAAATAATCAGTTGATGGTCCGTAGCGAACCAACGTGGCTCACAATGAAGGCCACTGGAGTCCCTATACCCGACCGTTGCCCAACATGTTTCGCTCAGGGCCGGGCTTCATCAGGGGCTTAGTACAGGGAAAAACTATAGAAACAGATAAAGAAAAACACATTAATTAAACAATAAGACCATTGCTCATTGAAATAAATTGGATTGGATAAACCAATCCAAATATATGGTTGTATATCAAAGAATAAATACATTGAACAGTAAACGTTTTAACAAAAAAACGATATATAGCGGGGCAAATACATAATGTTAACAACAGTATAGCATGCATAGAATTTACATAATAGCAATAAAACAAGGCAAACACCACTCACCCTCAGATCTCAGGTCAAATCCAGGCATATAGCACCCAATTGTATTTAAAATCAAAGTAAAGGAAAGATGATATACATGGTTCCAGACTACTTAGTCGCCAAGTAAAATCTAGAATGAACTAAGTGTTTGAAAGAAACAACAAGGGAGCAAGTACATGCAACATGGGAGGACCCCCCAGATGCATGGATAGCTTTCCTTGAAATTAAACAAATACCTAGTAGGTGTAAGCTGGTAGGGTCACAAAACTAAATGTGGTTGGATTCAAGAGAAAAGAGACCCAAAGCCACTAAGACCTCAGCAGTCTTCTGTCAGTAGTTGGTACTGGTCAAAGCACAATAGCCCAACCTAATGAAACAACAGTTAAAATATAAATAAATAGTGTGACTTGAAACAAGTTAGCAAACAATCTATCAAATGGGTCTATAATAGACCTGCATGAAGCATGTATATAAGTATACCTAGTGCGTCTGGATCCAAACAAGCAGCAATGCTGGGAGAGCCAGCGTGAACTCAAAGGTTTCAGATAGGTATTGACAGCATAAAATCAACTTTTAAATACCCCCCGGCGGCGTCTGACGTGGCCGACGAGGGGGGGCAGTGAAATAAGTGCTGAGAGAGCCCCAGCCAATCGCGCCACACACGCCAGAGAGAAGGTGAGAAGGTGTGTCTGTATGAGCATTGCTGCTTGTTTGGATCCAGACGCACCAGGTATACTTATATACATGCTTCATGCAGGTCTATTATAGACCCATTTGATAGATTGTTTGCTAACTTGTTTCAAGTCACACTATTTATTGGCTTTGGGTCTCTTTTCTCTTGAATCCAACCACATTTAGTTTTGTGACCCTACCAGCTTACACCTACTAGGTATTTGTTTAATTTCAAGGAAAGCTATCCATGCATCTGGGGGGTCCTCCCATGTTGCATGTACTTGCTCCCTTGTTGTTTCTTTCAAACACTTAGTTCATTCTAGATGATTCCCTTCAATAAATGTACTCTTTTTCTTACTGCAGCCTCTCTATTTGGTGGCACTGGACTGAATCTGAGGGTTATTTATCTCTCCCCCTTCTTTGACTTGGCAACTAAGTAGTCTGGAACCATGTATATCATCTTTCCTTTACTTTGATTTTAAGTACAATTGGGTGCTGTATGCCTGCATTTGACCTGAGATCTGAGGTAGGGTTGCCACCTGTACGGTTTTGACCCGGACAGTACGGGTTTAGGAGGCTGTGCCCGGGTTTCCCTCTGCCTCACATCCGGACACCATTTTTAGCTCACAGGGAGTACCATGGGGCCTCCTTTTAGGAGCCCCAGCACACAGGGGGACCCGGACAGCAGGGGGATAGGAGCAGCGGGAGGGGGAGGCAATTACAGAGCAATTAAAACATAAGTGAGAGAGAGGCGACAGGCAGCTGCTGGTACGGAAGTTTTTAATAAAATAGATGCTTAGAAACAATGCACTCACTCTTCATGTCAGAGCTGTAGTAGGCATGTCAGTTGTGAAGTCGGCTGTCCTATTCTCCCCTCAGATCCACGCTACTTTACTGAATCGCTGGAGGAAGTCAAGGATACAGAGCCGTGGGGAAACTGCAGTGAGCTGTCAGCCTGGGATGCTGTGACCAATCAGAGCGTTCCGGAGGCTTAACCACGCCTCCATCATCAGAGGCTGACAGTTCACATGAGTTTCCCGCGGCTCTCTGTTTCCTCCAGCGATTCAGTGGTAACCGCAGCGTGGAGCAGAGGGGAGAATGGCACAGCCGACTTCACAGACACTGACATGAAGAGTGAGTGCATTGTTTATAAGCATCTATTTTATTAAAAACTTCCGTACCAGCAGCTGCCTGTCACCTCTCTCTCTCCCTTTTTGACTCCTCTGTGTTTGCCCCCCCTCTCTGTGTTTGCCCCCACTCTTCTGTAATTGCACCCCCTCCTCTGTAATTGCACCCTCACCCTGTAATTCACCCCCTCCTCTGTAATTGCACCCCCTCCTCTGTAATTGCACCCTCCTCCTCTGTAATTGCACCCTCCTCCTCTGTAATTGCACCCTCCTCCTCTGTAATTGCACCCTCCTCCTCTGTAATTGCACCCCCTCCTCTGTAATTGCACCCTCCTCCTCTGTAATTGCACCCCCCTCCTCTGTAATTGCACCCCCCTCCTCTGTAATTGCACCCTCCTCCTCTGTAATTGCACCCCCCTCCTCTGTAATTGCACCCCCCTCCTCTGTAATTGCACCCTCCTCCTCTGTAATTGCACCCTTCTTTGTATTTGCACCCCCCTCCTCTGTAATTGCACTCCCCTCCAATGTAATTGCACTCCCCTCCTCTGTAATTGCACCCCCATCCTCTGTAATTGCCCCCCACGCCCGCTGCTCCGAACCCCCTGCTGTCCAGGCTCCCCTGTGTGCTGGGGTCCTATGATACCCCCTGTCGGCTGCCATGGGGGTATTGGAGGCAGGAGTATTTGTGCTGGTAGGGGAATAAGATTTGTAATAGGGGATGGGGATAATGGCACCCCAATCACAAAGAAAAACTTCTTTAGGGTGACAGGCATCCCACAATTCTGTTTATGTGATTTTTGCCGCGATTTGTCGGGTGACAGTCACGGCAAAAATCGCACCGCGGTTGGGGTGCCATGTCGTGCGCCGCTAAAGTGTTCGGGTTTGGCTTGAAGAAAAGGTGGCAACCCTAATCTGAGGGTGAGTGGTGTTTGCCTTGTTTTATTGCTATTATGTAAATTCTATGCATGCTATACTGTTAACATTATGTATTTGCCCCGCTATTTATCGTTTTTTTGTTAAAACGTTTACTGTTGAATGTATTTATTCTTTGATATACAACCATATATTTGGATTGGTTTATCCAATCCAATTTATTTCAATGAGCAATGGTCTTATTGTTTAATGTGTTTTTCTTTATCTGTTTCTATAGTTTTTCCCTGTACTAAGCCCCTGATGAAGCCCGGCCCTGGGCGAAACATGTTGGGCAACTGTCGGGTATAGGGACTCCAGTGGCCTTCATTGTGAGCCACGTTGGTTCGCTACGGACCATCAACTGATTATTTTATTTTAATCATGTTATTTCAATTTTTGTATGTTAAATTAAATAAATTTTGTATATTTTCTTAATTCTAGTTTACTGTTTTATCTGGACACCGTTTAAAGTCCCGGGGCTTGTTGCCCCTTCTTTTCCCCCATTTTCTCATTTGTCGCACTTTATGGGATGTGGTGTCCATGATTGTCTCCACCATTCCTCGTGTTAAATAGAATGTAGGCAGGGAGAGATCAATGTATAGGGAGATGTGGAGACTATGGGCCAGATTCAGGTAGAGTTAGGCTGGAGTATCAGTGATACTCCAGCCTAACTGTCACTTTAAGCCGGCGTTTCTGTTTTCTGTAACCAGAAAACAAGAAACGCTGGGTTGGAGTTCCGATGCGAGCGGCGTAATTAAATTTCGCCATCGCATCGCAACTTTAATTTAAAAATGGCGCTGGGGGCGTTCCCGCTGATTTACGCCGAAAAAATATGTTAATCAGCGGGAATCGGCAATTCACGTTCGTATTCGAGCGCGACGCAGTGACTTTCCGACGTTTCCGTAAGCGATACGCGGCGTAAAGATAAAGCAGCCCCCTAGTGGAGTATCATATGTTGAGTATAGCCGTCGTCATCGCGTCGAAAAAATAATAATTTGCGTCGCTTGCGTAAAACTTCCATGAATGGGGATTTGACGTTCACTGACAGAATTTGGAGCATGCGCACTGGGATGCATTGACAGTCGACGCATGCGCAGTACGTTCGCCGCGGGATCGCGCTTAGTTTAAATAATACACGCCCCATACCCGCCCAATTTGAATTCTGCCGGCTCATTTTCGATATGCTGTCGCAACTTTAGGAGCAAGTGCTTCATGAATAACAGCACTTGCTCCTAAAATTTCGCCAGAGTAACGTAAATGAGAAATGTTACTCCAGAGTAAAGATGCTCCCATCTACCTAAATCTGGCCCATAGTCTCCACATCTCCCTATACATAGGCTCCACCCTTTCTCATGTTGTCTACAGATCTCCCTCTACATCATCTCCACTCTTACTTCTGTTGTCTACACATCTCCCTTACAAATCGAGGAAGAGTGGAGACAATGTATAAGATATGGAGATGATGTATAGGGAGATGTGGAGACAACACAAGGCAGGGTGGAGACGATGTATAGGGAGATGTGGAGACAACACCAGGAAGAGTGGAGACGATGTATAAGATGTGGAGACAACGCGAGGATGGGTGAAGACAACATGAGGCAGGGTGGAGATGATGTTTAGGTAGATATGGAGACAACACAAAGAGTGGAGATGATGTAAAGGGAGATGATGTAAAGGGAGATATGGAGACAACAATAGGCAGGGTGGAGACGATATATAGGTAGTGTGACAGGGTACATGATTCTGTGTATGTCAGTGAGAGGTTGGAAAGTTCAGCTTTCCCTGTCTTGGAGGGGGTCAAGCCGGGCCAACAGGTAAACCTCCTCTCTCTCCCTATTAATTAGCCTACACCTGATAGTGACTGGGGAGAGTGAGAGCTCAGTGTGAGATCCATGCTGTGCTGGATGGACAGACTGGAGGCTGTCTGCATATCTGAGGAATAAGGTCTGTCAGAAATAATTGTTTATTCGGACTGTTATTTTGTTTGTTTTATACTGGAGGCCGGAATAGTCCCTCCAGTAAAAGGTAGTGAGGGACACTGTTTAGTCAGCCTCCTAAATTGGAGTAGGTCTTTTTATTTGTATTATTCTTCTGTTTGATGCAATAAAGCCGTATGCAACACGAGGCAGGGTGGAGACGATGTATAGGGAGATGTGGGGACAACACCAGGAAGAGTGGAGACGATGTATAGGGAGATGTGGAGACAACATGAGGAAAGGTGAAGACGATGTCTCCACATCTCCCTATACATGGTGTCCACCCTTTCTCATATTGTCTACAGATCTCCCTATACATCATTTCCACTCTTCCTTCTGTTGTCTACACATCTCTCTATACAACACGAGGAAGAGTGGAGACGATGTATAGGGAGATGTGGAGACAACACAAGGAAGGGTCAAGACGATGTATAGGGAGATGTGGAGACGATGGCCCGGATTCACAGCCATCGGCGCATCTTTATGCCGCCGTAGCGTATCTTCTTTAGAGGCAAGTATGAAATTTACAAAGAAAATGCGCCAACGCTGGCCAGATGTATATGGAGGTGTGGAGACGACACAAAGAAGAGTCTTCTTGTAGAATATTTTGGTTCTGTGTGTTCTAGTTTTGGTTTCTTCATTGTAGGTCTTCCCGGTTTTAGTATACACATTGGTGCTATTTGGTTGGTGGTTCAGTTCAAAGTTTTCTGTGTCCTCCATAGTTCCTCTGTATTTCCAGGGTCTTGTCCATCCTTGTTCATAGTCCAATCTGTCTCTTTCTATTTTTATTTTTTTTCGTTTCTTGTTAAAGTTTTCCTTTCTTTATCGTACATCACGGGACACAGAGCGGCATTCCATTACTATGTGGGTTATAGAGTCTACCTTCAGGTGTGGACACTGGTGTAATTAACTACACAGGAAGTTCCCTCCCTATATAACCCCTCCCATACTGGGAGCTCCTCAGTTTTTTCATCAGTGTCTAAGGTGTTGGTCACGAGTGAACATGTGCTCTTAGGAGCTCCACTGGAGGGATCCATGCTGGATGTAAAAGACAGGATGGCTGCAGTACCTATATATCTCCCCTTGAAGGGGCCGGTACATAAATAAAAAAAATAAATAAAAATATGCCCTTAATCCTATACAAAGGATTGTCTTCCGTGAGTAGTTGCAAGTCTTATCTGTGTTTCCACTACTATGGGCAGTAGAAGACATGCCTGATGTTTTTGCTTACCATGCTTTCCAGAAAACGGAAGCTTAAGTGTTAGCTGATCTATTGTGTCCCACTTCCTCCGCTTCAGGCTCTACCATGTTGCACGTGCTCACCGGCTCAGTGCAGTCGCAGAGAAGGCTCTTCAAAGGGCCCGGACGTCAGAGCTCTGTAAAGCTAGGGGGACACAAACGTAAGCACCCTTGTGTGAGTTGGATACAGATTCATCTAAGACGCCTACTCGCATCTAGCTGTGCAGATTAGCAGGCATTGTGTCAGACTAAATTCAGCTATTTGATGCACCTGGGTTAAGTGCCTCTGCTTTAGCTTAGGACTTGGTCTCCCCATTGAATAAGGTCAGGGGTAGGAATATAAAGAGGGATCGCCACCTGAACCTGGTGGACCCTTATTCTCCTCTGAAGAGACTTAAACAGCTCATAGATTGAGCCATCAGACCTGTCAGGCAATGCAGCCTTCCCCCAACATTGCAATCACTCTGCATGTGTTTTGTGTTTTGCAAGAAAAAAAAAAAAAGGGGGTGTCCCCCTTTTCCTGCTTTAATTCTGAAACAAAGGGATTAAAAAGCTTGGGGATAAAAGTTTCACTGTCAGAGGACAGGAGACAGGAGCTGCAGCCTAACAAGGAGAAGCTATCAAAAGCCCTACAGGTTCTGATTACACCTCTATCTTCTCCTTAGAGTGTAAAGAGAGGTTTTCCTATAGGTGGCTAGTAAGACCTCCATATAATCCTCAGCCTGGTGTCGGCTTCAGGCTAACCAAATGCATCGGAGGGATGCACAGTTGCGGGCACACATTGCTAATGTCTCTTAATTGAGGAAACACACATCTGCAGAGGATAATTTCCTCTTTACCAGTCCGCATGTTGCATAACATACATGAGTTTGGAATGCATGTGGGATAAAAACAAGTAACAGAGCAGATTCTATTGTGGATCGCATAAACATACATGTTTCTGTCTAGATGGTGCTGCATGTTTCCACAAAAGAGGTCGCATAAAAGATGCTTGTAATGCTGAATCGCATAAAGACGTTTGTAGGCATAAAAATGCTGAATCACACATGATTACCTGATCACCCAAGTCCTTGTTTCCCCCAAGGATGTTTGGTTACACAGAAGAGGTTTGTTTCCACAGAAAGGCCTAAAATCGCATAAAGTTGCTTGGATGCAAAAAAGATGCTGGATCACACATGGTTACCTGATCATCAGCGTCCTGGATTACCCAAGGATGTTTGGTCACACAAATAGGCTTGTTTCCACAAAAGTACCTAAAGTCGCATAAAGATGCTTGTATGCATAAAAATGCTGAATCGCATAAAGGATGCTTGTATGCATAAAAAGGTTGAATCACACAGGATTACATGATCACCCAAGTCCTTGATTCCCCAAGGATATTTGGTCACGCAAAGAGGCTTGTTCCCACAGAAATGCCTAGAATCGCATAAAGAGGCCTGAAGGTATAAAGATGCTGAATCACACAGGATTACATGATCACCCAAGTCCTTGATTCCCCAAGGATATTTGGTCACGCAAAGAGGCTTGTTCCCACAGAAATGCCTAGAATCGCATAAAGAGGCCTGAAGGCATAAAAATGCTGAATCACACAGGATTACCCGATCACCCAAGTCCTGGATTACTCAAGGCCTAAAGGGATCGCTTAAAGATGCTTGAATGCAAAAAGAAGCTGGATCACACATGGTTGTTGGATCAACAGAGTCCTGGATTACCCAGGGATACTTGATCACATAGAGAGGCTTGTTTCACAGAAATGCCTAAAGTCGCATTAAGATGCTTGGGTGCATAAGGATGTTGGAACGCACAGGGGTGCTTGGTCACACAAGGGTTCTTGTCCGCACAGTAGTGCTTAAAATGCATAAGATGTTGATCGCATGGAAGATGCTGAATCGCATGCATGGTTACTTTAAAGTTGCACATGGTGGCTTAATTAAGCAATACAGGATGCCTTGTGTTTGCATAGAGATACGTGTCTGCATGGGTTCATGTTGCACATTGTTGCATAACATGTTTATAGCACATGCTTGCTTGCTTGCAAGGATGCTCGTTCCAGAGCACACATGCTATATGCATGTTGGGTGAGAGACATATTTATATGATTTCATGCTTCCATGAACACACACTGCCATGTACACACGCCTCCATTGAGGCATATGGCTTTAACACTTGCCACATACACATATGGGGAGCCAGTTGCATATGTGTTTATTTACTTGGGACTGCAGAGGTTGTCTGCGTTGTGCAGGGGAACAGCACTATCTCCAGTTGGTGGTCTTGCCCTTTTGGGTTATCCTCCGTGCCTGGGTTGTCAGGGTGCTAGGGCCCGCCTCTAGCAGGTCTGTAGGCCCAGGGTATAGCAGTAATGGCATACGGAAGCAGACTCCTGCTGATGGATCAGTCAGCAGCATGGCTGGACCTAAGGGTGTCCAGCATGGTCAGGTATCTGGATCTCCTGGGTTAGGATTCCAGTCTAATGATACATTCTTCATTGACAAGAAGCTGGGTATGTTTTGCACCAGGAGAGTACTTTTGGCCTAAGACAAGACCATCGCTATAAGAAAGCTGGTCTAGGTGGTTACTTACTTTTGGCCTTCTGCTTAAGGCACTAGAGAAGATGCTGCTTCATTCAAGACAGTTCCCTATACTTTTATTCAGGACTGTTATAAACAGTATTGTGTTGGCCTAGAAGGAGTGGATCTTGACCTAGCATTATCCAAAGAACCGGTCCCAGAGATAGGCTGGAATTCCTCTTGGTGGTTCTTAACTAAAGGGTTTGCCAGGTCAGGAAGAGACCTTGGCCCAGGGGAAGTAGTCGAGCTCCAAGGGAGCCTTATCTGTCAGCTAGAGCTACCGATGGAGCATCTGGCTTAGGGGCCTGAACGTTCAGGGGCTGGTTGGTTCGGTCAGAGTTCAATCAGACTATACCATATTAAGTGATTTACTTGATTTTCCAAGGAGGAGCTTGTGCCTTGCCTATTGACATTCGTCATTTCATGAAATGCAGAATTGGCAGGCGATTCGCTGTAGCCGTCAACAAGTGTCTCCAGGAGAAGGACCTCTACACCCCGACTGTTTTCCTGACCAAGGGCCACAGAAATAGTACCCTGTACATAAGATTTATTGGCGTCCAGGCTCAACAAGAAATTGAACAGCTTGAGGTCAAGGACAAGGGATCCACCCGCATGCGGGGCAGATGTGTTAGTAATCTGGTGGGACCAGTGGTCACTGGTTATGTCTCTCCCCCCAGTGCCGCGGCGTTTGTGGCTTCCATGCAACATTAGAGGATGGCGGAAGCTGGCCTGATTACTCCGGCATAGCCCCGACGACCTTTTCTGTGCAGGGACAGTAGGGGTGGTAGTAGAGGACCCACGGTCCCTTACATCTTGTCCAGGCCTACTTCGAAGGGGGTATTACATCCTGTCGTGCAACAGGTGAATTAATGGTCTGGCTATTTTAGCCCACATTCTTCAGGATCAGGGTTTTTAGAATCAACGGCACTTCCTTGATTCATACAGGAAGGCTGGCCTCCAGGACCAGATATCCCAGGATCGGGAGAGCCCATGTTCCTGGTATGAAACAGATGGTGGCATCCTTGGAAGTTTGTCAAAGATAAAATTCCTGCCTTCCTGCATTTGGAAAGGAGACGGAGCCAGCCTTAAGTTACATCAAGGATCCGATCTCGGCCTTGCCTCCAAAGGTCGCTTGCTTCACACTCTTTGTTCCGAGCCATTATACAAGGGGTGACGCGCATAAGTCCACCAGTTTAGTCGCCCTTGTGCTTGGAGGATTGGCTCTAGTTTTGTCGGCTTACAGGGTCAGCTCTGTGGGCCGATGCACCATATTGCCCTTCAGCCTTTAACAAGGGAATTGGTGTTCTTGGTTGTGGTAGCCTCCAAGAGAGTTTCAGTATTGGCAACCTCTTGGTATAAAACCATACTTATTCTTACTAGTAGGGTGATGTTAATCCTCACCCAGCCTTATTTACTAGAAGGATCTAGTGTTCATTTGAATCTAGATATTCTTACCTCCCCCTTTTTCAAAACCTTGTTTTTGGAAGGAAAGGTTATTGCTTTCTCTCAGTAGAGATGAGAGCAGTTAAATATCTATCTGAAGGTTCAGATATAGAAATCTGAAGTTTTTATTGTGCTGCCAGAAGACCCTAGATGTGGGCAGGCAGTGTTCAGTTCAGCTATTTAAATGCTTACACTCTCTCCTTTGGAGTAGAAGGGTCAAGGCCTATCTGAAGCGGCTGCTCGGATACGGAAAGCTGATGTTATTGCGCTACCAGGAGGCCCCAGGAAGGGGCAGGCAGCGTCTAAAATCAACTGTTTTCAAGATTGATTCATCAGGGTATTATTCAGGCTTGTGGTTCGGAGAGTGGGACTCCCCCTGTTTCTTGGGGGGGGGGGGGGTGCTCCGTACCAGGATAGTAAGCGCTTTATGCGCGATGCTTTACCGAGCCTTTATGACGCAGATTTTCAGGGCCGCAACTTGGCGTCTGTGCTTAGGTTCACTGATTTTTTAGGAGGGCAAAAGGATGCAGCTTTTTGGCGCAGTATGCATCTGGCAGCATTATAGATCCTCACATCTGATGGCGGCCTGCGTGGTTTGTGTCTCCCTCCCCTCAGTAAGCATTGCTTTCGGACATCCCACATAGTAATGGAATGCCGCTCTGTGTCCCGTGATGTACGATAAAGAAAATAGGATTTTTTATGACAGCTTACCTGTAAAATCCTTTTCTTGGAGTACATCACGGGACACAGAGCTCCCGCCCCTCTTGTTTGGGGATATTGGGACACTTATTGCTTTGCTACAAAAACTGAGGAGCTCCCAGTATGGGAGGGGTTATATAGGGAGGGAACTTCCTGTGTAGTTAATTACACCAGTGTCCACACCTGAAGGTAGACTCTATAACCCACATAGTAATGGAATGCCGCTCTGTGTCCCGTGATGTACTCCAAGAAAAGGATTTTACAGGTAAGCTGTCATAAAAAATCCTATTTTTGCATTGTACAAAGTTTTCTCAAGATTTTTTTTCATCAAGTGTTTTATAAGTTTGGTAAGTGTGTGTAGGTGAGTAGCTCTTTTAGCGATTCTCAGATTCAGCTTCGTGATTTCTCATCCAGATTTCTGTAGTGTTTCGATATCTGATTGATATGAAAATCTTCTTGTGTTCTTTCTAGCCTCGATGAAGGGGGCACTTAGACCCCCGAAATGCGTTGGCTACTTTTCTTCATCGTACATCATGGGACACAGAGCGGCATTCCATTACTATGTGGGTTATAGAGTACCTTTAGGTGTGGACACTGGTGTAATTAACTACACAGGAAGTTCCCTCCCTATATAACCCCTCCCATACTGGGAGCTCCTCAGTTTTTTTTCCAGTGTCTAAGGTGTTGGTCACGAATGAACATGTGCTCTTAGGAGCTCCACTGGAGGGATCCATGCTGGATGTAAAAAACCTCCATAAATCCGGATCCGTCCAAGGTGCTTCATAGCCAAAGTGGACGGTACCCGGGCCTCGGTACGAAGAACGAGGTTTAGCCTATAATGCCTCTCTGCGGAGGGCTGGATCCTGGGTTCCAGAACTTTGTGCCTTCCAAGGACCAAATGGTTTTCTGCTGCCAGGATGCTATATAGGTCCAGGGGAGTTGGTGTTCCTGCCATTGGCCCTTGATCCCTGAAGGTCTAAGACAATACCCACGGTGAAGGGGGAAGATTGGGCCTCTTGCTTTGCAATACCCTGCAGTGTGGAGAAGGTAAGAGGAGGGCCTACGGGACTTGATTCGACAGTAGGCCCTCCGTGGGGGACTATGGGTCTTGCCTATATTATGTTTCTATGCATGGGCAATGTAAACCACTATGTCTTCTGAGGCAGGATGGCTCAGGGCGCCCATATACCTCCCCTAGCCGGCATGCAGCCTGGCCCACCATGTCTGTTAGACAGGATGGCTGCAGTACCCACATATATCTCCCCTTGTGGGGGTCGGTACATAAAAAAAAAAAATATGCCCTAATCCTATACAAGGGATTGTCTTCCGTGAGTAGCTGCAAGTCTTATCTGTGTTTCCACTACTATGGGCAGTAGAAGACATGCCTGATGTTTTTGCTTACCACGCTTTCCAAAAACGGAAGCTTAAGTGTTAGCTGATCTATTATGTGTCCCACTTCCACCGCTTCAGGCTCTACCATTTTGCACGTGCTCACCGGCTCAGTGCAGTCGCAGAGAAGGCTCTTCAAAGGGCCCGGACATCAGAGCTCTGTAAAGCTAGGGGGACACAAACGTAAGCACCTTGTGTGAGTTGGATACAGATTCATCTAATGGCCCATACACACGATCCGAATATCGGACGAAAACGATCGTCCGATGATGGATCGTACGATTTTCGGATCGTGTGTACACTACTTTCGACAGCCGATCACGACTGTTCATCTGATTAAATTCGATCGGACAAGCGCGAAAATTTTTCGATGTCCGATTTTCGTTTAGTCAGTACAGCCGTCGTCCGATAATACAATACAAATACATTTCAACACGTGACATCACTTCCGATCGTTTTTTTCGATCGTACGATAATTTTCGTGAGTTTAAAAACCTATTTATTTTACTCGCGATTATTAAGCGAAAAAAGTCGTACGATCCGTCGGCCGATATTCGGATCGTGTGTATGGGCCATTAGACGCCTACTCGCATCTAGCTGTGCAGATTAGCAGGCATTGTTGTCAGACTAAGTTCAGCTGTTGATGCACCTGGGTAAGTTCCTCTGTTTTTAGCTTAGGACTTGGTCTCCCCATTGAATAAGGTCAGAGGAATATAAGGAGGGATCGCCACCTGAACCTGGTGGACCCTTTATTCTCCTCTGTAGAGACTTAAACAGCTCATAGGTTGAGCCAGCAGACCTGTCAGGCAATGCAGCATTCCCCCAACGTTGCAGTCACTCTGCATGTGTTTGTTTTTTGCATCACATTTGTCTGCAAGAGGTTAACTGCTAGGTTCGCAGCATCCTCGCAAAAAAAAAAAAAAAGGGTGTACCCCTTTTTCCTGCTTTAATCCTGAAATAAAGGAATTATAAGCCTGGGCATTAAGCTTCACTGTCAGAGGACAGGAGCCAGGAGCTGCAGCCTAGCAAGGAGAAGCTATCAAAACCCCTACAGGTTCTGATTGCACTTGCAAGAGATTCATGCTGCATATATCTTCCCTCGGTCTAGTCGGGTCCTTAGCCTGGTGTCGGCTTCAGGCTAACCAAATGCATCGGAGGGATGCACAATTGCGGGCTCACATTGCTAACGTCTCTTAATTGAGGAAACGCACATCTGCAGAGGATGATTTCCTCTTTACCAGTCCGCAGGTTGCATAATGGTATGCATGTGGGATAAATCTATTGTGGATCGCATAAGCATACATGTTTCTGTCTGTATGGTGCTGCATGTTTGTATAAAAATACTGTATCACATGTGGTTACCTGTTCAACCAAATCCTGAATTACCCAAGGATATTTGGTCACACAGAAGGGCTTGTCTCCACAAAAATGCTTAAGGTCGCATAAAAGATGCTTGTATGCATGAAAATGCTGAATCGCATAAAGTCGTTTTGTGGGCATAAAGATGCTGAATCACACATGATTACCTGATCACCCAAGTCCTTGTTTCCCCAAGGATGTTTGGTTACACAAAAGAGGTTTGCTTCCACAGAAATGCCTAAAATCGCATAAAAGTTGCTTGGAATGCAAAAAAGATGCTGGATCACACATGGTTACGTGGTCATCAGCGTCCTGGATTACCCAAGGATGTTTGGTCACATAAATAGGCTTGTTTCCACAAAAGTACCTATAGTCGCAAAAAGTTGCTTGTAGGCATAAAGATGCTGAATCACATAAAGGATGCTTATATGCATAAAGATGTTGAATCACACAGGATTACCTGATCACCCAAGTCCTTGATTCCCCAAGGATATTTGGTCACGCAAGGAGGCTTGTTCCCACAGAAATTCCTAGAATCGCATAAAGAGGCCTGAAGGCATAGAAATGCTGAATCACACATGATTACCCGATCATCCAAGTCCTGGGTTACTCAAGGCCTAAAGGGATCGCTTAAAGATGCTTGAATGCAAAAGGAAGCTGGATCACACATGGTTGTTGGATCAACAGAGTCCTGGATTACCAGGGATACTTGATCACATAGAGAGGCTTGTTTTCACAGAAATGCCTAAAGTCGCATTAAGATGCTTGGGTGCATAAGAAGGCTGTAACGCACAGGGGTGCCTGGTCACACAAGAGTCCTTGGTCTCACAAGGGTTCTGGTCCGCACAGTAGTGCTTAAAATGCATAAGATGTTGATTGCATGGAAGATGCTGAATCGCATGCATGGTTACTTTAAAGTTGCACACGGCGGCTCAGTTATGCCTATGCCTTGTGTTTGCATAGAGATACGTGTCTGCATGGATTTAATGTTGCACGTTGTTGCATGACACGTTTATAGTGCATGCTGGCTTGCAAAGATGCTCGTTCCAGAACAGTACACACATGCTATATGCATGTTGGGTGTGAGACATATTTATATGATTTCATGTTTCCATGAACACACGCTGCCATCTACACACGCCTCCATTGAGGCATATGGCTTTAACTCTTGCCACATACACATATGGGGAGCCAGTTGAATATGTGTTTATTTACTTGGGACTGCAGAGGTTGTCTGCGTTTCGCAGGGGAACAGCACTATCTCCAGTTGGTGGTCTTGCCCTTTTGGGTTAGCCTCCATGCCTGGGTTGTCAGGGTGCTAGGGCCCACCTCTAGCAGGTCTGTAGACCTAGGGTATAGCAGTAATGGCATACCAAAGCAGACTCCTGCTGATGAAACAGTCGGCAGCATGGCTGGACCTAATGCCGTTTACACACGGTCGTTTTTTGCGATGAAAAAAAACGACGTTTTTTAAAACGTCATTTAAATTGATCGTGTGTGGGCAAAACGTCGTTTTTTGTCTTAAAAAAAACGACCAAAAAAAAAATTCCAACATGCTTGAATTTTTTGTGTCGTTTTTCAAAACGTCGTTTTTTGTTTCACAAAAAGTCACCGTGTGTAGCAAAAACGTCGTTCAAAACGACGTTTTTCAACCCGTGCATGCCCAGAAGCTAGTTATGAAGCGAGCTTCAATGGAAAAGAGTGGTGAACGTAACCTCGCTTTTTGTGAAAAAACGATGGTGTGTATGCAAAATTGTCTTTGAAAAAGTGACGTTTCAAAAACGTCGTTTTTACTTCACAGAAAACGTCGTTTTTTTTTCATCGCAAAAAACGACCGTGTGTACGCGGCATAAGAGTGTCCAGCATGATCAAGTATCTGGATCTCCTAGGTTAGGATTCCAGTCTAAAGATACATTATTTTTTTTGACAAGAGGCTGGGTATGTTTTGCACAAGGAGAGGCCTTTTGGCCTCAGACAAGACCATCGCTATGAGGAAGATGGTCTATGTGGTTACGGCAAGGAATAGTTCCTTACTTTTGGCATTCGGCTTAACCACTTGACCACTGGGCACTTAAACCCCCTTCCTAACCAGACCAATTTTCAGCTTTCGGTGCTCTCACAATTTGAATGACAATTACTCAGTCATACAACATTCTACCCATTTGAAATTTTTGTCCTTTTTTTCACACAAATAGAGCTTTCTTTTGGTGGTATTTGATCACCTCTGGGTTTTTGCGCTATAAAAGAAAAACGACTGAAAATTCTGTAAAAAAAAAAAAAAAAAAAAAAACTTGTTTCTGTCATATTAGCAGGTTATTTCTCACACACAGCATATGCATACCACAAATTACACCCCAAAACACATTCTGCTATTCCTCCTGAGTATGGCGATACCCCATGTGTGGGACTTTTACACAGCGTGGCCACATACAGAGGCCCAACATGCAGGGAGCGCCACCAGGCGTTCTGGAACACCCAGACCAATTCTGACATTTCTCTCCTACATGGGAAAATCATCATTTATTCGCTAGAAAATTACATAGAACCCCAAAACATTATATATGCTTTTTTAGCAAAGACCCTAGAGAATACAATGGCGGCCGTTACAACTTTTTATCTCGCACGGTATTTTCGCAGAAATTTATTGAACGCGTGTTTTTTAAAAAACTGTTTTGTGCTTAAAACAAAACAGTAAAGTTAGCCCAATTTTTTTTCATAATGTGAAAGATGAAGTTACGCCAAGTAAATAGATACCCAACATGTCACACTTCAAAATTGCGCACACTCGTGGAATGGCGCCAAACTTCGCTACTTAAAAATCCCCATAGGCGGTATTGCAGAGTATTGGGGTATTGCAAAGTATCATGCAGGGTATTGGGGTATTGCCGAGTACTGGGGTATTGCCGAGTACTGGGGTATTGCCGAGTACTGGGGTATTGCCGAGTACTGGGGTATTGCCGAGTACTGGGGTATTGCCGAGTACTGGGGTATTGCCGAGTACTGGGGTATTGCCGAGTATTGGGGTATTGCCGAGTATTGGGGTATTGCCGAGTATTGGGGTATTGCCGAGTATTGGGGTATTGCCGAGTATTGGGGTATTGCCGAGTACTGGGGTATTGTTGAGTACTGGAGTATTGGGGTATTGCCGAGTACTGGGGTATTGTTGAGTACTGGAGTATTGGGGTATTGTTGAGTATTGGGGTATTGTTGAGTTACTGGGGTATTGCCGAGTATTGGGGTATTGCCGAGTATTGGGGTATTGTTGAGTATTGGGGTATTGTTGAGTATTGGGGTATTGTTGAGTATTGGGGTATTGTTGGGTACTGGGGGTATTGTTGGGTACTGGGGGGATTGCTGGGTACTGGGGGGATTGCTGGGTACTGGGGGGATTGCTGGGTACGGGGGGGTTGCTGGGTACTGGGGGGGTTGCTGGGTACTGGGGGGGTTGCTGGGTACTGGGGGGATTGCTGGGTACTGGGGGGATTGCAGAGCTGGGATGTTTTGAGGGATGGCTGGATCTGTGACTGCATTTGTCACAGATCCAGCCACAGCTCAGCTGCTGACACCCCGCTCCCCCCCCCCTCTCCTCGCACACTGTACAGAGAGGAGAGGGAGGAGAGGGAGGAACCGGCGTCATCAAATGACGCCGGTTTGTTTACAAGTGATCGCGCCGTCATTTGACGGCGCGATCACGTGGTAAACGGCCGCGATCAGCGGCAATTTACCGTGATCCGTGATGCGCCGGGTCTTCTAGACCCGGCGAGCACGGACACTTTCGCGAGCGCGTCCCAGGGGACGCGCAATCGTGAAAGTGAAGGACGACGTCCCAGGGACGTCGTCCCAAGATAACTCTGCCACGCCGTAGCAGTAAAATGCTTATGGCGCGGTGGGAAAGTGGTTAAGGCACTAGGGAAGATGCTGGCTTCATTCAAGACAGTTCCCTATACTAACTTTTATTCAGGGCTGTTATAAACAACAGTATGGTGTTGACCTAAAAGGAGTGGATCTTGACCTAGCATTATCCAAAGAACCCGGTCCCAGAGATATGCTGGAATTCCTCTTGGTGGTTCTTAACTAAAAGGGTTGCCAGGTCAGGAAGAGACCTTGGCCCAGAGGAAGTAGTCAAGCTCCAAGAGAGCCGTATCTGTCAGCTAGAGCTACCGAGGGAGCATCTGGCTTAGGGGCCTGAACGTTCAGGTGGCTGGTTGGTTCAATCAGACTATACCATATTAAGCGATTTACTTAATTTACCAGGGAGGAGCTTGTGCCTTGCCTATTGACATTCGTCATTTCATGAGATGCAGAATTGACAGGCGATTCGCTGGAACCGTCAACAAGTGCCTCCGGGAGAATGACCTCTACACCCCGACCAAGGGCCACAGAAGTAGTACCCTGTACATAAGATGTATTGGCGTCCAGGCTCAACAAGAAATTGAACAGCTTGGGGTCAAGGACAAAGGATCCACCTACATGCGGGGCAGAGGTGTTAGTAATCTAGTGGGACCAGTGGTCACTGTTTGTGTCTCTCCCCCCCCAGTGCCGCGGCGTTTGTGGCTTCTATGCAACATTAGAGGAGGACGGAAGCTGGCCTGGTTACTCCGGCATAGCCCTGACGACCTTTTCTGTGCAGGGACAGTAGGGGTGGTAGTAGAGGACCCACGGTCCCTTACATCTTGTCCAGGCCTACTTCGAAGGGGGTATTACATCATGTCTTGCAACAGGTGAATTAATGGTCTGGCTATTTTAGCCCACATTCTTCAGGATCGGGGCTTTTAGAATCGGCGGCACTTCCTTGATTCATACAGGAAAGCTGGCCTCCAGGACCAGATATCCTAGGATCTGGAATGCCCATGTTCCTGGTATGAAAACGGATGGTGGCATCCTTGGAAGTTTGTCAAAGATAAAATTCCTGCCTTCCTGCATTTGGAAAGGAGACGGAGCTAACCTTAAAGCGGATCTCCACCCTAAAGTGAAGATCCGCTGATCGGAACCCTCCCCCCCTCCGGTGTCACATTTGACACCTTTCAGGGGGGAGGGGGGTGCAGATACCTGTCTAAAGACAGGTATCCGCACCCACTTCCGGCCCGCAGTCTCGGGCAAAAGACGGGCTTTTCCCGTTGTGTGCTGGGAACTCTCAGCTCCCAGCACACAGCGGGAGCCAATCGCGGGCGCAGTGCGACTCGCGCATGCGCCGTAGGGAACCGGGCAGTGAAGCCGGAGCGCTTCACTTCCTGGTTCCCTCACCGTGGATGGAGCGGGGAACAGCAGAGAGACGAGCGATCGCTCATCCTCTGCTGCGGACGCCGCTGGACTCCAGGACAGGTAAGTGTCCTAATATTAAAAGTCAGCAGCTGCAGTATTTGTTGCTGCTGGCTTTTAATATTTATTTAAGGTGAACCATCCGCTTTAAGTTACATCAAGGATCCGATCTCAGTCTGACTTCCAAAGGTCGCTTGCTTCACACTCTGTGTTCCGAGCCATTATACAAGGGGTGACGCGCATAAGTCCACCAGTTTAGTCGCCCTTGTGCTTGGAGGATTGGCTCTAGTTTTGTCGGCTTACAGGGTCAGCTCCGTGGGCCGATGCACCATATTTCCCTTCAGCCTTTAACAAGGGAATTGGTGTTCTTGGTTGTGGTAGCCTCCAAGAGAGTTTCAGTATTGGCAACTTCTTGGTATAAAACCATACTTAATTATTCAAGTAGGATGATGTTAATCCTCACCCAGCCTTATTTACTAGAAGGATCTAGTGTTCATTTGAATCTAGATATTCTTACCTTCCCTTTTTTCAAAACCTTGTTTTCGGAAGGAAAGGTTATTGCTTTCTCTCAGTAGAGATGAGAATAGTTAAATATCTATCTGAAGGTTCAGATATAGAAAGCTGACGTTTTTTATTGTGCTGCCAGAAGACCCTAGATGTGGGCAGGCAGTGTTCAGTTCAGCTATTAAAATGGTTACACACTCTCTCTCCTTGAAGTAGAAGGGTCAAGGCCTATCTGAAGTGGCTGCTCTGATACGGAAAGCTGATGTTGTTGTTGCGCTACCAGGAGGCCCCAGGAAGGGGCAGGCAGCGTCTAAAATCAACTGTTTTCAAGGTTGATTCATCAGGGTATTATTCAGGCTTGTGGTTCAGAAAGTGGGACTCCCCCTGTTTCTTGGGGGGGGGGGGGTGCTCCGTACCAGGATAGTAAGCGCTTTATGCGCGATGCTTTACCAAGCCTTTATGACGCAGATTTTCAGGGCCGCAACTTGGCGTCTGTGCTTAGGTTCACTGATTCTTGTCAGATGTACATAGGAGGGCAAAAGGATGCGGCTTTTGGCGCAGTATGCAGCAGGCAGCATTGTAGGTCCTCACGTCTGGCGGTCTGCGTGGTTTGTGTCTCCCTCCCCTCAGTAAGCATTGCTTTCGGACATCCCACATAGTAATGGATTGCCGCTCTCTGTCCCGTGATGTACGATGAAGAAAATAGGATTTTTTATGACAGCTTACCTGTAAAACCCTTTTCTTGAAGTACATCACGGGACACAGAGCTCCCGTCCCTCTTGTTTGGGGATATTGGGACACTTATTGCTTTGCTACAAAAACTGAGGAGCTCCCAGTATGGGAGGGGTTATATAGGGAGGGAACTTCCTGTGTAGTTAATTACACCAGTGTCCACACCTGAAGGTAGACTCTATAACCCACATAGTAATGGATTGCCGCTCTGTGTCCCGTGATCTACTCCAAGAAAAGGATTTTACAGGTAAGCTGTCATAAAAAATCCTATTTTTTTTTTTTTAATTGTACCCCTGACCTTTTAATGAAATGAGTTTGTATCTGAACCTCTTAGCAGTGGTGCGGAGCTTTAATTTCAACTCTTTTTACATCATACTACAAGTCAAAGAGACTGTGGAGATCCTCTGGGGTGTAGAAGCCGCCCGCCCCGGAACCAGATCATTTACACCAACAGTAATTTACCTTAAAGTGGATGTAAACCACAATGTAGAGTATAAGATTTCTTATCATCTGTGCCCAGTCTTGCCACACAGAGTTAATCCAGCGCTGATTAATCCTCTTTTAATGTTCAGTAAAATGAACAGAATTCCAGATAAAAACCTGCCTAAAACAAAAGCCCATTTTCTCTGAGTGACAGGTTATTTACAAATATAGCTTGGACATGTTTATCTTATGTTATGTTTATCATAACATGAGGTATAAAAAGTGAGAAATCCACCCCTCCCCCACATAACACATCCTGGTAATATACAATGAACTTTTGGATCACCTCATGTTATTATAAACTTGTCCAAGCTAGATTTGTAAATAACCTGTCACTGAAAGCAAAAACAGAGAAACAGACTTTATAATTTGGCAGGTTTTTAGCTGGAATTCTGTTAATTTGCACTGAACATTACAAGAGGATTACTCAGCGCTGGATTAACTCTGTGTGGCAAGACTGGGCACAGATGATAGGAAATCTTATACTCTACATTGTGACATCAATAATTTTTTATTTATTTTTTGTTTACATCCACTTTAAGATCACAATACCAATAAAAAAATAAACCTATTGGTTCAGCACTAATTTTCCTAAATCCTACAATTTGACTGACAGCTCTTTTAGCCAATCAGAGGGCAGGAATGCTCCATCCCTCCAGCTCAGGGGGAGGCTGTATGTGGTGTGCCACGCCCTGGAGGACTCATCAGAGACATTCAGTCATCAATCTTCATTCTCAGGTGACTTTTAATAGACAAAGGACATTTGCATTAGATAGTATCGTGATATATTGCGCTAACCAGAAAATGAACCAAAAGATGAAAAGGTAAAAAGCAAGCCGCCAACACAACAAAATTGGATAATTTGTGGGAAAAATGAGTGGAAAAGTGTAGCGCTATTTTTCTCCTTCTGAGAATGTGAAAACATTCGCACTAAAAAATATAAATAATTAGTGAAAATTAGTGTCAACCTTAGGGTGATCCCCTTGTAAGTCCTTAGGACTGATGGATAATCAAATCAAACAGTCCAGACCAACCTTTAGGGGAAAAAAATCGGACCAAAAGGTAAGTGGTAAATCAGTGATAGGTGAATTCCTATAAATATAAGGGGGTCACTCACAAGAAGTACCCCATATGATAAGAAAAAATAATCAAAACCATGCCAGTTAGAAAATACTTTTCCTTGTGAGGATGTGAAAGCTATCACACTAAAAAATTATAATTGTGAATTATATCAACCTTAGGGTGGTCCCTATGTGTATCCTTAAGACTAAATAGATAATCAAATCAATCAGTCCGGACCCATAATAGGAAAAAAAGCAATCACAAGGTAAGTGATAAACAGTGATGAGTGACTTCCTATAAGCAAATAACAAAGATATAAGTCAGCAGATAAACAAACATATATCAAACATATGACTATCAAAGGAAAGTCATATAGCAAGAGAGTGCCTGTGGCATCAAAAGTCCTCTGTGTATATTGCGGGGTCACCAATCATAGGGATTTTAATCCCAGCATCTAATATGGGTGACACGCAGGTCTTCCTTCAAGATACACTTGGATGTAGTATAGAGTTCAGACAATATTCTCCACACTTCGCACAAATATAGATGGGTAACCTTACCGGATAGGGTGGACCCTCATCACACCATATGGCGGGGGGTCTTTAGAGCTTGCACAGACCGATTGTCTGATCCGGATAACACCAAGTTTGTGGTCCCAGGTGTGAGTGGTTTCCCAGGGTGCGTCTGTATCCGCAGGTTTGGAATTTCACACTAGGTAGTGCACAGCAGTAACTCTCAAGCTCAAAAATAGAAAAGAAAAAGGGAACAGAGGCTCCTCATAGCGTAAAAAAGTTGGTTTTTAATTAAATATCTTATCTATCTGAGACGAAACCGGTCGGGTTGCAGATTCTATGCCAATCTCCACTGCATTTTGAAACACCCTTGTCCTTCCATCATAGGGGGAGAATTGCTGTTTTGGTCCTTTTCTACAGTTTTATATTCATTTATTTTTGTTATGATTCTTCACGTGTGGAGTTCTTTAAAACATTTTGTCTGATTTTTATCACTTTGTGTGAGACTTTGAACTGTTTTTAATTAAAAACCAACTTTTTTACGCTATGAGGAGCCTCTGTTCCCTTTTTCTTTTCTATTTTTGAGCTTGAGAGTTACTGCTGTGCACTACCTAGTGTGAAATTCCAAACCTGCGGATACAGACGCACCCTGGGAAACCACTCACACCTGGGACCACAAACTTGGTGTTATCCGGATCAGACAATCGGTCTGTGCAAGCTCTAAAGACCCCCCGCCATATGGTGTGATGAGGGTCCACCCTATCCGGTAAGGTTACCCATCTATATTTGTGCGAAGTGTGGAGAATATTGTCTGAACTCTATACTACATCCAAGTGTATCTTGAAGGAAGACCTGCGTGTCACCCATATTAGATGCTGGGATTAAAATCCCTATGATTGGTGACCCCGCAATATACACAGAGGACTTTTGATGCCACAGGCACTCTCTTGCTATATGACTTTCCTTTGATAGTCATATGTTTGATATATGTTTGTTTATCTGCTGACTTATATCTTTGTTATTTGCTTATAGGAAGTCACTCATCACTGTTTATCACTTACCTTGTGATTGCTTTTTTTTCCTATTATGGGTCCGGACTGATTGATTTGATTATCTATTTAGTCTTAAGGATACACATAGGGACCACCCTAAGGTTGATATAATTCACAATTATAATTTTTTAGTGTGATAGCTTTCACATCCTCACAAGGAAAAGTATTTTCTAACTGGCATGGTTTTGATTATTTTTTCTTATCATATGGGGTACTTCTTGTGAGTGACCCCCTTATATTTATAGGAATTCACCTATCACTGATTTACCACTTACCTTTTGGTCCGATTTTTTTCCCCTAAAGGTTGGTCTGGACTGTTTGATTTGATTATCCATCAGTCCTAAGGACTTACAAGGGGATCACCCTAAGGTTGACACTAATTTTCACTAATTATTTATATTTTTTAGTGCGAATGTTTTCACATTCTCAGAAGGAGAAAAATAGCGCTACACTTTTCCACTCAAAGGACATTTGCATCCCGACATTTTCCATAATTTGGGGTTCACAGGCACACATGAGTACCTCTGTCTGGTTCCAGAGTAGCAGGAGTTAAATATGTATTGTCTTTGCACGAGCCATCATGAATATGCGTGAACATGTCTCTTCCATGACCATATGTCTCATACTGCCGCAGGGACCGCAAACCATCTCCGCTTCCTTTCTCCACTGATGCTGTTGTCATGGTAACCCGAATCTTTGAGCGGTTTAGGTTATTTAAATGTTTATGTGGAACTGACTTGTCTTGTAAAACAATCAATATGGAAGAGTGTGTATTATGTACAGTATAGAAGGTCTCCTGTTGCATTGTTACCTGCACTGGGAGACTCCCCCCTTCTCTCCTGTCTCCAGCCCAGCTCCACTCTTGCGTCCCCCGTCTCCAGCCTGGCTCCACTCTTGCGTCCCCCGTCTCCAGCCTGGCTCCACTCTTGCGTCCCCCGTCTCCAGCCTGGCTCCACTCTTGCGTCCCCCGTCTCCAGCCTGGCTCCACTCTTGCGTCCCCCGTCTCCAGCCTGACTCCACTCTTGCGTCCCCCTCTCCAGCCTGGCTCCACTCTTGCGTCCCCTGGCTCCACTCTTGCGTCCCCCATCTCCAGCCTGGCTCCACTCTTGCGTCCCCCGTCTCCAGCCTGGCTCCACTCTTGCGTCCCCCGTCTCCAGCCTGGCTCCACTCTTGCGTCCCCCGTCTTCAGCCTGGCTCCACTCTTGCGTCCCCCGTCTCCAGCCTGGCTCCACTCTTGCGTCCCCCGTCTCCAGCCCGGCTCCACTCTTGCATCCCCCGTCTCCAGCCCGGCTCCACTCTTGCGTCCCCCGTCTCCAGCCCGGCTCCACTCTTGCGTCCCCCGTCTCCAGCCCGGCTCCACTCTTGCGTCCCCCGTCTCCGGCCCGGCTCCACTCTTGCGTCCCCCATCTCCGGCCCGGCTCCACTCTTGCGTCCCCCGTCTCCGGCCTGGCTCCACTCTTCTCTAGTCTTCCCATTTCCAGGTGTGTGCTCATCTCCTTCATTATTTATTTGTTGTATAAAAAAAGGAGTGTGAGGTGGTAGATGTGGATTGTCCCCCTGCTCTGTACGGAGAACACCGTTCTTGGTATTCTAATAAATGGCAGAGCTGCCAGCCATCTGATAGATGACAGAAATCAGGCACCCTTTTTTTTATTTTATTTTTTATTGATATCCTCCGGCCGCCACTGGCACGGTTTGGAAGGTCATGAAATAAAATGGTGTGATTGGTGGAACGGAATTCCCAAATCTGAGAAATACAAATATGTGACGGGAGTCATTTTTGGGTGGGGGGCCCGTGGATCCCAGAATCCCTTGGAGAGGTTGGGAGACCTTTTGATTCAGCTCCCAAGGCACCTCCTATGTCTAAATCACCCTGTGTCTATTAGGGGTGACCGAGAACCCCAGTCTGATCTGTTCTAATCGGACTCTTCAATATATATGTGTGTGTGTGTGTGTGTGTGTGTGTGTATATATATATACTGTTGGGGACTCTTTGTTGGGTTGTTTGGGGTATGGCTTGATTCCATTGTTCTATTGTGTCTGTCTGCCTTGGGTAGTAATGGATATGCAAGAATTCCTCCACACCTGGATAATATTTATAGAGAAGAATTCCTCCACACCTGGACAATATTTATAGGGAAGAATTCCCCACAAGAATATTGTCCAGGTGTGAGGAATTCTTCTCTATAAATATCCAGATGTGAGGAATTCTTCTCTATAAATATCCAGGTGTGAGGAATTCTTCTCTATAAATTTTGCCCAGGTGTGAGGAATTCTTCCCTATAAATATTATCCAGGTGTGGAGGGGGAATTCTTCCCTATAAATATTATCCAGGTGTGGAGGGGGAATTCTTCCCTATAAATATTATCCAGGTGTGGAGGGGGAATTCTTCCCTATAAATATTATCCAGGTGTGGAGGGGGAATTCTTCTCTATAAATATTGTCCAGGTGTGAGGAATTCTTCTCAATATTTATAGAGAATAATTCCTCACACCTGGACAATATTTATAGAGAATAATTCCCTCCACACCTGGATAATATTTATAGGGAAGAATTCCTCACACCTGGATAATATTTATAGAGAAGAATTCCTCACACCTGGACAGTGTTTTATAGGGAAGAATTCCTCCTCCAACGGATGTACATTGTGTTATGAACAGGGCCGGACTGGGAATAAAAACCAGCCCTGGAAATGATTTCCTACCAGCCCCATAGCATTATACCAGCCCAACATCATAACATCATGCGCTTTGCCGGCAGTATAGCTGCGGTGCCTATTCTTTTTAATAGGCAGGAGCGGCTCTTTCAGGGCGCTTTGCAGGCGCTATCTTTAGTGTTATAGCATCTGCAAAGCGTCTCAGTGTGAAAGGGGTCGAACTCTAATATACAGGGGGGCACTGGTGACCAGAGACCACACATATCAGAGTCCACTGCATTCCCCTTTACATCAGAGTGCCCCCTTGCACTGTAAGGTTGAATTCTGCAGACTATGATATAAAGGGGGAATCTGGGAATGTGGGGAGGACTCTGGTGACCAGAGCCCACCTTCCGCAGAAAGTGAACACTAAGGAACACTAAGGTAAGGGGGGTTACTGATATAAGGTGGGAACCTTTGGATCAGTGCCCCCTTACAATATTGTATTGACACTCCCCCTCCTCCTCAGACTGGCCTGGCGGTGCTGTCACTGACCTCCTTTCAGGTGCACCATGCGTGGCTCAGTCACTCGGCTCCAGCTTGGTCCAATAGTTTCCTCTCCACAGTCCATACATGTCTGACTTTTCCCATGAACCCCCATCCTGGCAGCACTCCCACTCTCGACTCTGCTTTAGATCTGATATAAGACAAGAGATGGTTAGAGGCTGCGAATGGTACAGGGGAAATCAAAAGCTGCAAAGGGGGAGACAGGAGGTCAGAGGCTGCGCAGATCAGAGGCTGCGGATGGTAAAGGGGCGGTCAGAGGCTGCAGATGGTACAGGGAAGGTCAGAGGCTGTGGAGGCGGGGGACATGAGATCAGAGGCTGCAAAGGGGGGGGGGACAGGAGATCAGAGGCTGCAGAGGGGGGGGGGACAGGAAATTAGAGGCTGCAGAGGGTACAGGGGATGTCAGAAAATCAGAGGCTGCAGAGGGTACAGGGGAGGTCAGAGGCTGAAGAGGGTACAGGGGAGGTCAGAGGGTACAGGGGAGGTCAGAGGCTGCAGAGGGTACAGGGGAGGTCAGAGGCTGCAGAGGGTACAGGGGAGGTCAGAGGCTGCAGAGGGTACAGGGGATGTCAGAGGCTGCAAAGGGTACAGGGGAGGTCAGAGGCTGCAGAGGGGGGGGGGACAGGAGGTCAGAGGCTTCAGAGGGGGGGGCAGGAGGTCAGAGGCTGCAGAGGGGCGACAGGAGGTCAGAGGTTGCAGAGGGGGGGGGGACAGGAGGTCAGAGGTTGCAGAGGGGGGGGGGACAGGAGGTCAGAGGCTGCGGAGGGGGGGACAGGAGGTCAGAGGCTGCGGAGGGGGGGACAGGAGGTCAGAGGCTGCGGAGGGGGGGACAGGAGGTCAGAGGATGCAGACAGGAGGTCAGAGGTTGCGGAGGGGGGACAGAAGGTCAGAGGCTGTGGGGAGGGGACAGGTCAGAGGCTGCAGAGGGGGGGGGGACAGGAGGTCAGAGGCTGCGGAGGGGGGGACAGGAGGTCAGAGGCTGCGGAGGGGGGTACAGGAGGTCAGAGGCTGCAGAGGGGCAGACAGGAGGTCAGAGGCTGCAGACAGGAGGTCAGAGGTTGCGGAGGGGGTGACAGGAGGTCAGAGGCTGCGGAGGGGGTGACAGGAGGTCAGAGGCTGCGGAGGGGCAGACAGGAGGTCAGAGGCTGCGGAGGGGCAGACAGGAGGTCAGAGGCTGCGGAGGGGCAGACAGGAGGTCAGAGGCTGCGGAGGGGCAGACAGGAGGTCAGAGGCTGCGGAGGGGCAGACAGGAGGTCAGAGGCTGCGGAGGGGCAGACAGAAGGTCAGAGGCTGCAGAGGGGGAACAGGAGGTCAGAGGCTGTGGGGAGGGGACAGGTCATAGGCTGCAGAGGGGGCAGGAGGTCAGAGGCTGCAGGAGGTCAGAGGCTGCGGAGGGGGGGACAGGAGGTCAGAGGCTGCGGAGGGGGGTACAGGAGGTCAGAGGCTGCAGAGGGGCAGACAGGAGGTCAGAGGCTGCAGACAGGAGGTCAGAGGTTGCGGAGGGGGTGACAGGAGGTCAGAGGCTGCGGAGGGGGTGACAGGAGTCAGAGGTGCGGAGGGGCAGACAGGAGTCAGGCTGCGGAGGGGCAGACAGGAGGTCAGAGGCTGCGGAGGGGCAGACAGGAGGTCAGAGGCTGCGGAGGGGCAGACAGGAGGTCAGAGGCTGCGGAGGGGCAGACAGGAGGTCAGAGGCTGCGGAGGGGCAGACAGGAGGTCAGAGGCTGCGGAGGGGCAGACAGAAGGTCAGAGGCTGCAGAGGGGGAACAGGAGGTCAGAGGCTGTGGGGAGGGGACAGGTCATAGGCTGCAGAGGGGGCAGGAGGTCAGAGGCTGCAGGAGGTCAGAGGCTGAATGGGAGGTCAGGAGGTCCAAGGGGGGGGGGGGGAGTTCAGACGCTGCCTGCAGGGAGGGGATGTAGGAAGACTGAGAGGAAGACTCACCTCATTGATCGACGCGCATTTTAAAAATGGCGCCGCTTGGTGCTGTCGTGTCACTGCGCATGCGCCCGCATTTCTGAAACTTGCCGAGCCTGTACGAGCTTTCCCAAGCACGGCTAGCTTCGGAACTGCGCTGAGCCGCTGGCGCATGTGCAGTTGCATGCCGCTCGGCCCGGCCCGGCCGGCGGCCGCAGCCATACTTCTTTCAGGCGCCACTGCCCTCACAGCGGCCTCCAGGAGCAGCCAGGCAGCCGGCCTGCCGGGATTTTTCCCGGTATCCCGGTTGGCCAGTCCGGGCCTGGTTATGAAATTACATTTTTGTCTGAAAATCTCAGTTCTATGATCAGAAACAAAGCGTATTGTTGATGGCGCCATGGAGACCTGTGGTCTATTTTTAGAGGTGGAGGATGGACGCCCTCCTTGTGGATAGGAGTTGATTTGCAGGTAACCAGCGCCGTTGTAGTGGAGCTGTAAACCTGCCAAATCTTTGTGGCCGTTCGACACAGCTGGGGTATCGGTTCTGTGAAGAGGATCAGCTCTGAGGAAAATGAGTGCAACTGCGCCTGCAAGGTGTGCAATCTGTTTGCCTCTAGTGTATCCACCCCGTAACCATTTTCTGGCTGCACTCATATAGTGACACGGTGACTGTGGTGGTATTCGGGGACACCGTGGCTGCACTGGTCTAATGATGGTGTACTGTGTGGTAAGTGATTAGAGACACTGGCTGCACTGGTATAGTGACGGTGTACTGTCTGATTAGTGATCGGGGACACTGGCTAGCTGCTCTAGTGACATGTTAAAAGTAAATGATCACAGAATGTTTCCTGTAGTGCCGATCACTGTAAGAGGAAATGGAACCACTTGTTGGTTGCAGTATGCAGCCTTTGTTTATATCTGTGATTGCTTTGATTGGTCACAGTAATCACATGGTACAGGACCAAGCGATTTTGTGATCTGCTGTGTCAGGACATAGTAATTACAGAGCACACCTGAGCAGTGGGAGGGAGAGGCTGTGTATATACATCCTCCCGACCCCAGGAGTTTATTTACAATGACTGGGCAGGAAATCCCGGGTCACACACTCCATGCAGTACAATGGAACCGTTTAATGGGAGGGACTCGAGTTCCTACACTATTTGGGGGTGACTTTTGAGCGGCTTTTATACAGATGTTGTTTTGTAAGTCGCGCTCTATGGGGTGGCTTCAGAATTTGACGGTAGTCAGGTGACTGTGAACCGGCACTTTGGGGTGGGGAGAGCTAAGGGGTGTAATACTTTAATACTTTGGCCTTAACTCCGCCCAACATGGGGGCAGGTCCTGTGGATGTGGAGCACACGGCCTGTACAGAGCCGGGGTGTGCCGGTGTATCGTCATACTCCGCTCCCCATCACAAACTGCTCCGGAAGTGCTGTGGCGGCCAACTGCGCATGCGCGTTGCGTTCCAAACGCATCTGCGATGCGTTCCAAACGCATATGCGATGCGTTCCAATGCATTTACGGCAGTGCTCACCAGCGAAACCTCGTTCGGCATCCAGGCTCTTTCCTTAACATCCCCGTGGATTGGAGGATGTTAAAAAAGAGCCAGGAGGCCGAGCGAGCGGAGCGAGCCATCCAAGCGAAGCGAGGATGTGAGGCTCTGGAGACCAGGAGAGGAATGTAGCCAAGTTTTTATTCTCCAACACGGTGTCAGAGATTCTAAATGGACCAGTACTGTGTGCCTACACAGAGGAGACTAACACTGTATATAGTGGAATAAAAGGTGTTTTATTTACAAGGGTGAACAAACAGGTGACGACAACCAGTGCACAAATAACACAAAGCATATATACAAGTCCAGGGGAAATGCGGTAATCGTAAACCAAAAGCCAAGCCGGGGTCAAATACCAGGAGATCATCAAAGAAGCTGCAGACAGGGAATGGGCAGGGAGGAAATGTCCAGGAGAGGGATCAGGTCAGGACAGATCGGATCGGGTCGGGTCAGAAGTCCAGAACGGGGACAGCAGGCTCAGGGTCAGACAGCAGGCTCAGGGTCAGAAATCAGGCTCAGGGTCCGGTTAATAGACAGATACCAGGGCGAGTTCTGCCTGAACTTGCCGGGTATAAATAGAGGCGTGCTAATTATGTTCAGGTCACACCTGAACGCAGCAAGGGCCAGGTGCTCCACACTGCCAGGATCCATCCGCTGGTGGAGGCTAGTACTGCGTCCCAAAGGTGATATACCAGCAGGGGGAAGTTCCCCTGACAGCTCCGAACTGCCAGGAGACCCCTGCTGGTGGGACGCAGCACTGCAAGACAGAACATAAATAGCACCAGCGGATGGAACCTTTCCTGACACACGGCTGCCCAATATTTATTATAAAGCAGAGTTTCACTTTAAGTCTTTTTTCAAATGCAGATTTGGGAGGACTGAGACCTCAGCAGGGGAGGGGGGGGGCCTGAGACCTCAGCAGGGGAGGGGGGGCCTGAGACCTCAGAAGGGGAGGGGGGGGCTGAGACCTCAGCGGGGGAGGGGGGGCAGCCTGAGACCTCAGCGGGCAGGAAGGGCCTGTGACCTCTTTTTATCTCATTCATCTTTATTTGTTTTTCTTAGGCCAGCATTGGCAAATACAAAAACTTATAGTTACAGCATATAAACTTATAGTTGCAGCATATATACATAGCATAACAGAATTGGAGTGAGTAAACAACTGTGGAAATAAACTATATACTGTACTTAGAGGAGTTCCACACAAATTTGGAACTTCCTCTTGTTCCACTCCTCACCCCCTTACATGCCACATTTGGCATGTAATTTTTTTGGGGGGGGGAGTGGGGGCTTCAGGAGGAGTGGGACTTCCTGTCCCACTTCCTGCTTCTGCCGAGGAGCTGGTAAGACGAGAGGCGTAATCGCCTTATTTCAGCCCCTCCCTGTAGGGGATGGCCTAGGACACTGACAGGTCCTAGGCAATCGCCTGTCCAATCAGCGGCGAGCCGCGCACGCATGCGCAGTGCAGCGAGCGCATGCGCAGTGGGTGCCCGGCCATGAAGCCGAAGGCTGTCACGGCTGGGTGCCCACAGTCGGGATGGAGACGCCGGCTGGGGAGGGGGGGAGAGGAGCGGAGCCCCGGTCGGCGCGTCGCTGGAACGCAGGAGCAGGTAAGTGAGTGTTTATTAAAAGCCAGCAGCTACACTTTGTAGCTGCTGACTTTTAATAAACACATTTTTTGGCTGGAACACCCCTTTAAGTCACCAGAAGATATCTTTTACCTGCTGTTCCCCCTTGTGTGCCGTCCCTTGTACCTCCCTCCCTACCCCATCTCGCTGGAGCGTACTTCTCTTGTGCTGCCTAGACTAAGGAGAGGTCGTGCTAATGTATTCCCTTAAGCTTTGGGCTATTAACTGAGGGAGTCTTCCAGGGGCGTAATGTAACTCAAGAGTCTACTAGGACATATAAGCTAATCAAGCAGATAGTCCACTGAAGCCATCATAACCAGGGAACGTAGGCTCTTGATGGATCGAGACAATCTCCATTGTTGGATCCCCCCTATAAAGGTTCTCCCACACCTCTCAGCCATGGTCCCCACAGTCTCGCAAATTTACCATAGTTCCCTTGTTTCATGAAATTCACTTTTTCACTGGAGATGGTTAGAATAATAGTTGCTTTCCAGTTTTCTACGAACGGGGGTACATGTGCCTGCCATTTTTGGGCCATTATCATACGTGCCTGAAATAGGCATCTTAATACTGCCTCTAAGTTGCCTGGAGGGACTTCGTTGTCACCCATGCTCCCCAAGTCTTAGCCTCCGGTTCCAAAGAGGCTCCAAAGGCTTTATTGATCCTCTCAATTATCCCCACCCATTAGCTATACAGCCTAGGGCACTTCCAGACCATATGAATGAGGTCTCCTTTAGCCTTGCATCTTGGGCATTCATTATTTTCCCTCAAGCCTATATTGAACATCTTTTGAGGGGTATAATATACTCTATACAGTAAGAACAAGTGGGACAGTCTGCGCTGGGGCAATCAAAACTAATGCTCCTCGTTGCAAGATCTTATCCCACTGTTCAGAGGTAAGGGCCTGTGACCTCAGCGGGCGGGAAGGGCCTGTGACCTCAGCGGGCGGGAAGGCCTGTGACCTCAGCGGGCGGTAAAGGCCTGTGACTTCAGCGGACGGAAAGGGCCTGTGACTTCAGCGGACGGAAAGGGCCTGTGACTTCAGCGGACAGAAAGGGCCTGTGACTTCAGCGGATGGAAAGGGCCTGTGACCTCAGCGGGCGGGAAGGGCCTGTGACCTTAGCGGGCGGGAAGGGCCTGTGACCTTAGCGGGCGGGAAGGGCCTGTGACCTCAGCGGGCGGGAAGGGCCTTTGACCTCAGCGGGCGGGAAGGGCCTGTGACTTCAGCGGACGGAAAGGGCCTGTGACTTCAGCGGACGGAAAGGGCCTGTGACTTCAGCGGACGGAAAGGGCCTGTGACTTCAGCGGACGGAAAGGGCCTGTGACTTCAGCGGACGGAAAGGGCCTGTGACTTCAGCGGACGGAAAGGGCCTGTGACTTCAGCGGACGGAAAGGGCCTGTGACTTCAGCGGACGGAAAGGGCCTGTGACTTCAGCGGATGGAAAGGGCCTGTGACCTCAGCGGGCGGGAAGGGCCTGTGACCTTAGCGGGCGGGAAGGGCCTGTGACCTTAGCGGGCGGGAAGGGCCTGTGACCTCAGCGGGCGGGAAGGGCCTTTGACCTCAGCGGGCGGGAAGGGCCTTTGACCTCAGCGGGCGGGAAGGGCCTGTGACTTCAGCGGACGGAAAGGGCCTGTGACTTCAGCGGACGGAAAGGGCCTGTGACTTCAGCGGACGGAAAGGGCCTGTGACTTCAGCGGACAGAAAGGGCCTGTGACTTCAGCGGATGGAAAGGGCCTGTGACCTTAGCGGGCGGGAAGGGCCTGTGACCTTAGCGGGCGGGAAGGGCCTGTGACCTTAGCGGGCGGGAAGGGCCTGTGACCTCAGCGGGCGGGAAGGGCCTTTGACCTCAGCGGGCGGGAAGGGCCTGTGACTTCAGCGGACGGAAAGGGCCTGTGACTTCAGCGGACGGAAAGGGCCTGTGACTTCAGCGGACGGAAAGGGCCTGTGACTTCAGCGGACGGAAAGGGCCTGTGACTTCAGCGGACGGAAAGGGCCTGTGACTTCAGCGGACGGAAAGGGCCTGTGACCTCAGCGGGCGGGAAGGGCCTGTGACCTCAGCGGGCGGGAAGGGCCTTTGAACTCAGCGGGCGGGAAGGGCCTTTGACCTCAGCGGGCGGGAAGGGCCTGAGACCTCAGCGGGCGGGAGGGGACTGAGACCTCAGCAGGAGGAGGGGCATCCATCCCAGTTCAGATTTAGAAGATCCGCCTCATTTTTTTGCTGAACTTGCTTTGGATCAAACAATTCTAAGTAGGAAAATTATTCAACAATCCGAAACAATCTGCATTCCTCTCCTTCTACTACTACTTGATGCTGATTGCGTTCTCTTATCCTAGGCACAAATCTCTTCATTTTATTTAAAAATGCCGTCCTTCAGCTCCAATCAGTGACTCCACCCAGGCTGAGATGATGTCACCAGTCTGCTGCGGGCAGAAAGAAGGATTTCCTCAGTCTCCCCCCCCCCCCAGTGATCAGACTGTACATTGTAACTTTGTAGGTGAGAGGCAGCAGGGGCTGATCTGTGTCAGACATTTGTTAACACAGCTGAGAATTGCACAGGCACCAGGATTTCCATGATTGTATCATCTCTGAGATGGTGGAAGTGGATGGTGATCCCCGGATGTGAGATGTAATGTCTGGCGGTGTCACACAGACACATTACCTCCCTCCTGTACACTTCCTGTGTGGGGGGTGGTCGGTGTTGTCGGTCTCCTGTAAGTTTTCTCGCCTTCGCCTCGGTTCCGCTTCATACAACGATCAGCCATGTGAGAACTCTGAGCGATCTGTCATACGGGGGATGGGGGGATTGGCATCGGGGGTGGGGTAGTGATTAATTCCTCGGCATTCAGGGGCAATGAAGAGAAAATTTGTGGTATTCTTCTGTATGCAGTAACAGCGGGAGCGGAACGTGTCGAATGGCTTTACAAAGGGCAGAGATTGATTGGGGGGGAGAAAAGGAAATCCTGGGAGACTGATCCAGAAAAATCTGACCATTCATCAGACGCAGCCAGGCAAGAGCTGGAGAGGAGACAATGACAATGCCGGGGGATGGATGGCAGAATATTCCCTCCAGGATCGGGTGGTGTTCTACCCCTTCCTGTCCCGTCTCACCTGAATGGGTCACATTGGTGGTCAGGTGATAACCGGCACTCACACCAGACTGTACAGGCGGAGCGCTAAGGATTAGAGTACAAAGAGGACCTGTCATATATGGACTGCGCTAACCACCATGTACCTCCACCTACCTTCATGTACCACCATGGTACATGGTGATGGAGAGAGTGCCACAATGATGGCAGGATGAGGATCTCACCAAGTTCCTGGTGATGGAGGGAGTGCCGCAATGATGGCAGCATGAGGATCACACCGAGTTCCTGGTGATGGAGGGAGTGCTGCAATGATGGCAGCATGAGGCTCACACAGAGTTCCTGGTGATGGAGGGAGTGCTGCAATGATGGCAATAGAAGGATCACACTAGTTCCTGGTGATAGAGGGAGTGCCGCAATGATGGCAGCACGGGGATCACACCGAGTTTCTGGTGATGGAGGGAGTGCCGCAATGATGGCAGCATGGGGATCACACCGAGTTTCTGGTGATGGAGGGAGTGCCGCAAGGATGGCAGGATGAGGATCTCACCAAGTTCCTGGTGATGGAGGGAGTGCCGCAAGGATGGCAGGATGAGGATCTCACCAAGTTCCTGGTGATGGAGGGAGTGCCGCAAAGATGGCAGGATGAGGATCTCACCAAGTTCCTGGTGATGGAGGGAGTGCCGCAAAGATGGCAGGATGAGGATCTCACCAAGTTCCTGGTGATGGAGGGAGTGCCGCAAAGATGGCAGGATGAGGATCTCACCAAGTTCCTGGTGATGGAGGGAGTGCCGCAAAGATGGCAGGATGAGGATCTCACCAAGTTCCTGGTGATGGAGGGAGTGCCGCAATGATGGCAGCAGAAGGATCATACCGAGTTTCTGGTGATAGAGGTTGTGCCGCAATGATGGCAGCAGAAGGATCACACCGAGTTCCTGGTGATGGAGGGAGTGCCGCAATGATGGTAATAGAAGCCACCTGCCAAGGCTCATTGAGTATTCTGCACACAACGATCAAATCAATTAATCAATGCTTCAAGTGGTTGTAACCCCCCCCCCCCCCCAACGTACCCCTCCTCCCCCTCTATATATAGCTTCTCCATATACCCCTCTATGTATTCCCCATTCATGCAGCCATTCCAAATACTGCTTCCTCTCTATATACAGTACTCTTCCATCTACCCCTCCATGTACCTCTCTATATACCCCTGTATATATCCTGCCATGTCTCTCTCTCTCTCTCTCTGTCTCTCTCTCTCTCTCTCTCTCTCTCTGTCTCTCTCTCTCTCTCTGTCTGTCTCTCTCGGTCTCTCTCCTCTCTCCAGGACAGGTCGCAATGTAGGATTTTGTACATGGAGGGACCAGTGTGGGGATGGAACGATTGAAACGTGGTTTTGTATATAATGAGATTGTGTATTGATCTTCCCCTTTGTGTCATTTGATGATCGGTGTGTCTCTCTCTAGGTTTGGGACGGAGTGGACAGCGGGAAGTGTCTGCGCACAATCACAAGTCACCGGCTGGCAGTGCGGGATGCACAGTGGTCTGCCTGCGGCCAGAAGATTCTTACCGGCGGCTTTGACTCCACTTTACATATAACTGATGTGGAAACAGGTCAGTCCAATCCACCAAATCCACACTGGTCTGTTCATCGCGTACATCCCACCGCTCCACCCCAAACCTGAGATCACCGTGTATACCCTCCTCCGCTCCACCCAAACCTGAGATTACAGCGTATACCCCCCTCCGCTCCACCCAAACCTGGGATCAAACCCCGCTCCGCCCCAAACCTGGGATCAAACCCCGCTCCGCCCCAAACCTGAGATCACACCCCGCTCCGCCCCAAACCTGAGATCACACCCCGCTCCGCCCCAAACCTGAGATCACAACCTGCTCCACCCAGTGTCGTCTTCATTGAAACTTTATAGAGATCTGACCTCTGCCCACACAGGAATGAACTACAAGTACCATCTTCTACTGCAACTGACAGCTTGTAGCTCTCAATGAACTGTGGGGGCGCTGCTGAGCATGACACTTCCTTCAACTTTCTAACTGAAAACCTGTAAAGAGGCAGAGGAAGAGAGATGGAGGAAGAGCCTGCAGGAGCCTGACCTTGCACCCGCCATCTGCTGATCCACCCATTCCCCAGATCCACCCATTCCCCAATCCTCCCATTCCCCTAATTTTTTTTTTTTTTCCCGATCCACTCAATCCTCCCCTTCCCCAATTCTCCCGTTCCCCGCTTCTCCCGTTCCACCCATTTACCAATCATCCCATTCCCCCGAACCACCCGTTCCCACGATCCTCCCATTTACCGATCCATCCAAAAAATATTGGGGTGGGGGAGGGGGTGTCATGTATACACTATAAAACTGAACTGGTCCTGAACTCTCCCTCCTCTGATCACATCCAGTTCTCCGCACACAATTACCGTCTCTATTTCTCCGCTTCCTCACATAGAGAGACGATCACTTCACCTAATTACTGTCGGCTGCAATCTGTTGTCTTTTGTGTCACTTTAATATCGGCCTTCAGATAATGGCGTGACGCCGTCCGCTCTGCCAACGCCTGACAGGATCCTCGCTGTCACCCGCCAAGGCTCATTGAGTATTCTGCACACAACGATCAAATCCATTCATCAATGCTTCAAGTGGTTGTAAACCCCCCTTCCCCCCAATGTACCCCTCCACCCCCCTTTATATATACCTTCTCCATATACCCCTCTATGTATTCCCCTTCATGCAGCCATTCTAAATACTGCTTCCTCTCCATATACCCCTCTATATACAGTACTCTTCCATCTACCCCTCCATGTATCTCTCTATATACCCCTGTATATATCCTGCCATGTACCCCCTTCATATACCCCTCCATCTGCCCCCCTCCTCCATATACAGTTCTCTACTTTTCGATCTACCCCCAGTGGTGGCTGATGCTCAATATTATGGGGGAGGCAAACCAATGCCACCCCCCCCCCCCCACAGGAGACTGACGGGAATTCAGCGATTTGCAACCCCCCCCCCACCATGGGAGAGACGGGCAAGAATGGGGCAGCGATCAGAGACCTTTGGGAGGAGGCAGATCAGGCAGACATGGATCTGGGCTGCAGCTCTTTGGGGGGGGGGGGGCAATGCTTCTGTCCCAAGACTCCCAGCCAATCGGGTCTCAGGAACTGCTTCTTGATTGGCCGGGAGGAGAATCAGGAAGACGAAAGCAAAAATGAATTTGTTCTTGTCACACAAGTGGGTGGGCTTGGGCGTAGTGCTCTGCACCCCGAGCCCACCCCTTTCTTAAAGGGTCACTAAAAAGGAAAAACATTTTTTTGCTGAAATGACTGTTTACAGGGTATAGAGACATAAAAGTTAACTAAAAATAGATAAAAATCAATCATATAATGTGCCTCTAGTTTCACTTTAGTTTTTAAACTGGTTTCATGTTTCTCTGAAGTACAGAAGACACACAGAACAAAAACAAACAAATCCAGGGAAGTGTTTTTGTTATTAAAACTAATCTGATTGGTTCTGAGGAGTTTTAGACACACAGCTTAGACCACAGTGAAAAACTGCCATGAGATTTTTCATAAGAGGCCAGACAAGCAGGAAGTGTGGAGATCAGAGCAGAATTACAGCAACTTCAAAGCAAAAACGAACAATGAGAACATGAAAACAGCACTGCATTAAGGTAAAGGAAGCTATTTAGCTAAAGAAATTCCTTTAGTGACCCTTTAAGCCAATAAGAGGTTCAGGCTCTAATCATGTGCTTAAAAAAATAATAACCACATTAAAATCCATGCGTCCGGCAACCAAATGTAGATTAGGGTCGGGTGCATGGATGGGCAGCCCGCCACTGTCTACCCTTCTATATACCCCTCCTATATACTCCCACTCTTCCATATATTCTTCCATATACTCCTCCCATATACCCCTCCATATAGCCCCTCCATATACCCCATCATATACTCCTCCCACATTTCCATATACTCCCTGTAACGGTCACCACCGTTTACGACCTTCCATTCAACAACGACAAGCTTATCCGACACACTCCGACAATCCTACATACACGATCCATATCAATTCCCATAATCAAGACAAGACTCTGCTCTGTACTTGCTTCCAAAGATATGAACACTTTATTGGTTTCTTCTCAGCTTTTTATACAGTACAAGATGTTACAGCCAATCACAGGACAATGCCATCTCCACCCCCCTATTCACACTGGGGCTAATTATCTAGCAGACATTTCGGCACCGATACTGACAGATCTGTCACATTCCAAACTACAATTACACAATGCCTTGACCTCAATCCACATTATCTAGACAGATGTACTGTCTCTGACACCTGGGCATCAATACATTCCTAAACATAATTGACATGCTAATTCAGTACATCTGAATGGAGACTTTAACACATTGTTTTAAACACAATGAATCACACAATCAAAAGGTCTTTCAGGCCCCGATTCAATTAACACCTTTCCAACAGAATGAAAGGTATTTCACAAGCCCGGCTTCACTTAACATTTTTAATAGCTGGAGCTAAGCATTGAATAAGCTTGTAATGTCCCTTTCCTGTGTAACAGATGTCAAGTAGGAACACCTTAATATTCCAGTCCTGCAATATGAATTATTATTAATGTCCCATTTTCTGCAATACATGATATAATTTCTTTGTCACCCTATGGCCCTAGTGGACATAAGGTGACCCTAGACATAGGAGAATCTCAATCTGTCACGGATCATTCCGTTACATCTCTCCCCTTTCGGTGGGAGACGGACACAGGAGTGAACCCCAAACGGGTTGACTCCGAAGTCAGTCAGTAGTTCCAGTCCTCCAATGCTGGTATCCATACTGTACCCAAAATAAATGGCTCCAAACTGAGCATTACTCACCCTGCCAACCTCTGCCTCTCTCGGAGAACACGCCTGCTGCTGGGGAGAGGCCTGGACTGGCCCTTCTCCCGGGAGTCCTTTCAGCCGCTGGAGAGAAGGCAGGGTGGCTGGGCTCAGTCCATCATGCTGTTGGGGGTCTGGGCCAACTGCCCCCCCTTCCTGGGGTATACCAGTGGAGACTGTAGTCCCATCCACTGGTGCTAGGTGAAAACCCCCCGGTGCTTGCAAAGCAAAGCCGACATCCTCCTGTCCCAGTCCTGTACCATCTTCTGGGGTTGTGCCAGTGGAGACTGAAGTCCCATCCACTACCCCAGGAACCCCCTCTTCTGTTACTGGAGAGCAGAGGTCCGTGACCCTCTGTTCTGTTGCCAGCTCTTCGGCTGGGTTGCTGTGAGTGGAGACCACAGTCCCATCCACTACCACAGGGACCCCCTCTTCCGTTAGTGGAGAGCAGAGGTCCGTGACCCTCTGTTCTGTTGCCAGCTCTTCCGCTGGGTTGCTCTGAGTGGAGACCACAGTCCCATCCACTACCACAGGGACCCCCTCTTCCGTTAGTGGAGAGCAAAGGTCCGTGACCCTCTGTCCTGTTGCCAGCTTTTCTGCTGGGTTGCTGTGAGTGGAGACCACAGTCCCATCCACTACCACAGGGTCCCCTTCTTCCGTTAGTGGAGAGCAGAGGTCCGTGACCCTTGGTTCTGTTGCCAGCTCTTCCGCTGGGTTGCTGTCTGTGGAGACCACGGTCCCATCCACTACCACAGGATCCCCCTCTTCCGTTAGTGAAGAACAGATGTCCGTGACCCTCTGTTCTGTTGCCAGCTCTTCCGCTGGGTTGCTGTGAGTGGAGACCACAGTCCCATCCACTACCACAGGCTCCCCCTCTTCTGTTAGTGAGGAGCAGAGGCCTGGGGCACTCTGTTGCCAGTGATTCAGCTGGGGGTAAAAGCTTTACCACCTCAGCTTGTTGCTGGAAAGAGGGGCCAACCGCCCCGGCTCTCTGGAACTCCACACCATCCGCTTCGGCTTTAGGGATGGCAATCTCCATATTTTCCACTGCCGATTCATCAGCCAAGATTTCACAGTTGTCATCTGAACTTTCTTCATAGTCACAGGCAATGGGAGCCCCACCCTGCTGCTGAGCCGAGTCTAGCAGCTGTCTGTAGGCGATTTCCAAATCCCATTCTTGAATGGCCAGAAATTCCAAATCTTCCTGTGACCAGTGGCCTCCCGAGATATTCAATTTTTCCTCTCTGTGCTCCATTATGTCCTCCAAGCGCCACTCCCGATCATCCCCGAAGTCAGGATCACTGGACATCCTCCAATACAATAATCCCAGGCCATCATAGTCATAGCCTTCTGTGGGGCTGTCATCCGCTGACCACGGGCACTCTTGGACTACATACCACCGGAGGGCTCTGTAGCTCTAGCTGCATCTCTGCCCGGGTCAGCCTGCTTAACTCCGCTATCCACTCCTGCTTCGGTTGTTCCCCCAACAACGGCATACGTACATCATACTGTGGCCAGTACCTTGCATAGATGGAGGGCAGGACCTTTCCGTGGTGTTGCTGCTCCAGAGCTAGCGCTTCCTTCCAGAGTTGGCACCGAATCACATCCGACCATCCCAGCAGGACCTCCTCTAATACGGGTCCTCTGTGCTGTATCCGCATCTCTTGTAACCTCCTTTGGAATTCCTCTTCCATGGAGACTGGTATCTGCACCTCTCCTCTCTCTTCAGTTGGTGCTGCTGTGACTGTCGCAAGGTGGCATCTACAGCTGCTATAACCCGGTCTATGATCTCCGGTGGAGGATTAGGACCATATTGTGCCAGTCCATGTTTAACAGCCCGATCAAAAAATTCTTCCTCGGGTGTCCTGTCTGTTACGCTGGGCCTCTTAGCTCTATTCATTTAGAAAAAGTTCTGCGATAATGTCCCTTTTCTTACGGTTGCTGGCCGGGGTGCCCCGGCTCTCCAGTAAGTCCATGAGGGAAGAGAGCTTCATCCGTTCATACAGCATCTCCATTGTCATGTGCCCTTGTAGCCATCCTTCTGAAGATGGAATCATCCCACTGCTGCCACCAAATGTAACGGTCACCACCGTTTACGACCTTCCATCCAACCACGACAAGCTTATCTGACACACTCCGACAATCCTACATACACGATCCATATCAATTCCCATAATCAAGACGAGACTCTGCTCTGTACTTGCTTCCACAGATATGAACACTTTATTGGTTTCTTCTCAGCTTTTTATACAGTACAAGATGTTACAGACAATCACAGGACAATGCCATCTCCACCCCCCTATTCACACTGGGGCTAATTATCTAGCAGACATTTCGGCACCAATACTGACAGATCTGTCACATTCCAAACTACAATTACACAATGCCTTGACCTCAATCCACATTATCTAGACAGACGTACTGTCTCTGACACCTGGGCATCAACACATTCCTAAACATAATTGACATGCTAATTCAGTACATCTAAATGGAGACTTTAACACATTGTTTTAAACACAATGAATCACACAAACAGAATGAAAGGTATTTCACAAGCCCGGCTTCACTTAACATTTCAATAGCCGGAGCTAAGCATTGAATAAGCTTGTAATGTCCCTCTCCTGTGTAACATATGTCAAGTAGGAACACCTTAATATTCCAGTCCTGCAATATGAATTATTTATAATGTCCCATCTTCTGCAATACATGATATAATTTCTTTGTCACCCTATGGCCCTAGTGGACATAAGGTGACCCTAGACATAGGAGAATCTCAGTCTGTCACGGGTAATTCCGTTACACTCCCTCCGTATTTTCCATATAGGAAGTGAAGGGAAATCTCACTGACGCAAAGTAACTTTCTCTATAAATGTGATGTGTTGGCTTCTCACCCTAAAACAAATTAACATTGAACTGTATGAGCCAATCTGTCTGCCTGTCCTTCACCTCGCCTGTCCATCTAACCCAGGGGTGTCACAACTCCTCCATTCCGTGTGTCACAAGGGCTGGTTGTGTCTGTAAGATGGACAACCCGGGGTCACATACACCCCATCCATCCCATAGACACGCCCGTTGTTCCACACTCTCGGGAAGCAGTTCTTGGGATGACATGGAATGTGTCACTTCCAATGTAATCTGTAATTAGCGCTGGAAACATAAAATAGAAGATAAAATTACAGTGGGCACATCGACACGCCGATCGTTTACGCAGACATGTTTTTTTTTCTTTTCTCCCAGCTGTCAGAGTTTTGCCAAAAGGTTTTGTTAATAAAATTTTGTGTCTAACTGCTGGTAATAATTCCATACATAATTACATCTTAAAGCGCATCCCCATGGTAACACCCCCCCCCCGTCTTAATATCTCAATGTTATTTTCCGTGGGGAAATTAAAATGCGTCTTTTCACATGTTTCCTGTCGTGTTATAAAAAGGAGAATAATTACAATTTGCTGATGATTATTTTGCAGGATGCAGAATGGGACCCCCTAATTTACACACGACCCCCCACATGTGTTGATTATAAGGGGCTAGGGGATCAGTAATTTCTGCCTATTTTTACTGATAACTTATCAGGCGATTTGTTTCCCTTTTTGTTTAGGAAAAGACCTTCTGAGCGCAAACAATGAATGGAAGATCGGCGCAGTCAAGTTTCACCCAATTGACCCGAATCTCTTCATATGTGCGGGGTCCTCGCCGACCGTAAAGGCGTGGGATGCCAGGATGAACAAGGTAGGTGCGGTCAGTGGCTGGTGTATATATATACTGTGTGGATATATATATACATTGTCTCAGTGAAATATATCATAAAACAAGGTAACAATTGGAAACTACAATCACATTTTTGGAATCAATTTTATTTTTATTTTTTTGTGCACCGGTCCTGGAGGTACTGCAATACCAGGTCGATGCATGGAGTGGACAGAGCAAGCTCTTCTTCCATCTCCCTGTTCTAAAAATCCATTTAATATATGGTCCCCAGATAGGGGATGTATCAGATATTAAACTGATAAGAACAGATACTACGCTTGATCTTAGCCAAAAGGCCGAGAAGCGATGAATTTTTGGAAACTATTTTGGCAACATTTTTATGTTGAATTTTTGACTTCTCAAAGTCGCCACCTTTGCAGATTTCGGGGGTGATCTCCCTCCTAACATTCCACGTAATATGTGCATTTTCCATAGTGAATGGAACACTAGATTCACACTATTATGGAATTGCCTCTATTCCTGCACCCGCTGCTCTTTAACCCCTTCAATAGGGGGTGGAGGGGACCTTTTTCCTGCGTGAAGCACAGGCGTGGCAATACAAACAAATGGCCCCTGCCCTCGCCTATAACTGCCCTTTGTACTGTTGCAGTACTGGTGAGGGAGGTATTGGACACTTTGCTGCCATTGCTGGGTGTGCAGTGTGCCTTCTCCTATGCCTTCAACCACTTCCTGCAAAACTGCACACCTGTACCTCGTTTGAACAGCATATTACAGTACATAGGCATATAATTGTAAAAAAAACGTATTGTCAACATTAGTCCTGTGTGAGAAAAAACTAAGAACATGTGGTAATTGCCCATAGGTAAAACATATTTGTAAGCCTGACGCGTTTCATGGCAGTAAGGCCACTCCTCAGGGGCAGATGCATGGTAATTTTGAATCTGCAGGGAGACAAAAAAATATCACAAATAGTTTTCAATCATATAAATCCTATAGGGGGAAAGCAGATACATTCGGTAAAAAATAATATCAATCTCACAAATTACTTGCATATTGGCAGCATGTGAACTCGTGCATACCAGAGAAATAGGGCCAGCATATATGTCTATGCACAGGAGCTGAGGTTGGGTCTGTAGCACAATAACATTTCAATCAAAGTGCGCTGCCCTGAACGAATTGACCGAATAAATAAATGGGTCACCACGTGCTTTCCCCTTTTCATGGATTTCAACCATCTCCTCAGAACATCTCCGGATGTATCGTCAGTCTCTCTCTTCTCTCCAGATCTTATTAGTTATAGCAATAGAACTCCACGCTCCTCCAGTAAGCTCCACAGCTCAAAAAAGATTAAAAAGCCGTCAGCGTGCTTTACCATTTCTAAAAATTACACTTTATTAAAAGAGAATTTTGAGTTTAAGTACTAATAAAAAATAAAAAAAAGATACTCGCCTTGATACTCACTGGATTCAAAGGGAATCTGGTTACAAATGATGTGGAGGGCAAAAAATACAAGGCTGAGGGGTCATCATCAGCATTCAGACTTTACAAAGAATGCAACAAGAAATGTAAGGGTGCAATCAGGGCGGCTAAGATAGAACATGAAAGACACATAGCGGAGGAGAGCAAAAAGAATCCCAAGAAGTTCTTTAAGTATATAAACAGTAAAAAATGGAGGACAGACCATATTGGGCCCCATAAAGAATGAAGAAGGACATCTGGTTACAAAGGATGGGGAGATGGCGAAGGTATTGAATTTATTCTTCTCCTCAGTCTTCACGAGGGAATCGGGGGGGGGGGGGGGGATTCATTAACTAAAACTGCAGTGTTTATCCAAATGACACATCACAGGAAGCACCTCCATGGCTAACAGAGGACAGAATTAGAATTAGACTTGGGAAACTTAACATTAATAAATCACAAGGAATGCTGCTTGCACCCGAGGGTATTTAGGGAACTCGGTCAAGTAATTGCCAGACCATTGTTCCTTGTTTTTACTGACAGTCTACTGACTGGAAAGGTACTACCTGATAGGCTTTTCTCCAATGTAGACTCAATATTTAAAATAGGGCCCAAAATACATCCCTGGGAATTAGACCAGTCAGCCTAACATCAATAGTATGTTAGCTCTTGGAGGGGATGATAAGGGACTATATACAAGATTTTAGTAATGAAAACGGTATCGTTAGCAGTAATCAGCATAGGTGAAATTTCTCCAAAGGAAAGCCCTTCAACTTCTATGGGTACGATGGTGTCTGTGTCTTCAGGGACAACTGTAGGGATTGTTTGCATCAAAATTCATGATTTAATCGTGGTGAGAAGAGTCCATGAGACAACTTAAAGTGGATGTAAACCCACTCTCATCAATTCTAAACTACTGCCATAGTGGTGATCTATAAGGATGTACATGCCTCCTGCATGTATCCTTACCTGTCAAATGTCCCCCATTCAGCAGTTTGAAACCCCCAAAAAGTCCAGAATCGGTAGGCAGGCCTGTTGTTCGGCGCGCGGTGGCAGAGTCATGATGTCAGCAGACTCCCGCCCACCTCTACACTCCCCTTGGCCAGAGCGTGCACAAGACAGACAGAGCACGCTCACAGCCCCCTGTCATTGAGTAAACAGCACACATTCACATTGATGTCCTGTGACAGTCAGGGATGATTCCTGTGACGGGATAGCTGTGAGCACCGACCCCCCCTGCATGGCTTTTCATCATCTGCTTCTCTTCCTCCCTCCTGCGGATTTCACTGACACTGTCCACTACCCCACTGACACGTCCACTGACACTGTCCACTACCCCACTGACACTGTCCACTACCCCACTGACACTGTCCACTACCCCACTGACACTGTCCACTACCCCACTGACACTGTCCACTACCCCACTGACACTGTCCACTACCCCACTGACACTGTCCACTACCCCACTGACACTGTCCACTACCCCACTGACACTGTCCACTACCCCACTGACACTGTCTACTGCCCCACTGACACCGTCCACTGCCCCACTGCCCCACTGACACCGTCCACTGCCCCACTGACACCGTCCACTGCCCCACTGACACCGTCCACTGCCCCACTGACACCGTCCACTGCCCCACTGACACCGTCCACTGCCCCACTGACACCGTCCACTGCCCCACTGACACAGTCCACTGCACCACTGACACCGTCCACTGCCCCACTGACATCATCAACTGCCCCACTGACACCGACCACTACCCCACTGACACCGTCCACTGTCCACTACCCCACTGACACTGTCCACTACCCCACTGACACTGTCCACTACCCCACTGCCCCACTGACACTGTCCACTACCCCACTGACAGCATCCACTGACACTGTCCACTACCCCACTGACACTGTCCACTACCCCACTGACACTGTCCACTACCCCACTGACACTGTCCACTAGTGTTGCTCACGAATATTCGCATTGCGAATATTCGTTACGAATATTGCATATTCGAGTATTCGCGAATAAATCGAATATCGCGGTGAATATTCGCTATTGCGAATATTCGTATTTTTTCAAATTTATTTTTAAAACAGATCACATCCTAGTGATCTCCATCGACGTCTAAAAGCATTGCTGGTATGATTAGAGACCCTGGGCCGAGTAGCTGAGGCGATCCTTTTATGTTGCCGAATATTCGTATTACGAATATTCGCGAATACGTTCTCTGCCCTTCTGTGTTTTGTGTATAAAAAATAAATAAAAAATTAGCTTTAGTTTAGTCATATAAGTTTGTGTAAGTAGAGTTAGTGTTTAGTGCATATTAGTTTAGTAATCCAGGAAATGATCTCCGTTTTCGCGTGTTGACGAGAATTTCGCAATCAATTTCGCAAAAATTTTTTTTTTGATAAAATATCACGAATATTCGATATTAACGAATATTTCGGGAATATTCTTCTATATATTTGTGAAATATCGCGAAATCGAATATGGCGTATTCCGCTCATCACTACTGTCCACTACCCCACTGACACTGTCCACTACCCCACTGACACTGTCCACTGCCCCACTGACACTGTCCACTGCCCCACTGACACTGTCCACTGCCCCACTGACACTGTCCACTGCCCCACTGACACTGTCCACTGCCCCACTGACACCGTCCACTGCCCCACTGACACCGTCCACTGCCCCACTGACACCGTCCACTGCCCCACTGACACCGTCCACTGCCCCACTGACACCGTCCACTGCCCCACTGACACCGTCCACTGCCCCACTGACACCGTCCACTGCCCCACTGACACCGTCCACTGCCCCACTGACACCGTCCACTGCCCCACTGACACCGTCCACTGCCCCACTGACACTGTCCACTACCCCACTGCCCCACTGACACTGTCCATTACCCCATTGACACTGTCCACTACCCCAATGACACTGTCCATTACCCCACTGACACTGTCCACTACCCCACTGACACTGTCCACTACCCCACTGACACTGTCCATTACCCCACTGACACTGTCCACTACCCCACTGCCCCACTGACCCTGTCATTGAGTAAACAGCACACATTCACATTGATGTCCTGTGACAGTCGGGGATGATTCCTGCGACGGGATAGCTGTGAGCACCCACCCCCCTGCATGGCTTTTCATCATCTGCTTCTCTTCCTCCCTCCCGCGGATTTCACTGACACTGTCCACTACCCCACTGACACCGTCCACTACCCCACTGACACCGTCCACTACCCCACTGACACCGTCCACTACCCCACTGACACCGTCCACTACCCCACTGACACTGTCCACTACCCCACTGCCCCACTGACACCGTCCACTGCCCCACTGACACCGTCCACTGCCCCACTGACACCGTCCACTGCCCCACTGACACCGTCCACTGCCCCACTGACACCGTCCACTGCCCCACTGACACCGTCCACTGCCCCACTGACACAGTCCACTGCCCCACTGACACCGTCCACTGCCCCACTGACACCGTCCACTGCCCCACTGACACAGTCCACTGCCCCACTGACACAGTCCACTGCCCCACTGACACAGTCCACTGCCCCACTGACACTGTCCACTACCCCACTGACACCATCCACTGACACTGTCCACTACCCCACTGACACCATCCACTGACACTGTCCACTACCCCACTGACACCATCCACTGACACTGTCCACTACCCCACTGACACCGACCCCTGCCCCATCCCCCCACATCCTTTCCCAAAAGCACTGTGAAAAAATATATTTAAAAAATAAAACCCCACCCTCCCATCAATAGTACAAAAATAAATTGTAAAAAAAGAAAAAAAATTATTGTAAAAATTAATAAAAAGAAAAAAATCCACTATTCCTAGAAAACCTTTTGGGAACAAAAAATATTAAATTGTAAAATAAAAAAAATTATCTGACACTGTCCGCTATCCTGACACCATCCTGCATGTACTACCCACCTCTGTACCCTACGCATACCTGTGATTCGCACCGCACTGCTGTTCAGATTGCATGCGATGTCTGTGCGATGCGATTTCAGCCATACAAACTGTATAGCTGAAATCGTATCACATTCGGACCAAACACGCATCACACCTATGCGATCCGATTCATGTCCTGTCAGTTCACAGTGCGATATGCGAGCTGAAATGGGGGTGTCATTACCATTGTACGGCACTCCCCAGCATATTGCAGTGTGAACTGTCGTGTGAGTTGGGTGCGATGTGGGAACCCGCAGTGGATTTGTAGGGTTTCCCGAATCGCACCAGTGTGAACCAAGCCTCAAAGCATACAGCCTACAAATGTCACCTGACTGCTCCCACCAAGGTTCACACTGGTGCGATTTGGGAACCCTGCAAATCCACTGCAGGTTTCCACATCGCACGCGCACGATTCTGGTGTGGACCAAAAAAAGGGTCCTGTGCGAGTTTGTTCCAAATGAGATGCAATTTCAGCCATACAGTTTGTATGGCGGAAATCGCATCGCACAGACATCGCATGTGACCTGAACAGCAGTGCGGTGCGAATCACTTGCGATCTCGTACAGCGCATTAATGTGAACCAGCCCTAAGTTCAATTAGCCTTACTGGGTGTAAGTATAAAAAGTGAGAAATCCACCCCTCCGTCTCATAACACATCCTGGTAATATAGGAATTGTGCATATGTGATCAGATGACTTCAGACACACCACACTGCAATATAACAATAAGGCTGCATTCACACCCGAGCGTAGCGATTTGCGGCGTTTTTTAACACTATTTTGTACAGTCTATAGTCACCAATGCATAACGTCCAAGCCGCCCGATTTGCGCGACAAAAAAGGGCCTGGAACTTGTTTGAGCTTCAGGCGTTCGTGTCAAGCGTTTTGGAGTGGAGATGTGAACCATCTCCATAGAGAATAATGTATTTTTTCCCCTCTAGCTTTTTTGAGCGTCGCGCTTCAGGCGACAAAATGCTCAGGTGTGAATGCAGCCTAATAAGAAGATCACTCAAGCCCGGATTCAAGCTGCATTCACACCTAGGCGTAGGCATTATGCGGCGTATTGCGGCGACATGAAATAGGCGGTTTGTCCCCGCGATTTGCGGCGACAAAACGCGCCTTGTTTTTTGCTGGAGGGGTGATTTTTACATTGTCGGCTATGCGCGAACGCCCAAGACGCCTGAAAAAAAGGGCCCGGGACTTGTTTTAAGCTTCAGGCGTACGGCGATTCGGCGTAGAGATGTGAACCATCTCCATAGCCGACAATGTAAATTCGCCCCTCCAGCGTATTTCAGGCTGCTACAGCGTCGGCGTAGGGCGACAAAACGCCTAGGTGTGAATGCAGCCTAAATATATCTCCCCTAATAACTTGTCTATGCATATTCTGATGGCTGTTCACTGGAGCATTTCATCAGGACATTGAACTCTGGCTGACCTCATGTTTAGAAAACATTTAATCAAAACACAGGACAAGCAGACAATTCTGGCATAGCTATAAGGGAGAGGAGAGGGGAGGGGTGTGATTTGTGCACTGTTCATGATTGTAGGCTAGTGCATGAGATATGTAAATAACCTGTCACTCAAAGCATGGGGGCGGAACGGACTTTGGTTTTTATAGGAAAGTCTGTTTTATTCCACTGAACAATAAAAAGAGGATTGCTCAGCGCTGAATTAACTCTGTGTGGCAAGACTGGACACAGATGATAGGAAATCATATTCTCTACATTGTGATAAAAAAAAAATATATATAATTTTTTGGGATTTAAATCCACTTTAAGTGAGTGAGCTTCTAACCGCAGCTCAATGAGAATGGAAATCCAGGAGTAACTCCTCCCCCTCACCCATCCAGATTCCTCCTGCACAATAAATCTAAGCCCTGATGAAGGGAGGCTTGGACATACCCACCGGAACATTTTGTTTTTCTATTGCTATAAGCTGATCCAGGGACCCCGTTGGCATTCCACCAGGAGGTAGAGAGCTGCCATGCTTTATCCACCATTTATTCTGAACCTTCATGAAGCTTGGGGGTGTGTTGGGGGCCCCATTCAGAATTCTGGGCATGTTCCTGCAGTGCGATGGTGTGAATGGAATCTAATGATGGCGGAAGGGATTGGTCAGTTCTTCCTCCAGGTAGAGATTCCGCCTTTGTTTTCATTTCCCTCAATGTGGAGTGAGAAAAGTTGACGGCTTAGTCGTTCTGCTGAGTTTCAGTCAATCTTTTACCAGTGTTACCGTGGTAACCAGCCTGCAGATGATTGCCTCTGTGACGGCTCCTTGCACTTCTCCTCCGAGTCTTCTCCTCCAATCTCACTCCTTTTAGCGAAGCTTTGGAGAGAACCGGTCCAGATTGAAATACTTGTGTTCAGGGTGAGGTCCAGGACGGACATCTTTTATCCTTGCTTTACGGCTTAATGACCCAAAATAAGTAATTGGGTCTGAAGTTATGACTGCAGGAAGCAGGCGACCCCGGATGATGCCCGAACAAAATAGTGCCCTCCTTCCGGAGAGAAAAGCAGATATAGGCATTGTCGGGGGGAGTCCTGTGATGTCTGTGGGAGGGAATAAATACCTGGAGGGGGTCACAAGGACATAGTACTGAGCATGCTCCAGTTACCAACAAATGAAATGTCTCTTTTTGCTAGGTCCCATGTACAGTGCCTTGCGAAAGTATTCGGCCCCCTTGAACTTTGCAACCTTTTGCCACGTTTCAGGCTTCAAACATAAAAATATAGAACTGTATTTTTTTTGTGAAGAATCAACAAGTGGGACACAATCATAAAGTGGAACGAAATTTATTGGATATTTCAAACTTTTTTAACAAATAAAAAACTGAAAAATTGGGCGTGCAAAATTATTCAGCCCCTTTACTTTCAGTGCAGCAAACTCGCTCCAGAAGTTCAGTGAGGATCTCTGAATGATCCAATGTTGACCTTAATGACTAATGATGATAAATAGAATCCACCTGTGTGTAATCAAGTCTCCGTATAAATGCACCTGCACTGTGATAGTCTCAGAGGTCCGTTTTAAAGCGCAGAGAGCATCATGAAGAACAAGGAACACACCAGGCAGGTCAGAGATACTGTTGAGAAGTTTAAAACCGGATTTGGATACAAAAATATTTCCCAAGCTTTAAACATCCCAAGGAGCACTGTGCAAGCAAAAATATTAAAATTGAAGGAGTATCAGACCACTGCAAATCTACGAAGACCTAGCCGTCCCTCTAAACTTTCAGCTCATACAAGGAGAAGACTGATCAGAGATGCAGCCAATAGGCCCATGATCACTCTGGATGAACTGCAGAGATCTACAGCTGAGGTGGGAGACTCTGTCCATAGGACAACAATCAGTCATATACTGCACAAATCTGGTCTTTATGGAAGAGTGGCAAGAAGAAAGCCATTTCTTAAAGATATCCATAAAAAGTGTCGTTTAAAGTTTGCCACAAGCCACCTGGGAGACACACCAAAAAGTTTGATTTTGGTTTCATCTGACCAGAGCACCTTGCTCTGGTCAGATGAAACCAAAATCAAACTTTTTGGCAACAATGCAAAACGTTATGTTTGGCGTAAAAGCAACACAGCTCATCACCCTGAACACACCATCCCCACTGTGAAACATGGTGTTGGCAGCATCATGGCTTTTCTTCAGCAGGGACAGGGAAGATGGTTAAAATTGATGGGAAGATGGATGGAGCCAAATACAGGACCATTCTGGAAGTAAACCTGATGGAGTCTGCAAAAGACCTGAGACTGGGATGGAGATGTGTCTTCCAACAAGACCATGATCCAAAACATAAAGCAAAATCTACAATGGAATGGTTCACAAATAAACATATCCAGCTGTTAGAATGGCCAAGTCAAAGTCCAGACGTGAATCCAATTGAGAATCTGTGGAAAGAACTGAAAACTGCTGTTCACAAACGCTCTCCATCCAACCTCACTGAGCTCGAGCTTTTTTGCAAGGAGGAATGGGCAAAAATTTCAGTCTCTCGATGTGCAAAACTGATAGAGACATACCCCAAGCGACTTACAGCTGTAATTGCAGCAAAAGGTGGTGCTACAAAGTATTAACTTAAGGGGGCTGAATAATTTTGCACGCCCAATTTTTTTAGTTTTTTATTTGTTAAAAAAGTTTGAAATATCCAATAAATTTCGTTCCACTTCATGATTGTGTCCCACTTGTTGTTGATTCTTCACAAAAAAAAAATACAGTTTTATATCTTTATGTTTGAAGCCTGAAATGTGGCAAAAGGTCGCAAAGTTCAAGGGGCCGAATACTTTCCGCCCTACCTTCTCCACTCTCCTTTCTTCCAGTAATTGTGAGATGACCGGTGCACTTTACTGACACTGGGCCAGATTCTCAGCTGAGATATGAGGGTGTATCTCAGTTTTTTTCAAGGGGTATCTATGCGAGTGATTCTTAGCATCACTTACGCATAGATACACTAAAGATCTGACAGGTGTAAAGCAATTACACCGTCGGATCTTAGATGTAATGACAACGCCGGCCGCTAGGTGGCATTTACGTTGTTTTCTCATTTACCTATGCAAATGAGCCTAATACGCCGATTCCCGAACGTTTTTCCGACGTGAGCTGGAGCATGCGCACTGGGCTTTTTTCCCGGCCGGCGCATTCGCGCACTTCGTTTGACGCGGTGGCACGCTTAATTTAAATACAGCACGCCCCCTCCTTCAGTATTTGAATTACGTGGCCTTACGACGCCGCATTTACGCTACGCCGCCGAAAATTACGGAGCAAGTGTATGCAGCCTCACCAGCGGCCATCAAATGCTGCCTCACCAGCGGCCATCAAATGCTGCCTCACCAGCGGCCATCAAATGCTGCCTCACCAGCGCCCACCAAATGCTGCCTCACCAGCGCCCATCAATGAATGTTTGCTTGCTTCCATTCATTTGGAAATCAGGACACAGACACAGTCCTCTGCCGCTGCTGTGCCTCTGACACTTTGTACGAACGGAGCAGCGGCTGCCTGCTGATGAGACATAGTTGCTTGCTGCAGAGAGAATAGAGTAGGAAGTCCAGTGGCCGAGGGCCCTAGGCAGCAGTGCACCCTAGGGAGCTGCCTAGTTTGCCTAGTGGTAGCACCGACCCTGATGACGTCACATTCCTTCAGGGGGGATCCCGGGGAATACAGAGCAGACCACAAGAGATTGGTGGGAAGAGATTTTTCCAATGGACTGAAGGCTTTACCGGCTCTTCAGAAATCTTCCAGGACCTCACACCCCCCAATATGGAAGGTCAGGGGGGAGGAGGTGTAAATCTGCCTTCATTTTACACCAACAGTAATGGAGGAGGGGCCTTCTCCTGGAAGGTCAACTGGAAGTAGGTTTTTATAAAGATGGGGTGAATTGGGGTACATCTGCATGCACCAGATTTCGGGGGTCCTCAGCCTTTCCAGATCTCGGCTCCTCTCTAAGTACCCAACCCTGGAGACACGGTTGGGAATCCCATCCTCCGGCACACATCGTCTTTTATATTGTATGGATTTTCCCTGTGCGCTCCTATCGATCTTCCCGAAAGCTCAGCCGCTGATGTGACATTGAGAATGCCGTTATCGATCAGGACGGTCCTTCATTGTAATACTTCATTTAATGTGAAAGTGCGCGAATCCTGATCGATGAGCGGAGGATGGGAGCTTGCCTCTTCCCTACACACAGGAATAAAAGCAATGAAGATCAAATCGGTATTTCTGTCTCATTTGGGTGGATTTTCCCGCACTTTCTGTCCTAAGGTTGTGATTATTTTTTTGTCTGTGTCCCCGTTCGAGAGATTCAAATCACTTCCTGTTCTGAGAGAAATGTGATTGGCTGGGAGACCTGAGCACATGGGAGGGGATTGCATGCTCCCCCATGCCCAGAAGCATTAAGAATTTTAGCCGGGGGGGGGGGGGGGGGTGGTATTAATTGGTCTAGGGCCTTTTTCTTGTACCCGGTCACCTTGTGGCACAGAATCTCCTTAATGCCCTGTACACACGATCAGTTCGTCTGAAAACGGCCCGATGGACTGTTTTCATTGGACGAACCGATCGTGTGTGGGCCCCATCACTTTTTTTTTTTCCCCCATCGCTGAAAATAGAACCTGTTTTACATTTTTCATATGGTTAACCACTTCCCGCGCCGGTCAATGGACAATTGATATCCGGTAAGTGGTTGTGAAATCCTGACTGGACGTCTATTGATGTCCTGCAGGATTTCATGCCGGCGCGTGCCCGTGGGGGCGCGCGGTGATGCGGGGTGTCAGTCTGACACCCTGCATCTCTGATCTCGGTAAAGAGCCTCCGGCGGAGGCTCTTTACCACCTGATCAGCCGTGTCCAATCATGGCTGATCACGATGTAAACAGGAAGAGCCGTTGATGGCTCTTCCTAACTCGCGTCTGATAGACGCAAGCCGATCGGCGGCTCTCCTGACAGGGGGGGTTCGCGCTGATTGTTTATGTCACTGGACCACCAGGGAAGGGCAAAAAAGGAAGTAAAAAAAAAAATAGATGCCAATCAGTGGCCACAAATGGGCACTGACTGGCAACATGGACCCCTCAGTGTCCATCAGTGCCACCCCACAGTGCCCATCAATGCCCAGTGCCCACCTATCAGTGCCCATCTATGCCACCCATAAGTACCCATCAGTGCCACCCATAAGTGTCGCCCATCAGTGCTGCATTCCAGCACTGCCTTTCAGTGCCCAACAGTGCCGACTCACCGGTTCCCGTAATCTAAGTAGAAAACGTATTTATCAAAAAAATTAACAGAAAAAAATAACTTTATTTTTTCAAAAATGTCGGTCTTTTTTTAGTTGTTGCGCAAAAAATAAAAATCGCAGAGGTGATCAAATACCACCAAAAGAAATCTCTATTTGTAGGAACAAAATGATAAAAATTTAGTTTGGGTAGAGTGTAGCATAACCGCGCAATTGTCATTCAAAGTGCGACAGCGCTGAAAGCTGAAAATTGGCCTGGGCAGGAAGGTGCGTAAGTGCCCCCCGGTATGGAAGTGGTAAAAAAAACGATAGAAGAAAAGTTTGTCTGTTGGGAAATCCATCGGTCAAAAATCCACGCATGCTCAGAATCAAGTCTACGCATGCTCGAAAGCATTGAACTTCATTTTTCTCTGCACGTCGTTGTGTTTTATGTCACCGCGTTGGACACGATCGGATTTTTAACCGATGGTGTGATCGGTTCGTTTTCATTAGACGAACCGATCGTGTGTACAGGGCATTATGACGCATACACACGATCACTTTTTGTGATGAAAAAAAACGACGTTTTATGTGACGAAAGAAAACAACATTTTTCAAACTTCATTTTCCAAAACGACGTTGCATACACACCATCGTTTTTCCAAAATGCTCTAGCAAAGCGCGGTGACGTACACCACGTTCGACGGCACTCTGTTCCATTGAAGCTCCGTCTCATAACTTGCTTCTGAGCATGCGCAGGTTTAAAAACGTTGTTTTCAACGTCGTTTTGCCCACACACCATCACCTTTTATGACACAAAAAATGACATTTTGAAAAACGACACAAAAAAATTCAAGCATGTTCGAAAAAAAAAAAACCCACAGTTAGAGGTCACATATAACCCCTACAGCACTACCTAGTGGTTAACTCCCAAACTGCAATTGTAATTTTCACAGTAATCAGTGCATTTTATTAAAAAATTTACTGTGAAAATGACAATGGTCCCAAAAATGTGTCAAAATTGTCCGATGTGTCTGCCAAAAAATCGCTGATCGCCGCCATTAGTAGTAAAAAAATAAATGAATAAAAATGCAATAAAACTATCCCCTATTTTGTAAACGATATAAATTTTGCGCAAACCAATCGATAAGCGCTTATTGCGATTTTTTTTTTTTTTTTAACTAAAAATATGTAGAAGAATACGTATCGGCCTAAACTAAGGAAAAAAAATATTTTTTATATCTTTTTTGGGGATATTTATTATAGCAAAAAGTAAAAAATATTGCATTTTTTTTTTCAAAATTGTCGCTCTATTTTTGTTTATAGCGCAAAAAATAAAAACCACAGAGGTGATCAAATACCACCAAAAGAAAGCTCTATTTGTGGGGAAAAAAGGACGTCAATTCTGTTTGGGAGCCACGTAGCACGACCGCGCAATTGTCAGTTATAGCGACGCAGTGCCGAATCGCAAAAAGTGGCCAGGTCCTTTTACCTGCATAATGGTCCGGGTCTTAAGTGGTTAATAAAAAATATTAACACTTCAATGTCTGAAATCATTGCTTCTCTACAGAATCACACCTGCCTAGGACTTTTGCACAGTGCTGTGTGTGTGTGTGTATATGTATGTGTGTGTATATATATATATATATATATATATATATATATATATATATATATATATATATATATATATATATATATATATATATATATATATATATATATATGTGTGTTTTGGTTGGGGGGCGGGCTCTGCGGTAACCCCTCTCCATAGGAACTCATTGTACAGAGCTGTGCGCTGCGTATTAGTGGGGAGGAAGGAGGCAGAGCGGCTCGTCAACACTTTATCATACAATACGGGGAATCTAAGCGGCAATAACAGGATAATGGTTTACTAAGCCAAGTACCAAATCTTTAGTTTCCATAGCAACCATTTGTGCACATTAAGGGCGGTTAGCGAGTAATATTCAGCCGGGGGTAAATGGCGGGAGGTAATTGTTTCTAGTCGGAGCCCCCGGTCAACCCCCCCCCCTACCCCCCCCCCCCCCAGCCTCCGTTTGTTTGACCTCATTATTTCCAGCTCTTCCATCTGCTACAGTAATTACATTTGCCATTAAAATCCACCAAATAAGGTGCAGAGAGGTAATTTACCGTGACGGGAAGCCGGGGGCGTGCGGCCCCTCTGCGACATGAAACGCCAAAACATGGAACTTTTTATTGTTCAATCAAAACCCATCCAAAACAATGAGAGTGCGGGGGAGGGAACACTTCTGTCCCTGACACTATTGGGAAGATTTTCCCTCACTTCCTGTCCCGGTGACACCTGTAAATGGAACAAGAGGTGTGGTTGTCACCGGCCTATGACCAAGGTTTTAACACACCCTCCCCACCTTCACTGTACTAAAAATGTATTTTTTGTCCTGTATCCGTATCGCCATGCTTTTCTATTACTATTGTCCCAACTGGAAACGGGGAGAAATCTTAAAGCAGAACTCCGGCTGCAAACTACAAGATTACAATATATAATCCATAATAAAAAAATAAAAAACATGCTTTTGCTGCTAAATTCACCTCCAGTCCACAGGTGTCCCCCGCAGTAATTATTTTCTGCCACTAGATGTCCTCAGTCTGATTATTGGAAAAGAAATAAAGAGATTTATAAAAAAAAGATGTCCTCAGTCTGATGGTCGGCACCATTTAACCCACTGCCTCTGTGTCCTGGATATGCAATAAAGTCTGGCAGCTTACCTGTCTCCATGTGTTCATTAGATGCCTGACTGGCTGCCTTTTTACCATCTCTCCTTCCTGTATGGTCCCACCCCAGGCCATCCCAGGAAGTCTATATTAACTGTTGCACTGCAGGTCTGCAGTGCTGTTCAACTTTGTTTGTAGCTGTGGCTACGTTAACCTTTCTGTGTACCGAGTTTTGCTCATCTCTGACTACTCCTGTTCGCTTGTTTCCCTGACTTTTGGCCTGTCCCTCGGTTACCCTTCTCTGCCTGTTGCCCCGACCTCGGCTTACCCATCACTATTTCTTGTGTCCTGTGTGCTGCTTTCCCTCTCTCCCTATAGAGTGTGACCTAGGGGACTCCAGGGGCCGCGACCTGGATCAAGCTGCAGCGAAGGCCATCCTCACCACCAGAGGCTCTGGTGAACACCTAGCTGGGTCTTATACTTCGCGCCCTGGGGAATCTTGGGCTCGCGCTTCCTCTGTGTTCGCAGCAGTCGGCTATAGGGTTCACTACCCTGTGGTGCATCCCTGACCCTAAGGGGTTGCACTTGTCACCTGGCCACAGGTGACCTGACATTCTGAGCCCAGGTCATCCCGAGACCCCCCCCACCCTGTGACTGGACAGTGAAAGGAGAAGCAGCACAGTGATGAGCTCATTTTTTTTTTGTCAGATTTCTTCTCCTATCAGCATGCTTCTTGTCAGCACTGATTGGCTCATTGTGCTGCCCCCCCCCCAGTCTAAGCTCTTCTGTACAGGAACTAACACCGGGTTGTAAAAAGTTGTAAAAACTTGACAGGGGTTCTAATGGTTAATAGAAATAGTTTATTATGATCTATTTTTCTAATCATTGAAAGTCATACATCAGACAGTGCAATCTGCATTCTTGCTGAACGGCTGCTGGGAGTAAAACCAAGTACAGCATAAGACTGCGCCGTCTCCCGAGACGCAGGAAGAGGCCGTCCATCCGCCATACTTGTCACACCTGAATTTCGGGTCGCCGTTCTCATAGGTCGGAATCGGCGGCTCCCATGTTGGAGTTCTCTAGTTTTTGGATCCTTGGTGCCCGTCTTCTTGGATGATATTGAGGAAGGCGAGTTGTGCAGGCGCGGTGTGCTGGAAGTTTTGCCGCGGCGGTTCCTAAGCGATGGGCGGCTGATAAACCGTGAAATTCTAGATGGAGATGGAAAATCATGGCAGCCGTGACTTCTGACCTTCATGAGCTCTGCGATTGTAAAGCGACGTCTCTGTGCTGGTAGACGGAAGCGATGACCTCCAATTACTGCCAGATCAATAGACGACCGTTTTTTCATTATTTGTTGACACAGAGCGACTTCCAGAGCAATTGTTCTGCGTCTAATTATAGCTCCGCCGGCGAGCACTGGCCTTGCTGGATCTCCAAATGAAAGGACTCGGCTTGTTACTGTAAATAGGACACGGGGGACAGATTGTCTAACTAGAGAGAGAGAGAGAAGAGCGGGATAAACCCTTGGATGTCGATCGGAGGGTCCTGATCAAACAGGACAATTTCTTAATCATCGGCACCCCAACACTCTACAAAAGGATTGTGTCTGATCTTGTGCCCCTCGAAATGTGACTGAGCCCCATGAGTACATCAAGATCTCATCACCTTTTAATGATCACCAACCTATCGAGCAGATCGTACTCGGGCAGGAGACACGGGACATCGGAGGGGGGGGGGTATAATACCTCTTCTTCTATTACAGGGAATGAAGGGGAGGTAGGAGACACAGGACACTGGAGAGGAGGGTATAATACCTCTTCTATCACAGGGAATACAGGGGAGGTTAGGAGACACAGGACACCGGAGAGGGGGTATAATACCTCTTCTATTACAGGGAATGGAGGGGAGGTAGGAGACACAGGACACTGAGGAGGGGGGGTATAATACCTCTTCTATTACAGAGAATGGAGGGGAGGAAGGGGACACTGGAGAGGGGGGATATAATACCTCTTCTACCTTCCCTCCATTCCCTGTAATAGAAGAGGTATTATACCCCCCTCTCCGGTGTCCTGTGTCTCCTACCTCCCCTCCATTCTATGCAATATAAGAGGTATTATACCCCCTCTCCGGTGTCCTGTGTCTCCTACCTCCCCTCCATTCCCTGTAATAGAAGACACAGGACACCGGAAAGGGGGGAATAATACTTCTATTACAGGGAATGGAGGGGAGGTAGGAGACATAGGACACCGGGGAGGGGGGTATAATACCTCTTCTATTACAGGGAATGGTGGGGAGGTAGACAGAACACTGGAGAGGGGGGTATAATACCTCTTCTATTACAGAGAATGGAGATGGGTTGGAGACACAGGACACCGGAGAGGGGGGTACAATACCTCTATTACAGGGAATGGAGGGGAGGTAGGAGGCACAGGACACCAGAGAGGGGGGAAGGGGGTATAATACCTCTTCTATTACAGAGAATTGAGGGGATGTAGGAGACACAGGACACTGGAGAGGGGGGTATAATACCTGTAACGGGATGACCCGTGACGCCCAGAGACTTTTGATGGATGGGGGATACTCTTGTGCCAGCGGCACTAATATCTCTTGGGTCTAGGGCCAAAGGGGGCACAGGGTGGCTGATAAATAATAATTCATGTATTGCAGGATATCTTGAGATATTACAAGTTCTTGGTTAATGTTGACCCAAACCAGGTCAATAGACTCCTAAGATATTCCATTGTCCATTGTGTAAGGCTGTAGAGGTGTTAATTCAGGTCTGCTCCTAAGACCTTTCCATTGTTTGATGACACTGTTTGTTTAAAGCCCATTGATGATCAGGTGTGAATACCTTTTTGTCTGTCTACGATGTGGATTGAGGGGAACTAATTGTGTGATGTTAACACTTAGAAAGTCTATTGATGATAGATATGTGTTGTGAGTTAGCAGTCTAAAGGTCAGACGTCTCTCTTCAGGTGTATTGAATTAGCATGTCAATTATGTTTAGGGGAACTTGTCAAGCTATATGCGGAGCCAGGCTGTCTGGATAATGCATTCTGTTACAATTAGTAATTAGCTCAACTGGATGTCATTATTATCTAAAAGAATGTGATTTAAGCCCCCATGGTGTGATGTGTGGGTGGAGAGTTCATTGTTCCTGTGATTAACTTTAACATGCTGTACTGTATATAGAAAAGCTAAGTGTACCATTAAAGCGTTCATACATTTTGAAACCAGAGAATAGAGCTATGAGTCTAATTTTCTGGGGAATTGATATGGATCGTGTCTGCTGGATTGTGGAGTGTCGTATAAGCTGTCTTAGGTGGATGGAAGGTCGTAAATGGTGGTGACCGTTACAATACCTCTTCTATTACAGGGAATGGAGGGGAGGAAGGAGACACAGGACACCAGAGAGGGGGTTATAATACCTCTTCTATTACAGAGAATGTAGGGGGGGGTTAGGTTTGCGGTTGTGTCATACTCTTTCCATTTTCCGATGATGGATTGAACAGAAGCTCCGTGAGATCTTCAAAGCTTGGGAGATTTTTTTTTTTTTTTATAACCTTACCCTGCTTTTATACTTCACAACTTTATCCCTGACCTGTCTGGTGTGTTCCTTGGCCTTCATTATGCTGTTGTTTGTTCACTAAGGTTCTCTAACAAACTTCTGAGGGCTTCACAGAACAGCTGTATTTATACTGAGATTAAATGACACACAGTTGGACTCTATTTACTAATTAGGTGACTTCTGAAGGCCATTGGCTCCACTAGATTTTAGTTGGGAGTATCAGAGTAAAGGGGCCTGAATACAAATGCACCCCCCTCCCCCACACTTTTTTACATATTTATTTGTATAATCATTTTCCTTCCACTTCACAATTATATGTCACTTTGTGTTGGTCTATGTGACGGGAGGGCCCGTGGAACTCAGGATCCCTTGGAAAGGTTGGGAAACTCATTGTTTCTGCTCCCCATGCACCTCTTATGTCCATTAGGGGCACAGGGTGACTGAGAAAATATATCTTGGATTACTGAAAATGGGACAGTAATATTTATCCAAAATATCTCCCAGGATATATGTAAAGACTATTCTTGGTTTGTTTGATTCTGAACTCAACATGTTAGGTGAGAGAGCCGATCACATTGGCCTCTGTACAATGTAGGAGGCGGGCCGACTCCTGCTAGAGCTCCTGCTATTGTGAGAATGTGTCCTGTGTTTATACTACTGTGTGAAGCTCGGTGACAACAATTCTGACCTGTAGTGAAATCCTGATTTATCATCACAATGACCAGGACGACACAGAGTCACATCGGCTGCCCTAAGGGATTAGTTAATTAGCTCATGTTAATTGTGTTTCTGGTTACAGGTGTATTGTTAGAGTAATATGAGCAGGAGGGGGGAACCTCCTCTTCTACTGTATATAGGACTTGTATTCTGGTTCTAATAAAGAGTCCATGTTCAGCAATCAAACAAGCATCGTCTTGTTTTGTGCTTGGAATATCTAATATCCATATCCAGACTGGGAGGAAGCGGTATATGACGTAAGCACTCAAGCAGAGTGTGGGACGCTCCGTTACAGTCTATCTCATAAAATCCCAATAAAATACATTAACTTTTTTGGTTGTCACTTGACAAAATGTGGGAAATGTCAAGGGGTATGAATACTTTTTCCAGGCGCTGTGTATAGAGGGGTGTGAATACTTTTTCCAGGCGCTGTATATAGAGGGGTGTGATTATTTTTTCCAGGCGCTGTGTATAGAGGGGTATGATTACTTTTTCCAGGCGCTGTATATAGAGGGGAGTGATTACTTTTTCCAGGCGCTGTATGGTAATGGGGTCACCCAACTATAAGCAAACACCATATGGCCAAAGTCTGTGAACCCCCTCCCCCTCCATAATAAGAAGTTCAGGGGTCTCCAGTGAAGGGTCCCAGTGATCCTCCATCATACAAACACTTTGCAGACAATTGTGATCTTCCAGCCATGTGTGACAGTTTGGTGAAGACCCTTTTTTGTCCCCCCATGACTTGTCCCCCCCTCCCCCCACTGTGTACAAAGCCGGCTCCATAAAGACATGGTTTGACCAGTTTGGTGTGGAGGAACTCTAGTGTCCTGCACAGAGTCCTGTCCTCATCCCTCCTGAACACCATGAATTGGAAGACAATACGGGGTATAAATCACAGGGTACTGGACAGCAGCTCATAATGAAATCTTCATCTTTCAGGTGATCCATGTATATAAAGCTTCAGTGCAGCATCACTTCGATGTCCTCTTCCTCCCCGGGGGGAAGGAATTTGTGAGCACAACGGACTGCGTGAGCCGAGATTCCGCTGACCGCACCATTATTGCCTGGGACTTCGGCACAGCTGCCAAAATATCCAATCAGATATTCCATGTAAGTTTTTGATGTTGTAATTATTAGAGGTCGACCGATTTATCGGCCGATATTTGGCCGTTTTGGAGAAATCGGCATCGGCCGATTTTTATCCAAATTAGGCCGATATTTAACATGGCCGCTAGCGGTGCCACGGATCCGGAGCTAGGCCGAGGCCGCGGCCTTTCCTGATGCCGCGGCCTTTCCTGATGCTGTGACGGATTGCCGCCGCAGTCACAGCATCAGGAAAGGCTGCGGTTCGGGCTATCTCCGGAGCCGCGGCCATCTTGGTACACCCAGCGCGGCGGCCCTTCTCTCTGTTTACACCTACAGAGGAGGAGGGGCCCGCTCGCTGCTATCTTTTTTTTTGTTTTGTTTAACCACTTGATACCTGCACGCCGTCATATGACGTCCAAAACGGGGACCTGTTATCCCGGGTGGACGTCGTATGACGTTCTGGGCTTTGCAGGGGGATATCTCAATGATGCCTGCACCCAGAGATATCATTTTTAGCGGCGGCGATCCTGCGCACCGTAAGAACGATCATAGTGGCCGCTCCGCCCCTAGATCGTTCTTACAGGTGGCGAGAGGGGACATCCCCCCCCCCTCCCGCCACCATCTGGTGCTTCTCTGGGCTCTCCTGTCCCATCAGGGGCTCGGAGAGATGATCGCCGTCCGCCGGATGTTTGCCATAGAGATGACTGGTGACCAGATGGTCACCAGTCATCCCTATGACCGTCGGAGGCCCGGGCGCGATGTGATGACGTCACACCCGGGTCCCCGTAAGTAAACAAACCGCAATTGCGGCTAGTTTGAATGAGATCTGTGAATTTTTTTTATACAATCTCATTCTTTCCAGCCTGGAGGAGAGATGTGGGGTCTTATTGACCCCGCATCTCTCCTTAAAGTGGTTGTAAACCCCAAAAAATTTTTTTTTTGTTTTAATGTCACAATGTAGAGTATACGATTTCCTATCATCAGTGCCCAGTCTTGCCACACAGAGTTAATCCAGCGCTGAGTAATCCTCTTTTAAAGTTCAGTGCAAATTAACCGGACTTCAGATAAAAACCTGCCAAATTAGGTTAAGTCCGTTTCTCTGTTTTTGCTTTCAGTAACAGGTTATTTACAAATATAGCTTGGACATGTTTATCATAACAAAAGGTGATCCAAAGTTCATTGTATATTACTAGGATGTGTTATGATGATATATAACCTCATGTTATGATAAACAAAACATAACATATGATAAACATGTCCTAGCTATATTTGTAAATAACCTCTCACTCAAAGCAAGAAGAGAAAAAAACAGACTTTTGATTTAGGCAGGGTTTTATCTGGAAGGCTGTTCGTTTTCACTGAACATAAAAGAGGATTTCTCAGCTCTGGATTAACTCTGTGTGGCAAGACGGGGCACAGATGATAGGAAATCTTATACTCTACATTGTGACATCAAAAAAAATAAATATATTTTTTGGGTTTACATCCACTTTAAAGAGGACCTGTCACACACATGTCCTATTACAAGGGATGTTTACATTCCTTGTAATAGAAATAAGTAAAAAAAAAAATGTAAAAAAAAGTGTAAAAAAATTAAAATGCCCCTGTCCCCGGTAGCTCGCGCACATAAGTCCCACCCACGTATGTAAACGTCATTCAAACCACACATGTGAGGTGTCGCCGCGTGTGTTGGAGCGTGTGCAACAATTCTAGCACTAGACCTCCTCTGTAACTCTAAACTGGTAACCTGTAAAAAATTTAAAGCATTGCCTATGGAGATTTTTAAGTAACAAAGTTTGGCACCATTCCATGAGTGTACGCAATTTTAAAGCATGACATGTTAGGTATCTATTTACTCAGCGTAACCTCATCTTTCATATTTTATCAAAAAATTGGGCTAACATTACTGTTTTGTTATTTTTTTTATTTATGAAACCATTTTTTTTACAAAAAAAAGACGTTTGAAAAATGATTGCGCAAATACGGTGCAAGATAAAAAGTTGCAATGACCGCCATTTTATTCCCTAGGGGGTCTGCTAAAAAAACATATATATAATGTTTGGGGGTTCTAAATAATTTTCTAGCAAAAGAATGATGATTTGTACATGTAGGAAAGAAGTGCCAGAATAGGCCCGGGAAGGAGGTGGGTTTTAAAGCCCGGTATTGCAGTGGTTAAGGAAGTCGGCAGCCAACCAGCGGGCCTGTAACAGCCAATCGACGGCCGCCGCTGCCGACATTCTACACTGTAAATAAAATGTCCCCTGACGTGCTGCGCGCCCTGCAGAGGCGGGTAGCACGTCAGGGCCAGGGACGAATGGAGCTTTCTTGTGCTAGGCTAGGAGATGGATCAGGGCCTGGAGCGCTCCGCTAGTGGGCATTGATGAGGTGGCAGTGAATGACATTGGGCTGTACTGGTGGGCACTGATGTGAGGCACTGATGAGGTGATGCACTGGTTGGCACTGATGAGGTGATGCACTGGTTGGCACTAATGTGATGCACTGGTTGGCACTACTGTGATGTACTGGTGAGATGCACTGGTGGGCAATGATGGGATGCACGGGTGCATTGATGAGGTGGCACTGATGGGCTGCACTAGTGGGCACCGATGAGGTGGCACTGGTGGGTATTGATAGACACCAATGAGGTGGCACTGGTGGACACTGATGGGCTGCACTGGTGGGCACTGATATGGCACTGACAGGCTGCACCCCACCTCTCCACCCTAAACAATTATCTCCTACCCACCTCTCCACCCTAGGTTTTTTGAGATGAGGAGAAAAAAATAATAATCGGCCTAAAGTATCAGCCGCAAAAATCAGCAACACATATCGGCCATCGCCCGCCCTGATTTCCAAATATCGCCATCGGCCAGAGAAAAGCCCATATCGGTCGACCTCTAGTAATTATTTTTGGTGTATATAACAAGCTTTTATTATATTATGTTTATATTAACCTGTCAGTGACATATGAGGGGGTGGTATTCGGTTTGATATAACTCCATACCCGGGCGATGTGTTATGTCAGGGTTTGAGGAGCCAGCTAAAAAGTTAGGAGCCAAGAAACGCACCCTGCCTGGCGGTAATTGAGGCCGCGGCTTTGCGGCCTTCTGCAGGCCTAAGCTTCCCCAGGCGCCAGGTCACAATTTCTTGTCGCATATGCGACCGGACGCCCGGATTTTGTCGAGCCCTGTTTTATGTGTGTAATGTGGTTTTGTACAAATAAAGTGGTAATTGTTGTGTTTACATATAAATAATAATGGTGGGTATATGAATCAGACTTCTATACAATCTTGGGGGGGAAATTTAAGAGAATGAAGGAAATGAATGGAGGAGGAGTTAGGGATGGAGGGTGGGTGGAGCTGTGGAGAGATGTAGGGGGATGGGTGAGGATAGAGAGAAGAATGAATGGATGTAGAGATATGAATGGATCAGTGAAGGAAGAGATGAGGAGAGGAGTGGTGGATGGAGATCGAGTGATATAGATGGAGAAGGGGGATGTGGATGGAGGGAGGGTAGCTGGAAGGATGAGTGGATGGAGATATGGAGGGATGGATGGATGGTGATATGAATGGATGGATATATAATGTGGCATTGTGCGCTAAGATTATTTCTCGGGTTTTTTAGGAGCGGTACACCTGTCCCAGCCTTGCCCTGCACCCCCAGGAGAGCGTTTTTATCGCACAGACCAACGGGAACTACATCGCTTTATTCTCCGCCCAGCCCCCCTACAAGATGAACAAGAGGAGGAGATATGAAGGACACAAGGTAACGCTCCATCAGTATGGGACCATAGGGAGGCCGAGATATTGGGGGTCCCAGGGAGGGGGTCAGTTTACGACAAAGGTGGGTTGTGGCATCTGGGGGGGGGGGTGATGGAGATCAGCCTGGCGATCCTTCCAGTGAATATGTCCCGGTAGGGGGAGTTATGTCTCAGTCAGGGTAGGTGAATTCCATACCGTCCACATTCCACCCAAATCTACAACCCAGTCCCTGGAGATCCGCCACCCAGTCCCTGGAGATCCGCCACCCAGTCCCTGGAGATCCGCCACCCAGTCCCTGGAGATCCGCCACCCAGTCCCTGGAGATCCACCATCCAGTCCTGGAGATCCCCCACCCAGTCCCGCCTGGATGGTGAATCCACCACCCATTCCCGAAGATCCACCATCCAGTCCTGGAGATCCACCACCCAGTCTCGGCAGCCGCTACAATGTGCAGCTCCAGTGGAGGGGGAGGGGCTTACAATAGATAACATTTATCAAATACGGTTTTGGGGTACAGAGAATAGATACAATTCTGGGGCACAGATATGAGGATGTGGATATGTTGGATTCCGGTTCGCGGTTTGTGAAATGCGTCGCTCTGCTCCCCCGGCTCAGACACAATGCCGGAGAGATGAGATCTGGGAGTCTTCGGCATTAGAATCAATCGTTTATACTTCACATCTGAAATGTGACAGATGAGCTGAACGCCTAGAGCATGGGTCTTCAAACTACGGCCCTCCAGTTGTTCAGGAACTACAATTCCCATCATGCCTAGTCATGTCTGTGAATGTCAGTGTGTTACAATGCCTCATGGGAAATGTAGTTCTACAACAGCTGGAGGGCCGTAGTTTGAGGATCCCTGGCCTAGAGGATATAGACAGAGCGCCCCCATATCAGCCGCACTTTGTACCGCCATCATCTATCATTCATGTTCAGCTCTGTGTCTTCTCCCGGAGAGCGTTGGGGAAGACGCCTCTGATGGAAACGGCAATACGAGGGAATATTTGGTTTGATGGATTGAAGTGAAGAAATATATAATTTATTGGCAGACTCTGCGCTACTCATCTCCATTCCTCCTACCCATCAGACATTGCAGAGTAATGAGCAGTGGAAATTCATCTCTTTTTAGTTAAATATCTCCCGTTATAAAATCTGATCTTCATCCCCACATTGTCCTCCAATCATCTCCAGCCTCCTCCTCCCCACACATCTCCTTCCTGGAATTCTGGGACACGGAGTCACTGTGCCCTGTGAGGAGGCACTGCTGTGTCACACATTTTAGAGCCTGCCTTCTGAGGGGAGGAGCTTCAAGAGGTGGAGTCAGTACAGGGATCAGCAAGATACTATGGGAAATGTAGTCCTTAGAAATGGAGGAGGAGCTGCAAAGCATGCTGGGAGTTCAGGAAGTTGTGGGAAGAGATGGCCAGCAGACGGGCAGCGCTCACACCATGAAAGGAGATTCTTCCAGTTATCTTATATTGGATAGTCAGTGATGAGTATTGTTTTTATTGTTGTTACAATGCTGATGTTATACAATGAGAGTGCATGCTGTGTCCGGAGATCTCTTTTAAAATGGAAAAGTAACATTACTATGATTTGTTCCTCGTTGGGCGGTGTATGATTTGTTCCTCGTTGGGCGGTGTATGATTTGTTCCTCGTTTGGCGGTGTATGATTTGTTCCTCGTTTGGCGGTGTATGATTTGTTCCTCGTTGGGCGGTGTATGATTTGTTCCTCGTTGGGCGGTGTATGATTTTTTTCCTCGTTGGGCGGTGTATGATTTGTTCCTCGTTGGGCGGTGTATGATTTGTTCCTCGTTGGGCGGTGTATGATTTTTTCCTCGTTGGGCGGTGTATGATTTTTTCCTCGTTGGGCGGTGTATGATTTGTTCCTCGTTGGGCGGTGTATGATTTGTTCCTCGTTGGGCGGTGTATGATTTGTTCCTCGTTGGGCGGTGTATGATTTGTTCCTCGTTGGGTGGTGTATGATTTGTTTCCCGTTGGATGGTGTATGATTTCTACCACGTTGGGTGGTGTATGATGGGCATGATACTCTCACTAACCTCTGTTCTTGCCTCTTCCAGATTGAGGGGTTCTCTGTGGGATGTGAGGTGTCCCCCGATGGGTCACTTATCGTCACGGGAAGTTCAGACGGCTCCGTGTATTTCTACAATTATCACACTTCCAAGATGATCAGATCGCTGCCCGGTGATGGCACCGCGTGCGTCAGCGTTTCCTGCCACCCAGTTCTCACCTCCCTGCTGGCCACGGCTCACTGGGATGGACAGATCCGAGTCTGGCAGTAGACATATTGTGACCCCTGACCCCCTGGCTGTCCGGCCAAAGTAACCTTTCTGTAGTGAGGACGGATTGTGTATCTACTGTCTCGGAGATCTCTCTTCTCCCCCCTGGTGGTCAGAGAACAGAATGGAATAAGAGAGCCGACACGTTTCGGCAGACACTTCCCTTCATCATGGCTTCTATATATATACATGTGAGCTCAGAATGGCTGGACACAGGATTCTGATAATATATGAGAAACTCTGATTTTACCTTGAGCGGTTTGTGTGATGCGAGTAAAGTCCCCCCCCCCCTCCTCCTCTCCCAAATGGGCTCTCCCGCTCCTCCTGGAACCACAAGCAGTGGTGTTAGGATGGCTAACCGGAATACAGTAAGAAAGTTCCTGGGGGGGGGGCACTCAATTCTGGGGTTCAGAACTGGGTTTCCTCGGGTCCCCAACTGTCAAACACAGTGTGTTCTCACCTGGCCGCAGCAGAGGGCAGGGGTGAAATGAGGGGTCTGGAAGAGTTCCTGTCACCTGCCAATACTATGAAAATGGAATCAACTAAGTACAAAAATACAAGAAATCTTTTCTTGAAGACAAATTGTCGGCTGGATAAAGAATTGTACAAATCTCTTGTGCCATAAAAATTGTTTCTAAATATTTTGTCTGAATGGACATCCTCAGGGGGAAGGGGGTGGACTCCTGAAGAAGTCAGTACAGACAGAACACTCAGTGGGTGGGGCTTGGTGACCTCATCATGTTACCAGGAAGTGATCAGCTGCTGCTTGTCCTGGGAGGTGATTGGTGTACAGAATGTCAGTCTTTGTTTTATCTGTAAATAAATTGCTTTGATGGTTTTATACAATGAGAGACTCTTCATGATATTACATCTGTGAGCGGATGTCTCGGGGGGGAGGGGCTGGGAGAGGGTTAGAGTCCTAGAAGAGGAGTGGACTTTTATTATTATGGGGTGTCTGGTGATGAAGTGAAATCAGATCTTCACCCCTACATTTGCCTCCTATCATCTCCAGCCTCCTCTGAAGAAGACCTCACACATTGAATTCTGGGACACGGAGTCCCTGCTGCGTCACACATTTTACAGAGCCCGCCTTCTGAGGCGAGGCAGAGTCAGTACAGAAATCAGCAAGGTACCATGGGATATGTAGTCCTTAGATCTTGTATGTCACATTGTGTTGGGTCAGTAAGGAATATTTGTATCTGATATTATTGTGTATGAAGTGAGGTCTTCAGCAGGGACACAGACAGGGGAACGCTGGGACAAGGGGTGGGGGGAAGGGAGAAGGGATGGCTGCCCTGGGCACAATGGTTTACTGTAGTGATGGGGGCGCCTCCTTTCTTTCACAAGGCTCAACTAAGACAACTTTAAACAGGCGGTCGCCACAATACTGGCCAATCGGATGAATGCAGCATACAGCTACCCAATGAAATCCCGGTGCTTCTGTCAAGACACCCGAGCAATAGACCATTAGAGATGGGGGGGGGGCAAATCCCCCCCCCTCCAAATTCCCCATCCTAGCACACATACCCCCCTACTAGCATAAATCCCCTCCAACCAAAAAAAATCCATTCCCCCACCACCACATCACCTCTTCTAGCACTGACCCCCCACAAACCCCCTTCCAAAGTTCCCATCCTAGCACAAATCCCCTCCACCCAAAAAAAAAATCCCCCTCCCCACCACCACATTACCTCTTCTAGTACGGACCCCTGCAAATCCCACCTCCGAGCACAAATCCTCTTACTTCATCATCCCTTACAAAACATTTTCCCTAAATCACCACACCTAGCAATCCACTCCCCCACCTCACACCCCTCCTGCCCACCCTTTGTCTCCAGTCTTCTCAGATTTACATCCATCACTAAAATTTCATAACATTTTTCAGATTTAATGTCATTTCAAGCGACTTTCTAATAATCCCTGGGGATCCCGCCATGGAGGTTCTTGTCCAGGCACTTCCTGTTATAATGTGACAACCCTGTGTCTCTGTTTTCCAGTTGTGCTCCTGCGTTGTCACCCCAGTGATCCCGCGATGGAGGCCCTTATCCAGGTACTTATTGTTATAGGGTGACAACACTCTGTCCCTGTCTCCCAGTTGTGCTCCGGTGTTGTCACCCTGGGGATCCCGCCATGGAGATCCTTATCCAAGCACTTCCTGTTATAGGATGACAACCCTGTGTCCATGTCTCCCAATTGTGCTCCTGCGTTGTCACCCAAGTGATCCCGCCATGGAGGTCCTTGTCCAGGCATTTCCTGTTATAAGGTGACAACACTATGTCCCTGCATATGGAAAAAATATCCAATCACGAAGTGAAAGAATGGCGAATATATATATATATTTTTTCCATATGCATTATATAGGGATGTGGCTAATGTGAGTGCTTTCCCTGTGTATTCTGTTCCACTCGCCTTTACCCCTTCTTACTTCCTTCTTCCCTCTTTCCCTTTTTCTCTCCTCTTTCTTTCTTTTTTCCCTGCCCTCCACTTTCCAGTTCCCCTTCCAAACCCCCTCCCAATTTTTTTGAACACTATGTCCCTGTCTCCCAGTTGTGCTCCTGCATTGTCACCCCAGTGATCCTGCCATAGAGGTCCTTGTCCAGGTACTTCCTGTTATAGGGTGACAACCCTGTGTCCCTGTCTCCCAGTTGTGCTTCGGTGTTGTCACCGAGGTGATCCTGCCATGGAGGTCCTTGTCCAGGTACTTCCTGTTATAGGGTGACAACACTCTGTCCCTGTCTTCCAGTTGTGCTCCGGTGTTGTCACCCCAGTGATCCCGCCATGGAGGTCCTTGTCCGGGTACTTCCTGTTATAGGGTGACAACACTTAGTCCTTGTCTCCCAGTTGTGCTCCGGTGTTGTCACCCTGGGGATCCCGCCATGGAGGTCCTTGTCCAGGTACTTGCTGTTATAGGGTGACAACACTCTGTTCCTGTCTCCGTTGTTGTCACATGCTCCCCTGATGGAGAAACACACATTGCACAGGCGTGGTCCACCACTGTCACCACCGAAAGGCGCAGTGATGTGCATGTAGACAGGAAGTGGCTGAAGGAATCTGGAGGAAATCAGCAGCAATAGATGTAAATCTGTCATCCAGTTCTGGTTTCCATCTCCTCCTGGGCTGTATCACCATTTCACTTCCATGATATTCTATAGAAACAAAACTGCTGAAAACGTCTTCCCACTAAAAACTTCCCATAAATTGACTGAGGTCCCTGTAATGCCCTGCCCCCCTCTATTGGGGTCTATGAGGACTCTGGAGGGGTTATAAGAGAATCCCTGGGCTGTGGGAACGATCGGCTGTATCATCGGTCTCGGCTCCCTGACGAGGTGGCACAAGGCCAGGAAGGTTGACCCTGTTTAGAGAGTAAAGATCCGTCACTCACCATCTGCCAGAGAAAATCCCCCAAGACCCATAGGAGGACAAACAGCAGGAGCGCCGACTTCAATCCCAAGGAAAGAACGTGCACTGCCTGCCTCATCACATCTATTGATGCAAAAACAAAGGCGATCAAAGGAGAGGCCGGGGTGTCCCTGGGAGACGGGGCTGGCCAGTGATGTGAAAGCGTGACATTTGCTGGCATTAGATGATGACATTTCCTCGTCTAATGAGATCCGACGTCTCCGCAGAGCAGTCCAGTGCTGAGAACCGCGCATGCCGCTGCCATGGAGGCCGATTTACTGAACACATTGTGTGACGAGCAAAGTCCTCCAATTTCACCCGCACTGGACTTGATCGTTATTGTCTGAAGACCACTCTCCCCTTCATCTATCCATCCACCACTGCCACCATCTTCTCCTGGTCCACTCACCCCTTCTTCGATCAATCCACCACTGCCGCCATCTTCTTCTGGTCCGCTCTCCCCTGCATCGATTCATCCACCACTGCCGCCATCTTCTCCTGGTCCACTTCCCCCCTTCATCTATCCATCCACCACTGCCGCCATCTTGTGGTCCTCTCTCCCCTTCATCTATACATCCACCACTGCCACCATCTTCTCCTGGCCCTCTCTCCCCTTCATCTATCCATCCACCACTGCCGCCATCTTCTCCTGGTCCACTCTCACCTTCATCGATCCATCCACCACTGCTACACCTGGCTCTGTTTTTGGCATGTTACCGATGTTTGGGGTGTGTTTTTGTGCCGTGCATGTGCCCCAAGAATACGTTTCTTGGGGCACTTCTGTAGCTTTCTTTTAACATATTGTAGAGGACACAGGCAGGGTATTCATAGACCCTGGGTTATAGGTGTGCACCTTCGGATGATAGGACACTGGCAAAGCTTTGAGTACACGCCCCAAAAGGGACTTCTATATAACTAAGACCAGTCCTCCTGTACAAGCAGAGAGAGCAGAGCTGTGGGAGGGGCCCAGCAGGCTCCACCCACTACAAAAAACTACAGGACGGGTGGAGACAAGACCAGTACCCCTGTACAAGGAAAGAGCAGAGCTGTAGGAGGGGACCATAAGGCTCCACCCACTACAGAAAAGTACAGAAGGTGGTGGAGACAAGACCAGTCCCCTGCACAAGAAGAGAGAGCAGAGCTGTGGGAGGGGCCCAGCAGACTCCACCCACTACAGAAAACTACAGGAGGGGGCGGAGACAAGACCAGTCCCCTGCACAAGGAGGGAGGGCAGCAGTGGGTGGTCTTTATTACAGGAAGTCTCACACTGGATGACCAAAAAAAGACAAATGACCAATAGATTTATTATCCCAGAGTTCATTGAGGAGACGGATGGTAAAAGTCTGTTCTAGGCTAAAAATCCCAGCATCCTTTGCAAATTGTGCATATGGAGGTTCCATGTCATAATTGTTAATCTGTGTAAAATCTTTAGTTCCCAAATGATTAAAAATATATAAAGTATATAAAACCTATGGCCCAGATTCACAAAGCAGTTACGCCAACGTATTTGCAAATGTGCGCCAGTAAGTGAAAATTTGCGCCGGCGTATCTGTGCACCAGACTCACAAACCAACATACGCCTAAAAACTGGCCACCCTACGCCGACGTAGCTTACATACCCCGGCCTAGCGTGGGCGTACTTTTCGTCTGGACGCATGATGCTGCTCCCATTGATTAGGCTTTCAAACATGCTAACGAGGGAAATACTGCGATTCACGAACGTACGTCCGCCCGACGCATGCTGCGCGAGGTGCGTGTAAATTGTACATCCGGCATAAAGTTATTCCCCATAAATGAGGCGCAACCCGGCAACAGACATGCAAAGGTCTGCCCCACAGAACAAAGGCCCGCGTATTGGGCGTACGTTACGTTCACAGCGTACGTGGTGTTCCGGCGTAGCTTAGGCAGTTGTGCCGGCGTAGTTGGGAGCATGCGCATAAGGGTGCAGTTTCATGCGTCCACGTCACGTGCGTAGTTCTTGATACGCCGGGCGTAAAACACTGCACCATGCTCGGACTATCATTTGCATGCGGTCATGCCCACTTCCACCTACGCCGGCCTGCACCTTTGAAAAATATGCCACGCCGACGCAGCGTTGGGAGCAGTAGCTTGCTGAATACAGTGCTTGCCTCTCCGCGCTGTGTCGGCGTGGCGTACGGCGTTTGCGATATGGTGGCGTAATGTGCACCTAACGCTCTGTGAATCTGGGCCTATGTCTGTAAACCTCCAAAATAAAAAGAAATGAAAATGCTTAAAATTCATTATACTTTCCACTCCAAAGTAGCAGATTTTTCAAAAAGACTAATGTCTTACCTGATTGGTGGCTTTCTACTATCATTCAGGCATTGATGTTGCTCACCTGGCTGGGGCCTGTTTGGTGCAAATCCAGCTTGTCCTCATCTTGTCTATGTGACCTGAAATGGAGCCGTGTTTATGCAGCTCATTGGGATCAAAGATACCTACAGGCGCAAACCAGTTATACCGGGTTCACCATTCGTGTTCCTGTTCATCCCAAAGGTGATCGGTAGGGCTGAGGTCAGGTAATCAGTAGGGATGAGGTCGGGTAATCAGTAGGGATGAGGTTGGGTGATCGGTAGGGATGAGGTCGGGTGATCGGTAGGGATGAGGTTGGGTAATCGGTAGGGATGAGGTTGGGTAATCGGTAGGGATGAGGTTGGTTGATCGGTAGGGATGAGGTTGGTTGATCGGTAGGGATGAGGTTGGTTGATCGGTAGGGATGAGGTCGGGTGATCGGTAGGGATGAGGTCGGGTGATCGGTAGGGATGAGGTCGGGTGATCGGTAGGGATGAGGTCCGGTGATCAGTAGGGATTGATTGATTTATTTGGTTTCTAATGCGCCAAATATTGACCCGTCAGGGCAGTGCCTAAGCGTAGGAAGCATGACTGGAAATAAGTAAATCAAATCAGGGGTGAAAGAAATAAAAGGAAATAAGAAGGGCAAGAGTAGACTAAGAAATAGATCAGCAGGCCAACAGCAAGAGGGACTAGCACACCTTGGCATGCTTTTTCTCAAAGAGCCATGTTTTTACCCTTTTGCGGAAGGCCATGATGGATGGGAGAGACCGAATGTAAGTGGGGACATTAATCCACAAAGCCGTAGCTCTACAGAGAAGCCCCTGCCTCCAAAAGTGAGCTGACGGGCGGATGGACAAGTAACAAGACCAGCTGTTGGTGATCTGAGTGCTCGAGCAGGGTCATATCGCGTTATTAAGGAATTCAGATATTGTGGGCCCATCCCACGATAAGCACGATAGGGATGAGGTCGGGTGATCGGTAGAGATGAGGTCGAGGGATCGGTAGGGATGAGGTTGGGTGATCGGTAGGGATGAGGTTGGGTGATCGGTAAGGATGAGGTCTGGTGATCGGTAGGGATGAGGTCCGGTGATCGGTAGGGATGAGGTCCGGTGATCGGTAGGGATGAGGTCAGGTGATCGGTAGGGATGAGGTCGGGTGATTGGTAGGGATGAGGTCGGGTGATCGGTAGGGATGAGGTCGGGTGATCAGTAGGGATGAGGTCCGGTGATCGGTAGGGATGAGGTCCGGTGATCGGTAGGGATGAGGTCCGGTGATCGGTAGGGATGAGGTCGGGTGATCTGTAGGGATGAGGTCGGGTGATCTGTAGGGATGAGGTCGGGTGATCGGTAGGGATGAGGTCGGGTGATCGGTAGGGATGAGGTCGGGTGATCGGTAGGGATGAGGTCGGGTGATCTGTAGGGATGAGGTCGGGTGATCTGTAGGGATGAGGTCGGGTGATCTGTAGGGATGAGGTCGGGTGATCTGTAGGGATGAGGTCGGGTGATCTGTAGGGATGAGGTCGGGTGATCTGTAGGGATGAGGTCGGGTGATCTGTAGGGATGAGGTCGGGTGATCTGTAGGGATGAGGTCGGGTGATCTGTAGGGATGAGATCCGGTGATTGGTAGGGATGAGATCCGGTGATCGGTAGGGATAAGGTCAGGTGATCGGTAGGGATGGTGTCGGAATGAGACCCATTGAAGCCAGAACTTATGTTCTGTTTGATTCCCGGAGGTTGTATGGCCTTTGCACTATGAAAAGTTGAGATTGTTATAAATCTTTGTTTTGTAATTCTTTAATAAAAATTATTGAAACATAGTGCTTGTAGCTGCTGACTTTAATTTTTTGTAACGCTGGACCTCTGCTTTAAATACTGCCTGAGTTCAGAATGGCTGAAGCCCAGTAATAACCCCCCCCCCCCTCCATATATTATTTACTTCCAACCCCAACCAATGACAACACCAAACAACCACACTAATCATCGCCAAGTCATATTTTTTTTATTCATTTTAGGAGCTTTCATCATTGAAAATTACAAAATATTTCATAAATGCATTCTTCTTCTTTTTTTTCCCAAAAAAATGGAAATGTCACAGTTAGAAGAATAGAGAGATTTTAAAGGTGACAGGATGAAGAAAAAGGGCAGCAGCAAAATCTGGGATGAGTATGAAACCAACCTTGCATGAGACTTGTATATAAAGCAAGGGGCGTTCGGGGGGGGGAAGGAAAGAAAACACCAAAAAACGAAAATGTACAATACATATACTGTATGCATATATCTCACCCATGTGCGGGCATCGGGGGATGTGCTCCACTGGCGGGGCCAGGTCAGTCCGCACTTTTTATATATATATATATGTTGTCATTGTTTTTCAAATGAAGGAAATGCCGTTTGCTGTGTTTAAAGGATAAGTGCACTTTTAGAAACTCATTAGCTCATTGAATAAATTCAGGTAAATGATTATTCTACAGAATTTATATGGCGCCAACAGTTTGCGCAACATGAAATCTCGCCGATTTCCTTATCCCTTTCCTTACAGTTCATCAAGGACCCATCTGTTCTATATATCCTAGACCAGTGATGGGGAACCTCGGCACCGCAGATGTTTTGGAACTACATTTCCCATGATGCTCCACTACACCGCAGAGTGCATGAGCACCATGGGAAATGTAGTTCCAAAACATCTGGAATGCCGAGGTTCCCCATCACTGTCCTAGACATTCTCACACATGTGTTAAAGAAGGCTCCCGTCTAAAGGCCAACTGCATCAGGACAGAGGTCGGCTCTTAGACCCCCGCGAGACAAAGTGCTGCCTGGGACGCCGTCTTCTGCAACCCCTCCCACTTCCTCTCATTTCCTGTCTGTAGAATTTCCACTGAAGGCATGTACTGTTTGGAAATCATTTTGTGGCTCCTATTGAATTAACCAGGTATGAGGAGCAATTTATTATATCACAGAGGTGGGCATGTCCTCCTTCCCGACACTTTGTAGAAGTCTCTTCTATTGAATGATTGGTGCAGGAGAGGGCACTGTAATCTGTGCCTCCTTCTTCCCTGTGCTGTTAACAGTGGATGAAGTTTGCTTGGCTTACGTGCAACTTTAACATACAGTGGAACCTCGAATTACAAGTATAACCCGTTCCAGGAGAATGCTCGTAATCCAAAGCACTCGCATATCAAAGCGAGTTTCCCCATAAAAGTCAATGGAAACGAAAATAATTTGTTCCACATTGACTTCCATGGCTTGCAATACCGCATGTATCCAGAGGTGGGGGGCACCGGGGAGCCTCGGAAAGGCCCAAGGTCAGCTCGGCTGAATTTAGAAAACCTTGTAAAGGCTCGGGAACAGAGTATTTCCTAGTTTTTTCGAGCATTTACAATTGGCTCCGGCGGCCCCCCACCTCAGGCCAAACGCGGTACTGCACACTGCTTTGCTTTGGCTGGAATCCTGCTCATTTTGCGAGACAACACTCACAAACCAAGTCAGGATTTAAAAAAACAAACAATGCTCATATTGCGAAACGTTTCTTAACCACGTTACTCGCAATCCGAGGTTCCATTGTAGTAGGTGAGGATGAAAAAAGACACAAGTCCATCAAGTCCAACCTTTGTGTGTGATTATATATCAGTATTACATTGTATGTCCCTGTATGTTGTGGTCGTTCAGGTGATTATTGATGCTCCCCGCTGAGACCACCCACCGCCTGTGGAATGGAATTCCACATCCTTACCGCTCTTACAGAAAAGAACCCTCTACGTAGTTTAAGATTAACGCACATAAAAATTCTGCCAGTCTTATTATACACTCACCTCCATATCCTTCTGGTTTGTGAAGGTCTAAATTAACCATTTTTAAACAGAGTTTCTCCATTTATGATGGAAGGCCTTGATCTTATTCCTCTTCCTTCCTTCCTTCCTTACATCCCTTTACCATGTTCTTCAGTAAGGACCCCCTTAATACTCACATTCAATATTTTGTGGGTATTGTACATCAGGAATGGAATTTTACCTGAAAGCTGTCCTAGATGTAATTTCAGGGTACGGAAGTGTGTTATTATTTTTTGGGAGGCTTGCTGGAGTTGACCTTCACATGGTCAAACCAACTTAAAAACTACTGGAGAAAAAAATCTTCAAAAGCTTCCTAGAACCTTACCGAGAAATGTTGGGGAGCCCGTGCCACATTTACGTCGGGACTAGGGATGAGCTTCGAGTTCGAGTAGAACTCATGTTCGACTCGAACATTGCCTGTTCGCCGAACAGCGAACTATTTGGGGTGTTCGAGGCAAGTTCGTGTGAACTTTAGAACCCTGTTAAAGTCTATGGGACTCGAACATTTGAAATCGAAAGTGCTAATTTTAAAGGCTAATATGCAAGTTATTGTAATAAAAAGTGTTTGGGGACCCGGGTCCTGTCCCAAGGGATATGTATCAATGCAAAAAAACGTTTTAAAAACTGCAGTTTTTTTGGCAGCAGTGATTTTAATAATTCCTTTAAGTGAAACAATAAAAGTGAAATATTCCTTTAAATTTCGTACCTGGGGGGGTGTATAGTATGCCTGTAAAGTAGCGCTTGTTTCCCATGCTTAGAACTGTCCCTGCACGAAGTGTAATTTCTGAAGGAAAAAAAGTAATTTAAAATCACTCATTCATTCAAAATAAAATGTGTGGGTGTCCACGGCATTTTTTAAACAAATTTGGGGTGGAGTTCCCCTTAAAATCCATACCAGACTTGAAGGGTCTTGAATGGATATTTGGGGGGAACCCCACATCATTTTTTTTTATTTGACGCAGGGTTCCCCTTCATACCAGACCCGACCCGAAGGTGAGTGATTTTAAATGACTTTTTTCCTTCAGAAATTACATTTTGTGCAGGGACAGTTCTAAGCACAGGAAACAAGCGCTACTTTACAGGCATACTATACACCCCCCTAGGTACGAAATTTAAAGGAATATTTCAATTTTATTGTTTCACTTTAAGCATTATTAAAATCACTGCTCCTGAAAAAACTGCAATTTTTTAAAACTTTTTTTGCATTGATACATGTCCCCTGGGGCAGGACCCAGGTCCCCAAACACTCCCATGGGGCAGGACCCGGGTCCCCAAACACTTTTTAGGACAATAACTTACATATTAGCCTTCAAAATTAGTACTTTAGATTTCAAACGTTCGAATCCCATAGACTTTAACAGGGTTCTAAAGTTCACACGAACTTTTGGTGTGTTCGCAGGTTCTGGTGCGAACCAAACCCAGGGGTGTTCGGCTCATCCCTAGTCGGGACCCTTTCTACTCCCAATGGCCACAGTCCGGCCCCTCTAAAGTCTGAAAGACGGTAAACTGGCCCTTTCTTTTAGAGAGTTTGGAGACTCCTGGGTTAGATGATGCTGGATGTCCTCCAGACAGGAAATGGATGGGGGCTCGATCTTCTAATGCACATGGTGAGAAGCTCAGAGTGTTCAGTGAAATCAGAGGAAGCCGTTTTTAGTCCAGGAGAGGAGGTGGTACAACTGTGCCAGACTGAAGGGGAGGCGGGAAGCTCCACTTCCTTTATTTTAATAGCTCCATTTAACAGATAATGTTTTATGGAGGATATTATGCAAAAACAGAGCAGTTTACAACTGCAGCACATTTCGACAGACTGATGGGGGCATCTCCCAATATTTGTGGTCTTCCATAGTGCATCTTTGAACTGGATATACCAGCATATCGCCCCACCAAAAATTAAAACCCAGCAAAGCTGCATCATTAGGATGTGATTGGGTGCCCATGTGCATGGCCCTTAGCCGTGACCTTGCCCTCCAGTGATTGGGTGCCCATGTGCATTGACCTTAGATGTGACCTCTCCCTCCAGTGATTGGGTGCCTGTGTACATGGACCTTAGATGTAACCTCGCCCTCCAGCGATTGGGAGCCCGTGTACATGGACCTTAGACTTGACATTGCCCTCCAGTGATCGGGTGCCCGTGTACATGGACCTTAGACATAACCTTGCCCTTCATTGATTTGGTGCCTGTGTACATGGACCTTAGATGTGACCTCGCCCTCCAGTGCTTGGTTGCCCATGTACATGGACCTTAGACGTGACCTCGCCTTCCAGTAATCGGGTGCCTGTGTACATAGACTTAAGATGTGACTTTGCCCTCCAGTGATCAGATGCCCATGTCTATATCCCTTAGATGTTTCCTTGCACTCCAGTGGTCAGGTGCCCATGTACATGAATGTTAGATGTGACCTCGCCCTCCAGTGATTGGGTTCCCATGTTCATGGACCTTAGATGTGACTTCGCCCTTCAGTGATTGGGTGTCCCTGTACATGGATCTTAGATGTGACCTCGCCCTTCAGTGATCGGGTGCCCATGTGCATGGACGTTAGATGTGACCTCGCCTTCCAGGGGGTATTCTCTCTGCGTTGTGGGAAGGAGCTGAGCTTCAGTCATACTTTCCAGTCCTCAGATTTGATGAAGACTTTTCATTTGTATGTAGATGATGGATGATGGGATTGTCCACCACAGTGAGACAGTGAGGTTGTGTAATTCTGTTTCTACTTTGAATTTTGAGGTTCATTTTCATTCCTAAAATGAATAATGGTGGAAGGTTTTATCTATGAAAATATAGGACAGCGGAGTGCACCTCCAGCCCAAACGTTATGAGCCAGTTATGGATGGGGAACCTGCTGTCTTTTTTTTTTTTTTTTACTGTGTCCCACTGGGGAGATTTTCCTCCACATCTTGTCACAAGCAAGGCCCTCTAAAGAGAGTTTAGATTTCTCATTACTCCATAAAGCTGAAACCTGGAGGTTTATTTATTTTATTTTATATTATCATCCGATAGTCTGGTGTGGTGTAAGTATAGAATATTGGGCCGGCTGGCTCTACCCATCAGGGAATTTCAGTTATCGCTCTGAGTTGTGATAGGGGTGGGGGGGATCTAGAGTGTGATATTCAAGTCCAGATACAAGTTCCTTCCAATGCCCGGTTCGGTGGATTTACACGGGCTCAGTAGTAAGGGAATTGTTGGGGCAATGTTGTGGGTCTGCTCAGCATTCGTCAGCAGATGGTTCTAGCGGGGGGTTACTATGCTGAGCAGTAGTGTTGCTCACGAATATTCGCATTTCGAATATTCGATACGAATATTGCATATTCGAGTATTCGCGAATAACTCGAATATCGCGGCGAATATTCGCTATTTCGAATATTCGTATTTTTTCAAATTTCGCAATCAATTTCGCAATCAATTCCGCATTCGCACTAGCGAAATTTCGCATTAGCAAAATTTCGCAATTTTTTTTTTTTTTTTTATAAAATATAGCGAATATTCGTAAATATCGAATATTCATGATATTTTATCCAAAAAAAATAGCGAAACTTCGCAATCATTTTCGCTTTCGCATATGCGAAATTTCGCTATTTTTTTTTAATAAAATATAGCGAATATTCGTAAATATCGAATATTTGTGTTATTTTATCCAAAAAAAAAATAGCGAAATTTCGCAATTTTTTTTTATTTTTATAAAATATCACGAATATTCGATATTAACGAATATTCGCGAATATTCTTCAAAATATTCACGAAATATCGCGAAATCTAATATGGCGTATTCCGCTCATCACTACTGAGCAGACCAAAAACATTGTCTAAATCACCCAACAATACCCCTACTACTGAGTCTGTGTACATTGTTACCCCAGCATCTCACATTCCTGATAAATGTCAGTTGTCCCTGGTACTGGTGTGTACTGGTATGAAAAAGTCTCCACTTCTCTTTGCATTGCTTCCTTTGTGTGAAATACCTGATGATCCTGCCAGTCCCTCTGCTTTCTATTTTAAACTGACCACGCCAGGACATGGAAGCACATTCATCCCAGCGTGGTCAGTTTTTGCATTATACTTGGGAGCACCACCTTCCCTGTGAGGGTTCACATATACTTTATATTTCGGTGAAGGCCCTGAAACATGTTGGATTTACAAAGCATCTATTGTCATCCTTGTGTATATATTTGTTGATTTATGATAATGTATATTGTAGTAAGGGAGCTAGGAGACAGCAAGGCTAGGAACTGAAAGGTCATGCCTATGAGTCACCTAGGCTGTCTAAAGGATTAGATAATTAGCTCATGTTAATTAGGTTTCTGGTTACAGTTTGTATTGTCATTCTTGTGTATATATTTGTGTGAGATCTCAAATAAAAAGGCTATTCCTGATTGTAACGGAAGGGCCCGTGGGACCCAGAAGCTCTTAAAAAGTATGAGATACTCCTGTTTCAGCTTCCCCGATGCCTCTTATGTGTAGATCACCCTGTGTCTCTAATAGGGGCACAGGGTGAATGAGAACCCCACTATGGTCTGTGCTAGTCAGATTTAATGTGGTATACATTGTATATATATTGTGTGTTGGCTATTGTGTACTATAATGATTGCTGTGATGAGGTGGGGTCTGATTGCATTCTATTGTCTATTGTGGTAATTAAGTCTACTACTTTGATAATGTGTATTTTAAGTTGGCAGACAGCCTAAAGGTCAGGTGTCTGAGTCATCAGCTGTAGTTAAAGCGGAGCTCCAGCCGCAATTATTATTTTTTTTTAAAGTCGGCAGCTACTAACAGTGTAGCTGCTGACTTTAAAAAAGGACACTTACCTTGTCCTACTTGCCCGCGCTGATGGGCCCCCCGATGCTGGTCCCACGATCGCTCCGGGTCCCGCGCCGCCATCCACACTATGGGAAACAGGCAGTGAAGCCGTACGGCTTCACTGCCCATTTCCTACTGCGCCTGCGTGAGTCTCACGCTGGCTTGTGAATGGGCGCGCTGCTCTCTGAGAACACACACAGTTCCCAGAAAGCAGCGCGCCCCATTCATTAGGAGAAGGTGCAGGTGAGGCAGATTACGGACTTCCGTATAGCAACAGGTATTTCGGGTGAGTATTTTTTTTTTTTTTTTCAGGTTTTTTTTAATTTAATTTTTTTAAAGAAGATGGGCAAAAGTGGTTTTCCTGGGTGGAACTCCGCTTTAATTAGCTAATGTAAATTAGTTCAGGTCCCGGAGTCAGGATGTCTGCTTAAAGATGTATTGAGGATGATGTGTACTGGTGGGGCTCATTAGCAGAGGCGTATCTAGTAAAAATAGCGCCTATGGCAAGCACTGAAACTGCGCCCCTGAAACATTTGAAACCTATCTTTCAGATAACCTTAACAAAGAAAAAACAGGCTAACAGAACTAGTGATATTTATCATCCGTTGTGATACCTTGGGTAGTGACATATCCTCTTTATGGAGAAATCTGGGGTTTTTCTTTATCGTACATCACAGGACACAGAGGAGCATAGTAATTACTATGTGGGTTATAGAGTCTACCTTCAGGTGTGGACACTGGTGTAATCAATTAGACAGGAAGTTCCCTCCCTATATAACCCCTCCCATACTGGGAGTACCTCAGTTTTTTCATCAGTGTCTAAGGTGTTGGTCACGAGTGAACATGTGCTCTTAGGAGCTCCACTGGAGGGATCCATGCTGGATGTAAAAAGCCTCCATAAATCCGGATCCGTCCAAGGTGCTTCATAGCCAAAGTGGACGGTACCCGGGCCCCGGTTGAGAAGAACGGGGTTTTGCCTGTAATGCTCCTCTTTTGAGGGCTGGATCCTGATTACTCAGTACTTTGGTCAATTTCCTAATACCAAAAGTTTACTGACAGGGTGCGATATGGGTCCAGGTGGTGTGGTGTTCCTGTCCATGGACCCCGGTCCCTGAAGGTCTGCAGACTTTGCTCTCCGTGATGGGCGAAGATTGGACTGTCTGTGTGTGCAGAGTCCTGCGGCGTTGGATCAGGTAAGTGAAGGTGCTTTAGGACTTGGTCCTGAAAGTATCCTTCTTTTTTTGAGCCATTATGCTTGCCTAGCTATCTGTCTGTGCCTCTCTAACATTGTCCTGAATGCTGTGGGGAGGAGGGGTGTCTATGCTCAGTCACTTAGCCCCTCCTGTACAGGTTTAGCAGAGTAAGGTTGTCCACAAGTTTTGGTCACAGTTTGTCTTACCTGGTCCTCACATGGTAGCTGCGGTAGCTCAAACCTTGTGCACAGGCGCGCTTGCGTCTCGTGCGCGCGCGACATAGTATGTGTCATAGGCGCACGCGCGCAATTACACATAATTTATTGCTGCATCAGTGCGCACGCGTGTGCGCGACGTGCATGGGGCTGTAGATGCGCGTGCGGCAACATGTGCGCGCGTGCGGCTACGTGTGCGCGCGCGCAGCCTCGTGATGCACGCCTGGCGGCAGCGCGCGCGTGCGCATGCGCGCAAAGGGTTCCATCTCAGCTATTCTCTACGAGGCTTGAGATTCCAGGACAGAGCAGGTCAGGTGACTTGCACCTAGTCCATAAAAGCTCAAGTCCACTTCACCCATCCGGCTGACAGTGGACACAGAGAATACTTGTGCACAAGTTTCAGTATTATTGCTGGTTGTTGGACAGTGACACTTGCTTAAGGCGCATAGTGGGCTCTGCACCTTGCCGACCATCAAATAGCAGCGTCAGTGCTGGTCTATAGGTCCGCAAGTGGTTGCACCTATTGTGAGTACCTCGGCTTTATTATGGCTAAAGGCTCAGGGACTAGAAGTACAATAAGATCTAAGGGATCGCCATCAGGCTCGGAGGATCTTGGGCATGCTCCTGTGGCTAGTTCCTCTCCTAATAAATTGGAGGAGGCCCAGGGTGAACCATCAGGGCTGTCAGGTGCCTCATCTGCCCTTGTCCCGCCTGCTCCAGTTTTTGTGACACAGGAGGCTTTTGGCCTCAGCCATGGGTGGTCTGGAGCAGAGATTAGCGACCTTGATTGCATCCTCTCTCTCAAGAGAAAAACGCACAAGGTCTCCCTCTCCCTCTGCAGAGTTCCTCAGCGCGGAACAACTATCCTCAGAAGAGGTTGATTTACCCTCTGGGGACCAGGCAGAGGGTCATTCAGAGGTCTCGGACTCTGAGGATTCCACCCTGGGGGAACCATTTTCGGCGTCTCAGTCCGAGAAATTGTGGGTCCAGTCCCTCAGGGAGATGATCCGTTCGGCCTTCAAGTTGCCCCTTTCAGAGCCAGCATCAAGTTCAGTCTCTTCTTTAGGCTCTTTAAAAGCTTCTCAAGCTAACTTTTCCTTCCCGGTTCATCCCCTACTGGAAGGACTTATCTACAAGGATTGGGAACATCCGGATAGATTTTTTCTTCCTCCTAAAAAGTTTTCGGTTTTATACCCAATGGGGGAACAATTCACTAAAAGTGGGGTATCCCCACAGTGGACGCAGCCGTGTCCTGCGTAAACAAGACCTTGACCTGTCCAGTAGACAACGTTCAGGTGTTTAAAGACCCGACAGACAAGAGATTAGAGACGCTGTTAAAGGCCTTGTTTCCTACAGCTAGAGGGGTAACCCAGCCTGCAATTGCAGCTATTGGTGTTTGCCAAGCCTTAAAAGACCAGTTGAAAGGGGTCTTGAAGGATATCCCGGCTCAACAGGCTCAGGAATTGGCTGACTTTCCTAAAGCATTATGCTTTGCCATAGATGCTATCAAGGACCCTATACAACAGTCCTCCCGTCTCACTCTCTCTTTGGTTCATATGCGCAGATTACTCTGGTTAAAGAACTGGTCGGCTGAAACCCTGTATAAAAAGTTACTGGCAGGGTTTCCCTTTCATGGGGAGCGTTTATTTGGGGAAGATCTGGATGCATACATTCAGAAAATTTCCAGTGGCAAGAGCACACTGTTACCAGTAAAGAAAAGGTTTAGGGGTCCTCCCTCCTTTTAAAAAATCTTCCTCTCCTAGCCCTAGTACTTCCGCTACCAGGCAGTTCAGATGGCCTCCCGGACAGTTTAATACAGGGAAGCCGCAGGGCCAGCCTCAGGCTTCCAAGAAGCTTTGGAACCATAAGCCGGTCAAGCCAGCATCTAAGTCGGCATTATGAAGGTTCACCCCCACTCAGCAGGGTGGGGGGAAAACTTCAGCTGTTTGCGGAGGCTTGACAAGGGAGGATCCAAGACAGTTGGATTCTCTCTACGGTTTCCGAGGGCTACAAGCTGGAGTTGAGCGAATTTCCTCCACCTCGCTTCTTGGCCTCAAGCGCCCCGAAAGATCCGGGAAAAAGAAGGTCCCTGGCATTGGCCTTGGATCATCTATTATCCCAAGGGGTAATCGAGGAACTGCCACTGGAAGAACAAGGTTTGGGGTTTTATTCAAATCTTTTTCACCGTCCCTAAACCAAACGGAGGTGTAAGGCCCATTCTGGACCTCTGGGCCTTAAACAAGTTCCTAAAGGCCCAGTCTTTCCGGATGGAATCAATCTGGTCAGTGGTTGCCTCCTTACAAGGGGGTGAGCTTCTGGCGTCCGTCGATATAAAGGACGCATACTTACACATTCCCATCTTCCTCAACAATCAGAAGCTGTTGCGCTTCACGGTAAATCAGCGCCACTTTCAATTCGTGGCCTTACCTTTTGGTCTGGCCACCGCACCTCGTGTATTCACGAAGGTACTGGCCCCACTATTAGCTAATCTAAGGTCTCAAGGCATTTCTATAATAGCCTACCTAGACGATCTGTTGTTGGTAGACCGTTCAGTTGCCGATCTAAGCTCAGCAGTGCACAGAACCGTGGAATTCCTAGAATCCATGGGTTGGGTTCTCAACCTAAACAATTCGGCCTTAGTGCCGGTGCAAGGGCTCGAGTATTTGGGTCTACTTGTAGACACAGACCAAAGAAAGATCTTTCTTCCCCAGAGAAAGGTCGATGCTTTAAGGGAACTAGTTCAGCTAGTCAAGTCAAGGCGTCTGTCCTCTATTCGCCTTTGTACGCGGCTACTGGGGAAGATGGTAGCCTCTTTCGAGGCTGTCCCGTTCGCTCAGTTCCACTCAAGGGGACTTCAACACGCCATCCTGTCTGCCTGGAACAAAAAGGTTCAGGCCTTAGACCTCCCCTTGTCCCTCTCCCGGACAGTCCGGCAGAGCCTTTGTTGGTGGCTGGTTCCCCAGAACTTACTAAAAGGGAAGTCCTTTGTTCCCATCTCTTGGCGGGTTGTGACCACAGATGCCAGTCGTCTGGGCTGGGGTGCAGTCCTGGAGGGCCTGTCTCTCCAAGGAAGATGGTCAATCACCGAGAGGTCGTTACCTATCAACCTGCTAGAGATTCGGGCAGTCCATCTAGCCCTGTCAGCGTGGACGGACAGGTTGAGGGGTCTCCCAGTCAGGATTCAGTCCGACAATGCCACGGCTGTGGCGTACATAAATCACCAGGGGGGCACAAGGAGTCGTGCAGCCCAAAGAGAGGTGAATCGAATTCTGACCTGGGCGGAAAAGTATGTCCCCTGCATATCTGCAGGTTTTTATTCCGGGGATAGTCAATTGGCAGGCAGACTACCTAAGCCGCCAACAATTGCTCCCAAGGGAGTGGACTCTTCACCCCGACATTTTCCAGGCCATTTGTCAGAGATGGGGAACACCAGATGTGGATCTCTTTGCATCGAGGTTCAATGCGAGGGTGAACAACTTTCTGTCCCGGACAAGGGATCCACTCGCTTGCGGCACAAATGCGCTGGTGTTTCCATGGGACCAATTCTCCCTGATGTATGCGTCCTCCACTGCAATTGGTACCCTGCCTCCTTCGCAGGATAAGGTCGGAAGAGAAACCAGTGATTCTGGTCGCCCCGGCGTGGCCCAGAAGGGCCTGGTACACAGAAATTGTAAGGATGTCCGTGGGGCATCCGGGGACCCTTCCGATTCATCTCAGGGATCAATATTCCATCCTTTCTTACCGTCTCTAAGTTTAACGGTTTGGCTGAGCCCCATATCCTAAATGGAGGGGTCTCTCTAATTCAGTAGTGTCTACTTTGATTAATGCCAGAAAGCCAGCATCCAGGCTTATTTATTACAGAGTTTGGAAATCTTATATGGCCTGGTGCGAAACCAGGGGGTGGCATCCCCGGAGGTTTCTCAGTAGCAGAATTCTGGATTTTCTGCGGATGGGGGCAGAATTGAAGTTGGCCCTAGAACACCATTAAGGGCCAGAGCTCGGCCTTATCAATTTTGTTTCAAAGGCCACGGGCTACACATTCTCTGCTCAAAACCTTTTGTACAAGGTGTGATCCCGATTAATCCTCCAGTCAGGACCCCCTTGTGTCCGTGGGATCTGAATCTGGTCCTGTCTGCCTGGCAGAAGCAACCTTTTGAGCCTTTGGCTCACATTCCATTGGTCCTTCTGCCCAGGAGGTAGTTTTCTTGATAGCCATAACCTCTGCTAGGAGGGTATCGGAGTTGGCGGCCTTATCTTGTAAGGAACCATACCTTATTCTCCATAAGGTCAGAGTGGTCCTATGGCCTCACCCGATTTTCCTCCCTAAGGTTGTTTCTAACTTTTTATCAAGGTCTAGTTCTCCCTTCTTTTTTCTCAGAACCTAGTTCTGCAAGGGAGAAGCCATTGCATACCCTAGACGTACTTAGAACAGTTCTGCCTTAGGGCTGCTGCTCAGATCCGGAAAACGGGTATGTCGTTTATCCTGCCAGAATGTCCCAGATGTGGGCAGGCAGCGTCGAAATCCACTATCTCCAAATGGATTCGACAGGTCATTACTCAAGCCGATGGCTTGAGGGGAGAGGTTCCCACGTTTAAGGTTAAAGCACATTCCACTACAGCGGTGGGTACTTCCTGGGCAGTGCATCACCAAGCCTACTTGGCTCAGGTCTGCATGGCAGCGATGTGGTCGTCTGTCCATACTTTCACAAAATTTTACCAATTGGACATAAGGAAGGTGGGGAAAGCGCCTTTGGGTGCAGTGTGCTGCAGGCTGCAGTTTTGATTCCTCACGTCTGATGGCGGCCTGCGTTGTTTGTGTCTCCCTCCCCTCAGTAAGCATTGCTTTGGGACGTCCCACATAGTAATTACTATGCTCCTCTGTGTCCCGTGATGTACGATAAAGAAAATAGGATTTTTTATAACAGCTTACCTGTAAAATCCTTTTCTTGGAGTACATCACGGGACACAGAGCTCCCACCCCTCTTGTTTGGGGATATTGGGACACTTATTGCTTTGCTACAAAAACTGAGGTACTCCCAGTATGGGAGGGGTTATATAGGGAGGGAACTTCCTGTCTAATTGATTACACCAGTGTCCACACCTGAAGGTAGACTCTATATCCCACATAGTAATTACTATGCTCCTCTGTGTCCCGTGATGTACTCCAAGAAAAGGATTTTACAGGTAAGCTGTTATAAAAAATCCTATTATTAGATCCCTGATCCCTCCTCTGCCCTCCAAGGCCAGGTAAATGCAGAACAAATACTGGAATTGATGAAATCTTCATCACTTAAGGCCTCAGTTTTCACAGAGGAAACAGAACAGAAACTGATGTTCCTCCTTCTTTTTTGTGTGCTGCCAATTCAACCAGATGGAATAGAAGAGCCTGGGAGAACAGGGGAGGGCTGTGGCTGAACGCAGCAGGGATAGCGCTGCCATTGTCCATTAGCAAAGGTGCTGAAAAGGAGATCCTGCCTATGCTCAGGAGGAGGAAAGCAGAGACCCTCAAACCCTGGTAAGTGCCTTGCTGCCCAGCCACTCAACAGCGCCCCCTTCATATGGCACCCATGGCACTTGCCATGGCTGCCATACCCTATATACGCCACTGCTCATTAGGTAACCATTGTGTGATGTTGTGGGTGGATCCGGGCCATATCTCCTGTGGTATCCTAAATTGTATATAAGAGCCTGTATTTCTCATTAAAGGCATACCCTGTTTTGAACCTCAAACAGAGCTGTGTGTCTCAATAATGGGGGTGAATTCTTATGGGTCACGTTCGTGAATGGAATATCCTAAACGGCTTTAACCCCTGTCCCATTTGGGGTGCCGTTACACTGATGTACTTGGATAGTGCTGGTTCTGAACAGAGGAAGCATTGACGGCAGACAAAGTTCTGTTGAGGACGAGGGTTCGTCACAGGAATAAACTTGTATCTGGACTCGAATATTACGCCGTGGCCCCTCCGTTTCCCGGTGACATGGATGACCAATTGAGTAAACCTTCCTGGCAGGGAGAGCAGTAAAAACCTGACCGAGGTTCTAATCCTTCCCCAATTTATCCAAAAACTACAAAATATTGGCTAATGATACTTTCAGAACCTCAGTTGGTGAAAAGACACAGGAAATCCTTCCTCCAACATCGTAGAATACCCCCTGAGCTTTGTGAACACATCACCCACGCAATGCTTCATCTCTAATCCAGGAAAACAGAATCAGCGGAATGAATAGAAAATGTTTGACTCTTGTCCTGCTTCTCACATTTCTCACCGTTCCAAAATGTCTGAAGGGAAAAACGTATTCCTGAGAAGAGTGAACAAATTTAAGCAAGGCGCCAGTGTGCAGTAAATCCGCAGAGCATCCTCCATGGCGGATCCATCGTCCTGACAGACAGGAAATCATCTGCAGATTTTTTTAATTTTTTTTCCCCCCATTTAGAAACACGTTTTTAAAAACACAATCCTCATAGAAAATAGAGTCCAACTTGCTGCTTTCATTGGAGAATGCAAAATACGACACTAGTAAGGACAGTTCATGCGTTATTACAAATATAAATGCAAGCTTATAGAAAGAAAAAATAATCCTATGAACAAATCGCCTCCTCTTGTGAGGTAGCCATGAGGAGCCCCCCCCTCTGTGCCACCCCTTCCGATGCACCACCCTGGTTTAGGAAGCTGGGTATAGCTGGTGATACGTTTTTAGGCTGAAGCACCGCACCGTATTCAAATATATACAGTGCAATTTATTTTTGTTTTAATGTACACTTTTTAACCCCTTACTGACCAGCTCCTATAACTTCACGTCCTCCTTCCCATACTGGGGCTTAGATCTATGCTACGTTTATAAAGTGCCCGTGCCCCTGCACTCACATGCACACTTCAGTATGACTGCTGTGAGCAAGCGGTTGCTATACATATGACTACAGTCCTGGTGGGTGGACCCTAAGGATTCTAGAAGACATTAGATGATAGCTGGGTGTCAGTATTGTCCGGGTGGGGGGGGGGGGGGGTAAATGTAGTGCCATCTGACCACTCTTGGTCAGTGGGGAAGGGAGAGACACTGGTGGACATGGATAGAAAATCTGTTTTGAGATAGGTAGTGCATTCGACATCTGTCTCCTACTCCTGCTCTTCATCAACAAACTCACATTATAAAATTTTGAATGGGAAATTCCTCCACCCTGCCCATTCCACTCCACGAAAGTCGATCTAAACCCTGAATGGGTGACATTTAGTTAAATGAAGGACTGTGAATAAAACAATTGCCCATTTTCCCCCCAGAAAATGCTGTTTTCCTTTATTTCAGCAGCACTGATCTCCAATCTTTTTCAGCCTCTTCCTATCTCTGTGCACTTGCTTTAACATTGGCTGCACATCATTGTTGGAGATCAGCTTCCTGATGGTAATGGTGGACCATGCCTTCACAAAGTGTGTCATTCACAGCCACTTGCCTCCATGGGGGTGTAGGTGGCCATTCACTTCCCCAAATGCCTCAAAATTGGGTTATTCGATCGGGAATCCGATCCTTTTTCCGCCACTTTTCACTCTGGCTTCTATACAAGCCAACACGGGGTGTGTAAGCCATCACCAACTACTGGTCAGCAGTCCTAAAAACCAACAATGGATTTCCTATTGGCTGGACTCGGTCATGTGACATTGTACTGCTTCTTTGCTCTGTATGTCCTATAAATGAACACCCAAAACCTTCAGACTGCTGAAGTCAGAGCTTTCCTTCACAAGTGCTAAATGAAGCGTACTTATGACCCCAGCCATGTACAATTTAATAGAGATTTGTTTTCGCTCAAAGCGGCATAAAGAGTCATCCGCATTTCTACACTGGTGACTACGATGTAGAGACCAGGACTATGGGGTCACCTAACGAAGGGACATTCTTGGCTCTCCTCTGTGACTACGATGCAGAGATTTAGACTATGGGGTCACCTAATAAAGGGTCATTCTTTGCTCTTCTCTGTGACTACGATGCAAAGATTCAGACTATGGGACCACATAAGGAAGGGTCATTCTTGGATTCTTGGCTCTGCTCTGTGACCAGGGTCATTCTTGGATTCTTGGCTCTGCTCTGTGACCATGATGTAGAGATCTAGACTATGGGGCCACCTAAGGAAGGGTCATTCTTGGCTCTGCTCTGTGACTACAATGTAGAGATTCAGACTATAGGGTCACCTAAAGAAGGGTCATTCTTGGCTCTTCTCTGTGACTACGATGTAGAGGTTCAGACTATGGGGTTACCTAAGGAAGGGTCACTCTTGGCTCTGCTCCCCTTTCAGCAGAGAAAGAGATGCCAAAATGCTGGAACCCGCCCAGTCTCCCCCCACACTTTTTATGAGAAATCTGTAAAATTGATATTTTTAAACAAATTCTGGATTTAGTGTAAGGCAGGGACGTGTTCTATTCACCCTCCAGTCTGAAAAGCATTGGGTTTAATCAAAGATACTGCATGATGGGGCAATATCTCCTTCATAAAACTTGAACCAACCCATTTCCTACTTCTGGACACTTCAGTGTAAAGAGAATCGATCATTTGATGTAAAAAAAACTGAACTCAACCAGCTTAAAGAGCTGGTTAGTCATCGTTGGGCTGATGCAAGAATACAAATGGTTGTACACAAGGCAAAGACCCTTGTGTGTATTTGCAGCTATGCACTATGGTGTGGTGAAGGGTCAGGAGTGTTACTGCATGGAAGTCTAGGGAGCTCCACTGAAATAAACGGCCATCACTCTAATCGCATTCACAACGCTCCGCAATGCACATGGTAATGTATATAGGGGGAGGTCAGCCTGAGAATTCAGACTTTTTGAGCTTGACTCTTCAGTGTGGCCGGCGAGGGTCAGCGGGCATCAGAACTTTGGAGATCTTTGCTCTGTCAACTTTGTGACTACAAATACAACGCAAATAAAATTCAGGACTTCTACGGGTGTCCTAACATTTATACACCGCCGGTAAGACCTAAACATTTTCATTTCTGTTCCTCTAGAAGATTGATCTTCAGATCTATTACAATACATAACATTTAGGCCATAGACGGCCCATTAATGGACATACAAGAGTAGATAATACAGTACGGACTTGTATTGGTCCCACAGGTGGCCCTTGTGCTTCCCACCCTTCAGCCAATGGCTCATCTTCATTTCTGAACAAGGTGTTTTCCAAAGCCCTACCTGGTGAGAAGATCACAGGGGTTTCAGCAGCTCTTACACAACACGTTTAACCACTTACCTACTGTGCACCTACACCCCCTTCCTGCCCAGACAAAATATAAGCTTCCGGCACTGCGTCGCTTTAACGGACAATTGCGCGGTCGTGCGACGTGGCTCCCAAACAAAATTGGCGTCCTTTTTTTCCCACAAATAGAGCCTTCTTTTGGTGGTATTTGATCACCTCTGCGGTTTTTATTTTTTGCGCTATAAACAAAAATAGAGCGTCAATTTTAAAAAAAATGCAATATTTTTTCCTTTTTGCTATAATAAATAACCCAAAAAATATATAAAAAAAAATATTTTTTCCCTCAGTTTAGGCCGATACGTATTCTTCTACATATTTTTGGTAAAAAAAAAATGCAATAAGCGTTTATCGATTGGTTTGCGCAAAATTTATAGCGTTTACAAAATAGGGGATAGTTTATGGCATTTTTTTTTTTTTTTTTTTTTTACTATTAATGGCGGCGATCTGCGATTTTTTTATTGGGACTGCGACGTTATGGCGGACATTTCGGACACTTTTCTGACATTTTTGGGACCATTTACATTTATACAGTGAAAAATGCTATAAATATGCATTGATTACTGTATAAATGTGACTGGCAGTGAAGGGGTTAACCACTAGGGGGCGGGGAAGGGGTTAAATGTGTGTCCTATGAGTGTTCTAACTGTAGGGGGAGGGGGGGGTGACTGGGGGAGGTGACCGATTGTGTCCCTATGTACAAGTGACACAATCGATCTCCTCTCTCCCTGACAGGGACGTGCAGCTCTGTGTTTACACACAGAGCTGCACGTCCCAGCTCAGTTACTGAGCAATCGCGTGTGCCCGGCGGCGATCGTTGCCGCCGGGCACTCGCACGGGATCCCCGCAGAGCGGCGGGTGCGCGCGCCGCCGGCGACGCGCGCCCGCCCGCGGCTTTAAAGGGACATCACGTCATATGACGTGATGTCAGAACAATGGAGTCGTCTGCCCGCCGTCATTTGACGGTGGGCAGATGACAAGTGGTTAATGGGTTTTACAGGTCCCACTTCTTCAGGTTCTAAGAGAAAGAAAGTAATAATGTTTCCCCCATTGCTATCCCAGACCAGTAAATTACATATAGGGAAGAGACTTCATGATATTTATATAACGACCTTACCATGTGGCAGAATTGTATGTCCCTATGAGATGGAGCCACCAGAGGATATGTGCTTAACAGCTTAAGGACCGCCTCCTGCACATATACATCTGCAGAATGGCACGGACAGGCATATCAACATACCTGTACGTCCCCTTTAAATGCCTGTTCGTGTGGTCACATGCGTGCTCGCGACCCTGCCGCCATCCCCGTGAGTCGGAACGTGGGTACCGCTGTGGGGATCCCCGCGATCATCTCACTGGAGGTATAGAGCGGGGAGATGCTTGTGCAAAAAAAAAATCTCCCTGCTCTGACTAATGACAATGACACTGATCTCGGCTCCGTGTACTCAGAGCGGAGATCAGTGTCATGTGACACAGAGCCCATCCCCCACTACAGTAAGAAACACTATGCAGGGAACACTTAAACCCTACAGCGCCACCTAGTGGTTAAGCCATTCACTGCCAGTGTCATTTTCACAGTAATCCGTGCATTTTTATAGCACTGTTTGCTGTGAAAATGACAATGGTCCCAAACATGTGTCAAAAGTGTCCGATGAGTCCGCCATAATGTCGCAGTCACCAAAAAAATCACTGTTTGCCGCCATTACTAGTAAAAAAATAATAAAAATGCCATAAAACTATCCCCTATTTTGTAGGCGCTATAACTTTTGCGCAAACCAATCAATAAACACTTATTGCAATTTTTTACCAAAAATAAGTAGAAGAATACGTATCGGCCTAAACTGAGGGAAAAAAAATGCTTTTTTATATATTTTGGGGATATTTATTATAGCAAAAAGCAAAAAATATATTTTTTTTTCAAAATTGTCACTCTATTTTTGTTTATAGCACAAAAAAAAAAAAAAACGCAGAGGTGATCAAATACCACCAAAAGAAAGCTCTATTTGTGGGGAAAAAAGGACGTCAATTTTGTTTTGGGAGCCACGTCGCACGACCGAACAATTGTCAGTTAAAGCGACGCAGTGCCGAATCGCAAAAAGTGGCCTGGTCCTTTAGCTGCAAAATGCTCCAGGGCTTACGTGGTTAAGGGCATTCAAACCTGAAGAAGTGGGACCTGTATCCATTCCTTGGGGTACTATTCCTCCTGCTGACACCAAAGACGGGTCACTGCTCCTCCCACTGACAGCAATGATGGGGTACTATTCCTCCCACTGACACCAAAGACGGGTCACTGCTCCTCCCACTGACACCAATGATGGTGCACGATTCCTCCCACTGACACCAAAGAAATGTCACCAGGACATTTTCTACTCTCACTGGCCACAATCTAGCCCCCCTAAAGTTTGAAGGGCAGTAAACTGGCCCTTTGTTTCAGAACTCTGGGGACCTCGGATATAGAGGAACACAAATGTAAATGTAGAAGTCTTACCTGTGGTGTATGAATGTCGGGGTGCCTGTAGAAGACCTCTATGCGATTCTTTGCAATTTATGGGATATATGTGATCTGCACATGCTGCTTTGTTTGACCGCAAATATTGTCTTCCAGCTCCTGAGTGTGCCCAGCAGTGTCACCTATCATAGTCTGGTGCTTGTTTTCTGGCACCGCTACACAAGTCAGGAGCTGTCAGGACGGTAAATGTCACCCGTGACCCCAAACGGGTAAAAGCAGAGACAAATCTTTTGTAAGCAGCCGCAATCTACTAATAACTTCAGACTGAACATCGAGGTTCTTGCATAAGCCCAATCATGATCAATTTCTTTGATGGTAATGCAGTAAAATCGTTGTGTCTATGTGGAGTTTGTAAATCGATCATTGGGAAGGTTCCAGCCATGCTTGTCCCTTTTCCGCACCGGCTGGACTTACTGTGTCGTTGTGCTGCACAGTGATTGTACTTTACTGCTCCTCATTCAATGCAGGTCAGTCTAAGACTGAGAACACAATGGACTGGCAATGGTTTGCTGCAGCAGTTGTAGTTTTGGGTGGCCAGTTAGACAACGACTGGCGATGTATGAAATGCCGTCACGAAAAATATGGAACAAGCAAGCATGTAAAAAAAGTAAAGGTCACATCAAAAATTACTTTCAGGTAACAATAATAACAACTCAAACTTACTGAAAACAACGCTTTCCCTTAAACTTTAGATTTTTATGGCTGAATGTAAACGATTGTTCGGGCTTTGGTTCAATCACCTGTCTCCCGGCCTTAGAAATGTGACTGCGCTCAGTATAGAAACTAGGCCGTTGCACCCTTCCTGACAAACCCGATCTGGTAAGGTATGGCAGAAGACTGCTCTACCATGATTGGGCAGGCTCAAGAAGTATCCATCATGGTGGAGGGAACTCTGGAGCGGTTGTATTTGCTGCATTGGCACCTCGAAAATTCTACACAAGCATAGAAGTAGCCACACGTATCTGGAACTGATCGCTAATCACAATTAAATATAATTTGCCTTAACCCTGATCCCGAAGACTGAACAATGCATTGGAATCATAGGTGTGCGCACAGGGTGTGCCAGTTGTGCCTGGGCACACCCTAATCACCTAGTGCACATTACCATTATCGCTGTGTGTAGCTGCGGGGAAATGGGAAAGAACTAATTTTTACCGGCTCTACGTCGGCAGAATGGCACGGCTGGGCACAATCACGTATTGGGTATGTCCTCTTTAAGTGCCCAGCTGTGGGTCGCCGGCCTGGTCCGAAGCTCTGTGCCCGCGGGACCTGCGGACCCGATTGCCACCGGGTGTCCCACAATCGGTCACAGGAGCTGAAGAACGGGGAGAGTGTAGTGTAAGTGTAAACACACCTTCCCCGTTCTTCTTCTTCTTGTGCCAATGTCAGTGATCCTCTGTTCCCTGATATAGGGAAAGACGATCACTGACATCACACGTCCAGCCCCGCCCCCCTACAGTTAGAAACACATATGAGGTCACACTTAACCCCTACAGCGCCCCCTAGTGGTTAACTCCTAAACCGCAATTTCCATTTTTACAGTAATCAGTGCATTTTTATAGCACTTTTCGCTGTGAAAATGACAATGGTCCCAAAAATGTCTGATCATCGCCATTAGTTGTTAAAATAAAAATTATTAATAAAAATGCCATTAACCACTTAAGAACCGCCGCATGTACATATACGTCGGCAGAATGGCACGTACAGGCACATTGGCGTACCGTACCTGTACGTCCCTGCCTAGACGTGGGTCGGGGGGCCAATCGGGACCCCCCCGGTACCTGCGGCGGTCCCCGTGGCTGTGGGAGCGATCGGTGATGAGGGGGCGGCTGTTTGTTTTTGTCCGCCCCCTCCGGATCGCTCCCAGCATATCCGCGTCCTCCCCCTGCGTGTCACTTCCTCTGCCTGTGTAAACATAGGAAGGGGGAAGTAATGTGATGTCTCCTCTCGGCGGTATTTTTAACCGCCGCTGAGGAGAGAATACATCACACAGTAAGTCTGCACAACACTACACTGACACCATTACACATAGGCACATTAACCCCTTGCGATCACCCCCCCCAACCCCCTGTCACAGTGTCACTGAATGCAGTGATCATATATGTACTGATCACTGCATTTAGTGTTAGTGTGACAGGCAGTTAGTGTTAGGTTCGGGGTAGCCCCGTACCCCCGCCTAATGAAGTTTTAACCCCTTGATCACCGCCCTAGTTAACCCTTTCACTCCCTATTGCCAGTGTCACTAAGCGATAATTTTTCTGATCGCTGTATTATTTTGGCCTAAATGTTTGACTAAAATTTAGTTTATTCGATTTTTCTTATAACAAAAAGAAAAAATATTGATTTTTTTTTTTCAAAAATGTCGCTCTATTTTTGTATATAGCGCAAAAAATAAAAATCGCAGAGGCGATCAAATGCCATCAAAAGAAAGCTCTATTTGTGGGAACGCGAATTTTGTTTGTAAGCCACGTCGCACGACCGCGCAATTGTCTGTTAAAGCGACGCAGTGCCGAATTGTAAAAACGCCTCTGGGCATTTAGCAGCATATTGGTCCGGTCCTTAATTGGTTAAACTACCCCCTATTTGGTGAACGCTATATATTTTGCGCAAACCAATCGATAAAGCTTATTGCAATTTTTTTTTTTTTTACCAAAAGTAGGTAGAAGAATACATATCGACCTAAACTGAGGAAAAATAATGTTTTTTTATATATTTTTGGGGGATATTATAACAAAAAGTAAAAAATATATATTTTTTTTTTTTTCCGAAATTGGCGCCCTATTTTTGTTTATAGCGTAAAAAAATTGTTTGGGAGCCACGTCGCACGACCGCTCAATTGTCAGTTAAAGCGACGCAGTGCTGAATCGCAAAAAAGGGGCAAGGTCCTTAACCTGCAAATTGGTCCGGGTCTTAAGTGGTTAAGAGAAGTTCCAGGGCCATATATATAGTATATAGACACACGCATGTGTACTTGAGCTTTGGGGGTGCAAATCTATGATTGGAACCAATAGGGGGAGGTGAATGATGGTGCTTTCTGGGAGTTTTATAGGTATAATGGCTTAAAAAACACAGAAAAGTGGCACTTTTAATGGCAATGTTGGGTTACAGAAGCTCCAGTCAAGGTATTCTGGACCAGTTCTTGGAACCAATTTAGAAAAAGTGAGTTTTTGGAACCAATTTAGAAAAAGTGAGTTTTTGGGATTTTAGAGGTGCATAATAACAACAACATGATATATGAAAAAATATTTATTTATAAAAGTTAAAAAAAGGCAGAATGAGAAAAATCCATCCAATGATACAATACAGTTTCAAGAATGTGCAAGCTGAAACATTCTCTCTACATGTTTCGCCATGATTAGTAGCTTCCGCAGAGGAATTACATTTACTACTACTACTATTACTACTGGAAATAGAAATAGAAAAAGAACAATACATACATTTACAAAACAATTCTATTTCCAGTAGATAGTAGTGAATGTAATTCTCCTGAGGAAGCTACTAATCGTGGCGAAACATGTAGAGAGTGGGGGAATTTTTTTATTTATTTTTTGCTGATCTGAAAAATGATCCGAGGAACGATCCGAACCGTGAGTTTTTTGATCCGTTGCACCCCTAGTGCCTGATAAATGTAATTCTCCTGAGGAAGCTACTACTCGTGGCGAAACATGTAAAGAGAATTTTTCAAGGCCCCTTGGCACCGGTACATTGCATTAAGGTGGCCTCTTCCTTGGCAGAATTAAATTTATCAGGCACTGTCTACTGGAAATAGAATTGTTTTGTAAATGTATGTATTGTTCTTTTTCATATTTCCAGTAGACAATACCTGATAGTGGTGCAACGGATCACCGTTGATCCGTGATCCGAACGGGACGCCCCCTTCGGATCAGCACACTATGTGATCCGCGGTTTGCCGCCGTGGCCATAGCATTAGGAAAGGCCGCGGCTTCAGCCTAGCTCCGGAGCCGTGGCCATCTTGGTACACCCGGCGACGGCCCTTATCTCTGTTTACACCCACAGAGAAGCAGGAGCCCGCACTCGTGGGACACACACGCCCAAGAACTGAGAGGGGGGGTGTCTGTACAGAGAGGGAGGGGTGTCTGTACAGAGAGGGAGGGGTGTCTGTACTGAGAGGGGGGTGTCTGTACGGGGGTGTCTTTACTGGGGGGGTGTACTGCTGGGGAGGGTCTGCACCAGGTGGGGTAGTCTGTACCAATGGGGGTGTCTGCACCAAGGGGGTGACACCAACCCTAGTGACGCCACTGCAGTGGGGATTGTGGATATTAGTGGGGAGATGTGGATATTACAGTGAGGGGGATGTGGATATTATAGTGGGGGGGGGGGGAGATGTGGATATTATATTGGGGGGTGGAGATGTGGATATTACAGTAGGGGGGATGTGGATATTACAGTGGGGGGCGGAGATGTGGATATTACAGTGGGGGAATTGTTTTATTTATTTTTTGCTGATCTGAAAAATGATCCGAGGAACGATCCGAACCGTGAGTTTTTTGATCCGTTGCAACCCTAGTGCCTGATAAATGTAATTCTCCTGAGGAAGCTACTACTCGTGGCGAAACAATTTTTCAGCTTGCACATTCTTGAAACTGTATTGTATCATTGGATGGATTTTTCTCATTCTGCCTTTTTTTAACTTTTATAAATAAATATTTTTTCATATATCATGTTGTTGTTATTATGCACCTCTAAAATCCCAAACCCTCACTTTTTCTAAATTGTTACCAATTAAGGGGATGTGGTTCCAATATTATTTATAGGTGATAAGTAGATAACTTTTCAGTTCTTGTACCAGTTAAAGGCCCCTCACTGGCCTCCTCACTCGTCTTCGTAGAAATATAAAAAAGTGAAAAAAAAGAAAAGAATTAAAGCACAAGTACACAAATAATGAAATAAACAAAAAAAAGGGGGAAACCCAAAAAAAACACCCCTAAAAGCCCATTTACACCGATGCAGTGCGGTGTTGCTCCTGGTATCGTAGGCTGCATAACACACATTGGTGTGCTGCTGTGCAATTTATTCTTAATAACACTTCAAAACACCTGGCCAACACATCTGCACAATGTATGGTGGAACACAAGGGTGCGTTGAAAATGAGTCAGGCTGTCTTCTCTGTGCATTGCCTACCCATGCCAAGGAAGAGACCACCTTGATGCAATGTACCGGTGCGAAGGGGCCCTGAAAAAGCTAAACTACCCGAAATACAGACAAAACAAATACTTCCTGCAAATAAAACTTTCAAGAAAGCAAAATGTCCTGGTCACTATGCCATGCCTACACCTGCATACACCTACCTACCTACCTACCATACAAAATCCATAGATCTAGAACCAATGACTTGGGCCTCAATCCTCAGCCCACCTATGAACAAGAAAATGCCAATCTACAATGGACCTAATAATAAAATAATTCCGTAAAGCCAATGCCAAATACAACCAGGTCACCATGTGGTCCAGCAGAAGTTCAGAGTTTGCACACGTTCCTCTGGACACAATGGTCATCTCCAAAGCTTGTACAATCATGAGCAGATAAAAGGAGACAATACATGAAAACGCCCGACTTCACCAGATCAGATTTCTTAGAAAGGTGGAGTTCTACTTTAATATGAGGTAATCTTTATATGTACAAGGTCATTCAAAATTTTTTTTTTCTTTTAAACTGGAAGCTTTCCACAAAAAAAGTGCAAGTTACACGAACACGGAATAAAACAACTGGTAATAGTGGCACGCTAGCATCATCAGAACCCTGCGGCGTTCCCATCATCCTTTGCGTCAATGCGTACTCTGCAATGCTGCTTATTGCAATCTGGAAGATCATTAATTTAAGAGGGTGCCGTACAATTGTGCTTTTGTAAGACTATCTTTCCTAGTTAAGCCGATGCTCCCAGTTCTTTGGAATGGCTGGGGCTTGCCATGGAAACTGGCGTGTCCTTGGTCAATGGAAGACTGGTGTAAGTCTGAGGCCTCGATGGGGCTTTGATTCAGAGATTCGGCCGAACTGTTTGGGCTGACGTCTACGTATTCCCTCTTGACCGACGAGTTGGAATCCAAGCTTTTGTTCCCAAGCTGGACCGACATCCGCTCACTTTTTTGGTCTCTTGTTTCTTTTGCCTTAAAAGAAGACAGCATTTCTTGTTTACAGCTGGCGCTGATGTCGATTTTCAAGCCAGAGTCTGTTCTTAGGAAACAAGAGTCTCCCATTCTGCTTTGACAGACCTCTTCTCCTTCCGAAAAGCTGTCCTGCTTGTAACTGGCATACAGCGGGCTTATGGGGCTCTCCAGCTGCTTAACTGGACTTGGTGCAAAATACTGTTCTGTAAAACTACACTGCGATATTCTGCCGTCGTTGCTGTAAGAGTAGGCGCCGATATCTTCTACGCTAAGCTGCCTCCACCTTGTCGGCAAGTCTTCTTCAGAAAGGTTTGAGCTTCTACACTCGCTGTGTGACTTGTGAGATCCTTGTTGAGTACGGAGTCTGGAGAAGTGAAATGGTTCCTCGACGTAGGAAGAAGATCTTATGAAGTTTGGAGATACTGTATTTTCCGGATTGTGCTCCATGTGCTGAACGGACTTGGACTTTACAAAGCGAGGACTGGCTGCATGTTCGTAACCGGTGGTGGACTTCCTTTCGAAGAGGTCATCTCGGTTTCCCATGTATATGGCCTGTTGGGAAGCGGTCAACGTATTGGCTTGGTTGTTTTCCTTCTCTTCGGAAGTAGCGCTGAAGCTGGAGTAGGAACTTGATGTTGGTAAAGATGCTACATATTCATTGAAGGCTTCGTGTGAAAAACTTGAGTGGAAGCCGTCTTCTACCGTGCTGTCTGTGGAGTTCTGAGATCTCAGGAAGACCTCGCCTTTGACCTGTACGTCAAAACTTTGCCTCCGGTCTCTCCTCCTTTCTTCTGGGCAGTACAGGGCTGTGTCACTACAGTAGATCTCTGACTTGAACTGCTGCCGCTGGCGGAACTTTTCCTCCGGTTCTTGACTTGCTTGTTCGTAAGTGAGGTCCCTCATTGAAGAAGTTGATAGATGTGAAGAGAGGCTGCTGGGGTCGGGCTTTTCCAGCACCTTAGCAATGACACAAGTAGGAACGCTGTCAGCATATGTAGCGTTAGAGAGGGGCACACTTAGTTTACACCCATGCTTTTCCAAGTGTTCACTTACTCTTTCCTGGAAGTCGGCTGGCAGCTGCAGGCAAAAAAAAAAAAAGGTGTCAAAATTTTGTATTAAATGTTATGAAATAAAGAAATACACGTTCCATTGGACACATTTACATCAGCCACGATCACCAACAAAGGAATTATTTTCACAATCATATTTTTAGCTACATGATTAATTCTGTGTCTGTCGCTATGTCTGCCCGGGAGGTGACTGGACTCCACGTGTAGAACCTCAGACTGATAAAAAATATCTTTGCCAATTCATCATCATTCTGCTCAGAGGATTACTAGCGAGTGCCACCTTCAATGGAAAAATGCATTTAAAGTGGTTGTAAACCCTCCATATACCCAGTGAAGTGACTGGCCTCAGGTGATACACAGAGAGAAAACAAATCCTCCTACATAAGTTGTACCTGATTATCTGCCAAAATCTTTCCCCCTACGTCCGTTCAAAATACAGAAGTTACACAGGATCTCTCAGCTCTGAAAAGAAGGGGGCAGAGAGCTGAAGCTACATCAGTGAGGGGAGCTCTAAGAGCTTATTGGAGGTAAGGGACACCCCCCCTCCCCTTCACACAGAACACAGTAGCAGAGCTGAGGCTGTCAATCACAGTCAGAGAAGAATCTGATTGGTTTCTGCTCGTTAGTTAAATTATTAAAGAAACCACCCGCATCCTCCACCCCAATACCAGGAGAAACCACCCGCATCCACCACCCCAATACCAGGAAAAACCACCCGCATCCTCCACCCCAATACCCGGAGAAACCACCCGCCTCCTCCACACCAATACAGAGAGAAACCAACCGCGTCCTCTAACCCAATACCAGGAGAAATCACCTGCATCCTCCACCCCAATACCAGGAGAAATCACCCGCATCCTCCACTCCAATACCAGGAGAAACCCCCCACATTCCCCTACCCCAATACCAGGAGAAACCACCCGCTTCCTCTACGCAAATTTGAACCGCATTTTCCACCCCAATACCAAGAGAAACCACCTGCATCCTCCACCCCAATACCAGGAGAAACCACCCGCATCCTCCACCCCAATACCAGGAGAAACGACCCACATCCTCCACCCCAATACCAGGAGAAATCATCCGCATCCTCCACCTCAATACTGGGAGAAACAACCCGCATCCTCCACCCCAATACCAGTAGAAACCACCCGCATCCTCCACCCCAATACCAGGAGAAACCACCTGCATTCTCCACCCCAATACCAGGAAAAACCACCCGCTTCTTCCACGCCAATACCAAGAGAAACCACCTGCATCCTCCACCCCAATACCAGGAGAAATCATCCGCATCCTCCACCCCAATACCGGGAGAAACAACCCGCATCCTCCACCCCAATACCAGGAGAAACCATCCGCATCCTCCACCCCAGTACCAGGATAAAGCACCCGCATACTTCACCCCAATACCAGAAGAAACCATCCGCATCCTCCACCCCAATACCAGGAGAAACCACCCGCATACTCCACCCCCATACCAGAAGAAACCATCCGCATCCTCCACCCCAATACCAGGAGAAACACCAGCTTCCTCCACCCAAATACCAACTGTATCCTCCACCCCAATACCAGGAGAAACCACCCGCATCCTTCACCCCAATACCAGGAGAAACCACCCGCATCCTCCACCCCAATAGCAGGAGAAACCACCTGCTACCTCCATCCCAATACTAAGAAAAAACACCCGCATCATCCACCCCAATACCAGGAGAAACCACCAGCTTCCTCCACCCAAATATCAACTGCATCCTTCACCCCAATACTAGGAGAAACCATCCGCATCCTCCACCTAAATACCAGGAGAAAACACCCGCATCCTCCACCTCAATGCTAGGAGAAACCACCCGCATCCTCCACCCCAAAACCGGGAGAAACCACCCGCATCCTCCACCCCAATACCGGGAGAAACCACCCGCATCCTCCACCCCAATACTAGGAGAAACCACCCACATCTTCCATGCCAATACCAGGACAAACCACCCGCATCCTCCACCCCAATACCAAGAAAAATCACCTGCATCCTCCACCACAATACCAAGAAAAATCACCAGCATCCTCCACCCCAATACCAGGAGAAACCACCTGCATCCTCCACCCCAATACCAGGAGAAACCACCCGCATCCTCCACCCCAATACCGGGAGAAACAACCCGCATCCTCCACCCCAATACCAGGAAAATCCATCCGCATCCTCCACCCCAAAACCAGGATAAAGCACCCGCATACTTCACCCCAATACCAGGAGAAACCATCCGCATCCTCCACCCCATTACCAGGATAAAGCACCTGCATCCTCCACCCCAATACCAGGAGAAACCACCCGCATCCTCCACCCCAATACCAGGAGAAACCATACGCATCCTCCACCCCAATACCAGAATAAAGCACCTGCATCCTCCACCCCAATACCAGGAGAAACCACCCGCATCCTCCGCCCCAATACCAGGAGAATTCATCTGCATCCTCCACCCCAATACTGGGAGAAACCACCCGCATCCTCCACCCCAATACCAGGAGACACCACCTGCATCCTCCACCCCAATACCGGGAGAAACCACCCGCATCCTTCACCCCAATACCAGGAGAAACCACCCGCATCCTCCACCCCAATACCAGGAGAAATCACCAGCTTCCTCCACCCAAATGCCAACTGCATCCTCCACCCCAATACCAGGAGTAACCACCCGCATCCTTCACCCCAATACCAGGAGAAACCACCTGCATCCTCCACCCCAATACCAGGAGAAACCACCTGCTACCTCCACCCCAATACTAAGAGAAACCATCCGCATCCTCCACCCCAATACCAGGAGAAACCACCCGCATCCTCCACCATAATACCAGGAGAAACCACCCACATCCTCCACCCCAATACCAGGATAAACCACCCGCATCCTCCTCAATACCGGGAGAAACCACCCACCTCCTTCACCCCAATACCAGGAAATAACACCCACATCCTCCACCCCAATACCAAGAAAAAACACCCACATACTCCACCCCAATACTGGGAGAAACCACCCGCATCCTCCACCCCAGTACCAGGAGAAACAACCCGCATCCTCCACCCCAATACCAGGAGAAACCATCCGCATCCTCCACCCAAAAACCAGGATAAAGCACCCGCATACTTCACCCCAATACCAGGAGAAACCGTCCGCATCCTCCACCCCATTACCAGTATAAAGCACCTGCATCCTCCACCCCAATACCAGGAGAAACCACCCGCATCCTCCACCCCAATACCAGGAGAAACCATCCGCATCCTCCACCCCAAAACCAGGATAAAGCACCTTCATCCTCCACCCCAATACCAGGAGAAACCACCCGCATCCTCCACCCCAATACCAGGAGAATTCATCTGCATCCTCCACCACAATACTGGGAGAAACCACCCGTATCCTCCACCCCAATACCAGAAGAAACCACCTGCATCTTCCACCCTAATACCAGGAGAAACCACCCACATCCTCCACTCCAATACCAGGAGAAACCACCCGCATCCTCCATCCCAATACCAGAAGAAACCACCCCCTACCTCCACCCCAATACTAAGAGAAACCATCCGCATCCTCCACCCCAATACCAGGAGAAACCACCCGCATCCTTCACCCCAATACCGGCAGAAACCACCTGCATCCTACACCCCAATACCGGGAAAAAAAACCCACATCCTCCACCCCAATACTGGGAGAAACCACCCGCTACCTCCACCCCAATACTAAGAGAAACCATCCGCATCCTCCACCCCAATACCAGCAGAAACCACCCGCATCCTTCACCCCAATACCAGGAGAAACCACCCACATCCTCCCTTCCAATACCAGGAGAAACCACCCGCATCCTCCACCTCAATACCAGGAGAAACCACCTGCATCCTCCACCCCAATACCGGCAGAAACCACCTGCATCCTACACCCCAATACCGGGAGAAACCACCCGCATCCTCCACCTCAATACCAGGAAAAACCACCCGCATCCTCCACCCCAATACCAGAGAAACCACCCGCATCTTTCACCCCAATACCGGGAGAAATCACTCGCATCCTCCACCCCAATACCGGGAGAAACCACCTACATCCTCCACCCCATTCCGGGTGAAACCACTCACATCCTCCACCCCAATACTGGGAGAAACCACCCACATCCTCCACCCCAATACCAGGACAAACCACCCGCATCCTCCATCCCAATACCAGGAAAAAACACCCACATCCTCCACCCCAATACCAGGAGAAACCACCCGCATCCTCCACCCCAATACCAGGAGAATTCATCTGCATCCTCCACCACAATACTGGGAGAAACCACCCGTATCCTCCACCCCAATACCAGAAGAAACCACCTGCATCTTCCACCCTAATACCAGGAGAAACCATCCGCATCCTCCACCCCAATACCAGGAGAAACCACCCGCATCCTTCACCCCAATACCGGCAGAAACCACCTGCATCCTACACCCCAATACCGGGAAAAAAAACCCACATCCTCCACCCCAATACTGGGAGAAACCACCCGCTACCTCCACCCCAATACTAAGAGAAACCATCCGCATCCTCCACCCCAATACCAGCAGAAACCACCCGCATCCTTCACCCCAATACCAGGAGAAACCACCCACATCCTCCCTTCCAATACCAGGAGAAACCACCCGCATCCTCCACCTCAATACCAGGAGAAACCACCTGCATCCTCCACCCCAATACCGGCAGAAACCACCTGCATCCTACACCCCAATACCGGGAGAAACCACCCGCATCCTCCACCTCAATACCAGGAAAAACCACCCGCATCCTCCACCCCAATACCAGAGAAACCACCCGCATCTTTCACCCCAATACCGGGAGAAATCACTCGCATCCTCCACCCCAATACCGGGAGAAACCACCTACATCCTCCACCCCATTCCGGGTGAAACCACTCACATCCTCCACCCCAATACTGGGAGAAACCACCCACATCCTCCACCCCAATACCAGGACAAACCACCCGCATCCTCCATCCCAATACCAGGAAAAACCACCCGCATCCTCCACCCCAATGCTAAGAGAAACCACCCACATCCTCCACCCCAATACCAGGAGAAACAACCCGCATCCTCCACCCCAATACCAGGAGAAACCACCAGCATCCTCCACCTCAATACCAGGAGAAACCACCCGCATCCTCCACCCCAATACCGGGAGAAACCACTTGCATCCTACACCCCAATACCGGGAGAAACCACCTCCATACTCCACCTCAATAACGGGAAAAACCCCTGCATTCTCCACCCCAATACCGGAGAATTCACCCGCATCCTTCACCCCAATACCAAGATAAAGCACCAGCATCCTCCACCCCAATACAAGGAGAAACCACCCACATCCTCCACCCCAATACCAGGAGAAGCCACTCGCATCCTCCATCCCAATACTGGGAGAAAGCACCCGCATCCTCCACCCCAAAACCAAGAAAAAGCACCCGCATCCTCCACCCCAATACCAGGAGAAACCACTCGCATCCTCCACCCCAATACCGGGAGAAACCACCCGCATCCTCCACCCCAGTACCGGGAGAAACCACCTGCCTCCTCCACCCCAATACCGGGAAAAAACACCCACATCCTCCACCCCAATACTGGGAGAAACCACCCGCGTCCTACACCCCAATACTGGGAGAAACCACCCGCGTCCTACACCCCAATACCGGCAGAAACCACCTGCATCCTACACCCCAATACCAGGAGAAACCATCCACATCCTCCAGCCCAATACCGGGAAAAAACACCCACATCCTCCACCCCAATACTGGGAGAAACCACCCGGGTCATACACCCCAATACCAAGAGAAACCACCCGCATCCTCCACCCCAATACCAGGAGAAACCACCCGCATCCTCCACCCCAATACCAGGAGAAACCACCCACATCCTCCATCCCAATACCAGGACAAACCACCTGCATCCTCCACCTCAATACCAGGAGAAACCACCTGCATCCTCCACCCCAATACCGGCAGAAACCACCTGCATCCTACACCCCAATACCGGGAGAAACCACCCGCATCCTCCACCTCAATACCAGGAAAAACCACCCGCATCCTCCACCCCAATACCGGAGAAACCACCCGCATCTTTCACCCCAATACCGGGAGAAACCACTCGCATCCTCCACCCCAATACCGGGAGAAACCACCCACATCCTCCACCCCAATACCGGGAGAAACCACTCGCATCCTCCACCCCAATACTGGGAGAAACCACCCGCATCCTCCACCCCAATACCAGGACAAACCACCAGCATCCTCCATCCCAATACTAGGAAAAAGCACCCGCATCCTCCACCCCAATGCTAAGAGAAACCACCCACATCCTCCACCCCAATACCAGGAGAAACAACCCGCATCCTCCACCCCAATACCAGGAGAAACCACCAGCATCCTCCACCTCAATACCAGGAGAAACCACCCGCATCCTCCACCCCAGTACCGGGAGAAACCACCCGCCTCCTCCACCCCAAAACCGGGAAACAACACCCACATCCTCCACCCCAATACTGGGAGAATCCACCCTTGTCCTACACCCCAATACCAGGTGAAACCACCCGCATCCTCCACCCCAATACCAGGAGAAACCATCCACATCCCAATACCAGGACAAACCACCCGCATCCTCCACCCCAATACAAAGAGAAACTACCCGCATCCTCCACCCCAATACCAGAGGAAACCACCCGCATCCTCCACCTCAATACCAGAAGAAACCACCCGCATCCTCGACCCCAATACCGGGAGAAACCACCTGTATCCTACACCCTAATACCGGGAGAAACCACCCGCATCCTCCACCTCAATACCAGGAAAAACCACTCGCATCCTCCACCCCAATACCAGAGAAACCACCCGCATCTTTCACTCCAATACCAAGATAAAGCACCAGCATTCTCCACCCCAATACAAGGAGAAACCACCCACATCCTCCACCCCAATACCGGGAGAAACCACTGGCATCCTCCATCTCAATACCGGGAGAAAGCACCCGCATCCTCCACCCCAATACCAGGAGAAACCACTCGCATCCTCCACCCCAATACCGGGAGAAACCACCCACATCTTCCACCCCAGTACTGGGAGAAACCACCTGCCTCCTCCACCCCAATACCAGGAAAAAACACCCACATCCTCCACCCCAATACTGGGAGAAACCACCCGCGTCCTACACCCCAATACCAAGAGAAACCACCCGCATCCTCCACCCCAATACCAGGAGAAACCACCTGCATCCTCCACCCCAATACCAGGACAAACCATCCACATCCTCCATCCCAATGCCAGGACAAACCACCCACATCCTCCACCCCAATACTAAGAGAAACTACCCGCATCCTCCACCCCAATACCAGGAGAAACCAACCGCATCCTCCACCCCAATACCAGGAGAAACCACCCGCATCCTCCACCTCAATACCAGAAGAAACCACCCGCATCCTCCACCCCAATACCGGGAGAAACCACCTGCATCCTTCACCCCAATACCGGGTGAAACCACCCCCATACTCCACCTCAATACCGGGAAAAACCACCCGCATTCTCCACCCCAATACTGGAGAATTCACCCGCATCCTCCACCCCAATACAAGGAGAAACCACCCACATCCTACACGCCAATACCGGGAGAAACCACTCGCATCCTCCACCCCAATACCGGGAGAAACCACCCGCATCCTCCACCCCAATACCAGGAGGAACCACCTGCATCCTCCACCCCAATACCAGGAGAAACCACCCGCATCCTCCACCTCAATACCAGGAGAAACCACCCGCATCCTCCACCCCAATACCGGGAGAAACCACCTGCATCCTGCACCCCAATACCGAGAGAAACCACCCGCATCCTCCACCTCAATACCAGGAAAAACCACCCGCATCCTCCACCCCAATACTGGAGAAACCACCCACATCTTTCACCCCAATACCAAGAGAAAGCACCAGCATCCTCCATCCCAATACAAGGAGAAGCCATCTACATCCTCCACCCCAATACCAGGAGAAACAACCCGCATCCTCCACCCCAATACCAGGAGAAAGCACCCGCATCCTCCACCCCAATACCGGGAAAAAACACCCACATCCTCCACCCCAATACTGGGAGAAACCACCCACATCCTCCACGCCAATACCGGGAGAAACCACTCGCATCCTACACCCCAATACCGGGAGAAACCACCCGCATCCTCCACCCCAATACCAGGAGGATCCACCCGCATCCTCTACCCCAATACCGGGAGAAAGCACCCGCATCCTCCACCCCAAATCCAAGAGAAAGCACCCGCATCCTCCACCCCAATACCAGGAGAAACCACTCGCATCCTCCACCCCAATACTAAGAGAAACTACCAGCATCCTCCACCCCAATACCTGGAGAAACCACCTGCATCCTCCACCCCAATACCAGGAGAAACCACCCGCATCCTCCACCTCAATACCAGGAGAAACCACCCGCATCCTCCACCCCAATACCGGGAGAAAGCACCTGCATCCTACACCCCAATACCGAGAGAAACCACCCGCATCCTCCACCTCAATATCAGGAAAAACCACCTGCATCCTCCACCCCAATACTGGAGAAACCACCCACATCTTTCACCCCAATACCAAGAGAAAGCACCAGCATCCTCCACCCCAATACAAGGAGAAACCATCTACATCCTCCACCCCAATACCAGGAGAAACAACCCGCATCCTCCACCCCAATACCAGGAGAAACCACCAGCATCCTCCACCTCAATACCAGGAGAAACCACCTGCATCCTCCACCCCAATACCGGGAGAAACCACCTGCATCCTACACCCCAATACCGGGAGAAACCACCTCCATACTCCACCTCAATAACGGGAAAAACCCCTGCATTCTCCACCCCAATTCCGGAGAATTCACCCGCATCCTTTACCCCAATACCAAGATAAAACACCAGCATCCTCCACCCCAATACAAGGAGAAACCACCCACATCCTCCACCCCAATTCCGGGAGAAACCACTCGCATCCTCCATCCCAACACAAGGGAGAAAGCACCCGCATCCTCCACCTCCAAACCAAGAGAAAGCACCCGCATCCTCCACCCCAATACCAGGAGAAACCACTCGCATCCTCCACCCCAATACCGGGAGAAACCACCCGCATCCTCCACCCCAGTACCGGGAGAAACCACCCGCCTCCTCCACCCCAATACCAGGAAAAAACACCCACATCCTCCACCCCAATACTGGGAGAAACCACCCGCATCCTACACCCCAATACCAAGAGAAACCTCCCGCATCCTCCACCCCAATACCAGGAGAAACCACCCGCATCCTCCACCCCAATACCAGGAGAAACCATCCACATCTTCCATCCCAATACCAGGACAAACCACCCGCATCCTCCACCCCAATACTAAGAGAAACTACCCGCATCCTCCACCCCAATACCAGGAGAAACCACCCGCATCCTCCACCTCAATACCAGAAGAAACCACCCGCATCCTCCACCCCAATACCGGGAGAAACCACCTGCATCCTTCACCCCAATACCGGGAGAAACCACCCCCATACTCCACCTCAATACCGGGAAAAACCACCCGCATTCTCCACCCCAATACCGGAGAATTCACCCGCATCCTTCACCCCAATACCAAGATAAGGCACCAGCATCCTCCACCCCAATACAAGGAGAAACCACCCACATCCTCCACGCCAATACCGGGAGAAACCACTCGCATCCTCCATCCCAATACCGGGAGAAACCACCCGCATCCTCCACCCCAATACCAGGTGAAACCACCCGCATCCTCCACCCCAATACCAGGAGAAACCATCCACATCCTCCATCCCAATACCAGGACAAACCACCCGCATCCTCCACCCCAATACTAAGAGAAACTACCCGCATCCTCCACCCCAATACCAGGAGAAACCACCCTCATCCTCCACCTCAATACCAGGAGAAACCACCCGCATCCTCCACCTCAATACCAGGAAAAACCACCTGCATCCTCCACCCCAATACTGGAGAAACCACCCACATCTTTCACCCCAATACCAAGAGAAAGCACCAGCATCCTCCACCCCAATACAAGGAGAAACCATCTACATCCTCCACCCCAATACCAGGAGAAACAACCCGCATCCTCCACCCCAATACCAAGAGAAACCACCAGCATCCTCCACCTCAATACCAGGAGAAACCACCTGCATCCTCCACCCCAATACCGGGAAAAACCACCTGCATCCTACACCCCAATACCGGGAGAAACCACCTCCATACTCCACCTCAATAACGGGAAAAACCCCTGCATTCTCCACCCCAATTCCGGAGAATTCACCCGCATCCTTCACCCCAATACCAAGATAAAACACCAGCATCCTCCACCCCAATACAAGGAGAAACCACCCACATCCTCCACCCCAATTCCGGGAGAAACCACTCGCATCCTCCATCCCAATACCAGGGAGAAAGCACCCGCATCCTCCACCCCAAAACCAAGAGAAAGCACCCGCATCCTCCACCCCAATACCAGGAGAAACCACTCGCATCCTTCACCCCAATACCGGGAGAAACCACCCGCATCCTCCACCCCAGTACCGGGAGAAACCACCCGCCTCCTCCACCCCAATACCAGGAAAAAACACCCACATCCTCCACCCCAATACTGGGAGAAACCACCCGCGTCCTACACCCCAATACCAAGAGAAACCACCCGCATCCTCCACCCCAATACCAGGAGAAACCACCCGCATCCTCCACCCCAATACCAGGAGAAACCATCCACATCCTTCATCCCAATACCAGGACAAACCACCCGCATCCTCCACCCCAATACTAAGAGAAACTACCCGCATCCTCCACCCCAATACCAGGAGAAACCACCCTCATCCTCCACCTCAATACCAGAAGATACCACCCACATCCTCCACCCCAATACCCGGAGAAACCACCTGTATCCTACACCCCAATACCGGGAGAAACCACCCGCATCCTCCACCTCAATACCAGGAAAAACCACTCGCATCCTCCACCCCAATACCAGAGAAACCACCCGCATCTTTTACCCCAATACCAAGACAAAGCACCAGCATCCTCCACCCCAATACAAGGAGAAACCACCCACATCCTCCACCCCAATACCGGGAGAAACCACTCGCATCCTCCACCCCAATATCGGGAGAAACCACCTGCATCCTCCACCCCAATACCAGCACAAACCACCCGCATCCTCCATCCCAATACCAGGACAAACCACCCGCATCCTCCACCCCAATGCTAAGAGAAACCACCCGCATCCTCCACCCCAATACCAGGAGAAACCACCTGCATCCTCCACCCCAATACCAGGAGAAACCACCTGCATCCTACACTCCAATACCGGGAGAAACGACCCGCATTCTCCACCCCAATACCGGAGAAACCACCCACATCCTTCACCCCAATACCAAGATAAAGCACCAGCATCCTCCACCCCAATACAAGGAGAAACCACCCACATCCTCCACCCCAATACCGGGAGAAACCACTCGCATCCTCCACCCCATACCGGGAGAAAGCACCCGCATCCTCCACCCCAATACCAGGAGGAACCACCCGCATCCTCCACCCCAAAACCAAGAGAAAGCACCCGCATCCTCCACCCCAATACCAGAGAAAGCACCCGCATCCTCCACCCCAATACCGGAAAAAAACACCCACATCCTACACCCCAATACCAAGAGAAACCACCTGCATCCTCCACCCCAATACCAGGAGAAACCACCTGCATCCTCCATCCCAATACCAGGACAAACCACCAGCATCCTCCACCCCAATGCTAAGAGAAACCACCCGCATCCTCCACCCCAATACCAGGAGAAACCACCTGCATCCTCCACCCCAATACCAGGAGAAACCACCTGCATCCTCCACCCCAATACCAGGAGAAACCACCCGCATCCTCCACCCCAATACCAGGAGAAACCACCTGCATCCTCCACCCAATACCAGGAGAAACCACCGGCATTCTCCACCTCAATACCAGGAGAAACCATCCGCATCCTCCACCCCAATACTGGGAGAAACCACCTGCATCCTACACTCCAATACCGGGAGAAACCACCCGCATCCTCCACCTCAATACCGGGAAAAACCACCCGCATTCTCCACCCCAATACCAGGAGAAACCACCTGCATCCTCCACCCCAATACCAGGAGAAACCACCCGCATCCTCCACCTCAATACCAGGAGAAACCATCCGCATCCTCCACCCCAATACTGGGAGAAACCACCTGCATCCTACACTCCAATACCGGGAGGAACCACCCGCATCCTCCACCTCAATACCGGGAAAAAACACCCGCATTCTCCACCCCAATACCAGAGAAACCACCCACATCCTTCACCCCAATACCAAGATAAAGCACCCGCATCCTCCACCCCAATACCAGGAGAAACCACCAGCATCCTCCACCTCAATACCAGGAGAAACCACCTGCATCCTCCACCCCAATACCGGGAGAAACCACCTGCATCCTACACCCCAATACAAGGAGAAACCACCCACATCCTCCACCCCAATTCCGGGAGAAACCACTCGCATCCTCCATCCCAACACAAGGGAGAAAGCACCCGCATCCTCCACCTCCAAACCAAGAGAAAGCACCCGCATCCTCCACCCCAATACCAGGAGAAACCACTCGCATCCTCCACCCCAATACCGGGAGAAACCACCCGCATCCTCCACCCCAGTACCGGGAGAAACCACCCGCCTCCTCCACCCCAATACCAGGAAAAAACACCCACATCCTCCACCCCAATACTGGGAGAAACCACCCGCATCCTACACCCCAATACCAAGAGAAACCTCCCGCATCCTCCACCCCAATACCAGGAGAAACCACCCGCATCCTCCACCCCAATACCAGGAGAAACCATCCACATCTTCCATCCCAATACCAGGACAAACCACCCGCATCCTCCACCCCAATACTAAGAGAAACTACCCGCATCCTCCACCCCAATACCAGGAGAAACCACCCGCATCCTCCACCTCAATACCAGAAGAAACCACCCGCATCCTCCACCCCAATACCGGGAGAAACCACCTGCATCCTTCACCCCAATACCGGGAGAAACCACCCCCATACTCCACCTCAATACCGGGAAAAACCACCCGCATTCTCCACCCCAATACCGGAGAATTCACCCGCATCCTTCACCCCAATACCAAGATAAGGCACCAGCATCCTCCACCCCAATACAAGGAGAAACCACCCACATCCTCCACGCCAATACCGGGAGAAACCACTCGCATCCTCCATCCCAATACCGGGAGAAACCACCCGCATCCTCCACCCCAATACCAGGTGAAACCACCCGCATCCTCCACCCCAATACCAGGAGAAACCATCCACATCCTCCATCCCAATACCAGGACAAACCACCCGCATCCTCCACCCCAATACTAAGAGAAACTACCCGCATCCTCCACCCCAATACCAGGAGAAACCACCCTCATCCTCCACCTCAATACCAGGAGAAACCACCCGCATCCTCCACCTCAATACCAGGAAAAACCACCTGCATCCTCCACCCCAATACTGGAGAAACCACCCACATCTTTCACCCCAATACCAAGAGAAAGCACCAGCATCCTCCACCCCAATACAAGGAGAAACCATCTACATCCTCCACCCCAATACCAGGAGAAACAACCCGCATCCTCCACCCCAATACCAAGAGAAACCACCAGCATCCTCCACCTCAATACCAGGAGAAACCACCTGCATCCTCCACCCCAATACCGGGAAAAACCACCTGCATCCTACACCCCAATACCGGGAGAAACCACCTCCATACTCCACCTCAATAACGGGAAAAACCCTGCATTCTCCACCCCAATTCCGGAGAATTCACCCGCATCCTTCACCCCAATACCAAGATAAAACACCAGCATCCTCCACCCCAATACAAGGAGAAACCACCCACATCCTCCACCCCAATTCCGGGAGAAACCACTCGCATCCTCCATCCCAATACCAGGGAGAAAGCACCCGCATCCTCCACCCCAAAACCAAGAGAAAGCACCCGCATCCTCCACCCCAATACCAGGAGAAACCACTCGCATCCTTCACCCCAATACCGGGAGAAACCACCCGCATCCTCCACCCCAGTACCGGGAGAAACCACCCGCCTCCTCCACCCCAATACCAGGAAAAAACACCCACATCCTCCACCCCAATACTGGGAGAAACCACCCGCGTCCTACACCCCAATACCAAGAGAAACCACCCGCATCCTCCACCCCAATACCAGGAGAAACCACCCGCATCCTCCACCCCAATACCAGGAGAAACCATCCACATCCTTCATCCCAATACCAGGACAAACCACCCGCATCCTCCACCCCAATACTAAGAGAAACTACCCGCATCCTCCACCCCAATACCAGGAGAAACCACCCTCATCCTCCACCTCAATACCAGAAGATACCACCCGCATCCTCCACCCCAATACCCGGAGAAACCACCTGTATCCTACACCCCAATACCGGGAGAAACCACCCGCATCCTCCACCTCAATACCAGGAAAAACCACTCGCATCCTCCACCCCAATACCAGAGAAACCACCCGCATCTTTTACCCCAATACCAAGACAAAGCACCAGCATCCTCCACCCCAATACAAGGAGAAACCACCCACATCCTCCACCCCAATACCGGGAGAAACCACTCGCATCCTCCACCCCAATATCGGGAGAAACCACCTGCATCCTCCACCCCAATACCAGCACAAACCACCCGCATCCTCCATCCCAATACCAGGACAAACCACCCGCATCCTCCACCCCAATGCTAAGAGAAACCACCCGCATCCTCCACCCCAATACCAGGAGAAACCACCTGCATCCTCCACCCCAATACCTGGAGAAACCACCTGCATCCTACACTCCAATACCGGGAGAAACGACCCGCATTCTCCACCCCAATACCGGAGAAACCACCCACATCCTTCACCCCAATACCAAGATAAAGCACCAGCATCCTCCACCCCAATACAAGGAGAAACCACCCACATCCTCCACCCCAATACCGGGAGAAACCACTCGCATCCTCCACCCCATACCGGGAGAAAGCACCCGCATCCTCCACCCCAATACCAGGAGGAACCACCCGCATCCTCCACCCCAAAACCAAGAGAAAGCACCCGCATCCTCCACCCCAATACCAGGAGAAAGCACCCGCATCCTCCACCCCAATACCGGAAAAAAACACCCACATCCTACACCCCAATACCAAGAGAAACCACCTGCATCCTCCACCCCAATACCAGGAGAAACCACCTGCATCCTCCATCCCAATACCAGGACAAACCACCAGCATCCTCCACCCCAATGCTAAGAGAAACCACCCGCATCCTCCACCCCAATACCAGGAGAAACCACCTGCATCCTCCACCCCAATACCAGGAGAAACCACCTGCATCCTCCACCCCAATACCAGGAGAAACCACCCGCATCCTCCACCCCAATACCAGGAGAAACCACCTGCATCCTCCACCCCAATACCAGGAGAAACCACCGGCATTCTCCACCTCAATACCAGGAGAAACCATCCGCATCCTCCACCCCAATACTGGGAGAAACCACCTGCATCCTACACTCCAATACCGGGAGAAACCACCCGCATCCTCCACCTCAATACCGGGAAAAACCACCCGCATTCTCCACCCCAATACCAGGAGAAACCACCTGCATCCTCCACCCCAATACCAGGAGAAACCACCGGCATCCTCCACCTCAATACCAGGAGAAACCATCCGCATCCTCCACCCCAATACTGGGAGAAACCACCTGCATCCTACACTCCAATACCGGGAGGAACCACCCGCATCCTCCACCTCAATACCGGGAAAAAACACCCGCATTCTCCACCCCAATACCGGAGAAACCACCCACATCCTTCACCCCAATACCAAGATAAAGCACCAGCATTCTCCACCCCAATACAAGGAGAAACCACCCACATCCTCCACCCCAATACCGGGAGAAACCACTCGCATCCTCCACCCCATACCGGGAGAAACCACCCGCATCCTCCACCCCAATACCAGGAGGAACCACCCGCATCCTCCACCCCAATACCAGGAGAAAGCACCCGCATCCTCCACCCCAATACCGGGAAAAAACACCCACATCCTCCACCCCAATACTGGGAGAAACCACCCGCATCCTACACCCCAATACCAAGAGAAACCACCTGCATCCTCCACCCCAATACCAGGAGAAACCACCCACATCCTCCACCCCAATACCAGGAGAAACCACCCACATCCTCCATCCCAATACCAGGACAAACCATCCGCATCCTCCATCCCAATACCAGGACAAACCACCCGCATCCTCCACCCCAATGCTAAGAGAAACCACCCACATCCTCCACCCCAATACCAGGAGAAACAACCCGCATCCTCCACCCCAATACCAGAGGAAACCACCAGCATCCTCCACCTCAGTACCAGGAGAAACCACCCGCATCCTCCACCCCAATACCGGGAGAAACCACCTGCATCCTACACCCCAATACCGGGAGAAACCACCTTCATACTCCACCTCAATAACGGGAAAAACCACCTGCATTCTCCTACCCAATACTGGAGAATTCACCCGCATCCTTCACCCCAATACCAAGATAAAGCACCAGCATCCTCCACCCCAATACAAGGAGAAACCACCCACATCCTCCGCCCCAATACCGGGAGAAACCACTCGCATCCTCCATCCCAATACCAGGAGAAAGCACCCGCATCCTCCACCCCAAAACCAAGAGAAAGCACCCGCATCCTCCACCCCAATACCAGGAGAAACCACTCGCATCCTCCACCCCAATACCGGGAGAAACCACCCGCATCCTCCACCCCAGTACCGGGAGAAACCACCCGCCTTCTCCACCCCAATACCGGGAAAAAACACCCACATCCTCCACCCCAATACTGGGAGAAACCACCCGCGTCCTACACCCCAATACCAAGAGAAACCACCCGCATCCTCTACCCCAATACCAGGAGAAACCACCCGCATCCTCCACCCCAATACCAGGAGAAACCATCCACATCCTCCATCCCAATACCAGGACAAACCACCCGCATCCTCCACCCCAATACTAAGAGAAACTACCTGCATCTTCCACCCCAATACCAGGAGAAACCACCCGCATCCTCCACCCCAATACCAAGAGAAACCACCCGCATCCTCCACCTCAATACCAGAAGAAACCACCCGCATCCTCCACCCCAATACCGGGAGAAACCACCTGCATCCTTCACCCCAATACTGGGAGAAACCACCCCCATACTCCACCTCAATACCGGGAAAAACCACCCGCATTCTCCACCCCAATACCGGAGAATTCACCCGCATCCTTCACCCCAATACCAAGATAAAGCACCAGCATCCTCCACCCAAATACAAGGAGAAACCACCCACATCCTCTACGCCAATACCGGGAGAAACCACTCGTATCCTATACCCCAATACCGGGAGAAACCACCCGCCTCCTCCACCCTAAAACCGGGAAAAAACACCCACATCCTCCACCCCAATACTGGGAGAAACCACCCTTGTCCTACACCCCGATACCAAGAGAAACCACCTGCATCCTCCACCCCAATACCAGGTGAAACCACCCGCATCCTCCACCCCAATACCAGGAGAAACCATCCACATCCCAATACCAGGAAAAACCACCCGCATCCTCCACCCCAATACTAAGAGAAACTACCCGCATCCTCCACCCCAATACCAGGAGAAACCACCCGCATCCTCCACCTCAATACCAGAAGAAACCACCCGCATCCTCCACCCCAATACCGGGAGAAACCACCTGTATCCTACACCCCAATACCGGGAGAAACCACCCGCATTCTCCACCTCAATACCAGGAAAAACCACACGCATCCTCCACCCCAATACCAGAGAAACCACCCCCACCTTTCACCCCAATACCAAGACAAAGCACCAGCATCCTCCACCCCAATACAAGGAGAAACCACCCACATCCTCCACCCCAATACCGGGAGAAACCACTCTCATCCTCCTCCCCAATATCGGGAGAAACCACCCGCATCCTCCACCCCAATACCAGGACAAACCACCCGCATCCTCCATCCCAATACCAGGACAAACCACCCGCATCCTCCACCCCAATGCTAAGAGAAACCACCCGCATCCTCCACCCCAATACCAGGAGAAACCACCTGCATCCTCCACCTCAATACCAGGAGAAATCACCGGCATCCTCCACCTCAATACCAGGAGAAACCATCCGCATCCTCCAAACCAATATTGGGAGAAACCACCTGCATCCTACACTCCAATACCGGGAGAAACCACCCGCATCCTCCACCTCAATACCGGGAAAAACCACCCGCATTCTCCACCCCAATACCGGAGAAACCACCCACATCCTTCACCCCAATACCAAGATAAAGCACCAGCATCCTCCACCCCAATACAAGGAGAAACCACCCACATCCTCCACCCCAATACCAGGAGGAACCACCCGCATCCTCCACCCCAAAACCAAGAGAAAGCACCCGCATCCTCCACCCCAATACCGGGAGAAACCACCCGCATCCTCCACCCCAATACCAGGAGGAACCACCCGCATCCTCCACCCCAAAACCAAGAGAAAGCACCCGCATCCTCCACCCCAATACCAGGAGAAAGCACCCGCATCCTCCACCCCAATACCGGGAAAAAACACCCACATCCTCCACCCCAATACTGGGAGAAACCACCCGCATCCTACACCCCAATACCAAGAGAAACCACCTGCATCCTCCACCCCAATACCAGGAGAATCCACCCACATGCTCCATCCCAATACCAGGACAAACCATCCGCATCCTCCATCCCAATACCAGGACAAACCACCCGGATCCTCCACCCCAATTCTAAGAGAAACTACCCGCATCCTCCACCCCAATACCAGGAGAAACCACCCGCATCCTCCACCCCAATACCAGGAGAAACCACCCACATCTTCCACCTCAATACCAGGAGAAACCACCCGCATCCTCCACCCCATTACCGGGAGAAACCACCTGCATCCTACACCCCAATACCAAGAGAAACCACCCGCATCCTCCACCTCAATACCAGGAAAAACCACCCGCATCCTCCACCCCAATACTGGAGAAACCACCCACATCTTTCACCACAATACCAAGAGAAAGCACCAGCATCCTCTACCCCAATACAAGGAGAAACCATCCACATCCTCCACCCCAATACCAGGACAAACCACTCGCATCCTCCACCCCAATATCGGGAGAAACCACCCGCATCCTCCACCCCAATACCAGGACAAACCACCCGCATCCTCCATCCCAATACCAGGACAAACCACCCGCATCCTCCACCCCAATGCTCAGAGAAACCACCGCATCCTCCACCCCAATACCAGGAGAAACCACCTGCATCCTCCACCCCAATACCAGGAGAAACCACCGGCATCCTCCACCTCAATACCAGGAGAAACCATCCGCATCCTCCACCCCAATACTAGGAGAAACCACCTGCATCCTACACTCCAATACCGGGTGAAACCACCCGCATCCTCCACCTCAAAACCAGGAAAAACCACCCGCATTCTCCACCCCAATACCGGAGAAACCACCCACATCCTTCACCCCAATACCAAGATAAAGCACCAGCATCCTCCACCCCAATACAAGTAGAAACCACCCACATCCTCCACCCCAATACCGGGAGAAACCACTCGCATCCTCCACCCCATACTGGGAGAAACCACCCGCATCCTCCACCCCAATACCAGGAGGAACCACCCGCATCCTCCACCCCAAAACCAAGAGAAAACACCCACATCTTCCACCCCAATACTGGGAGAAACCACCCGCATCCTACACCCCAATACCAAGAGAAACCACCCACATCTTTCACCCCAATACCAAGAGAAAGCACCTGCATCCTCCACCCCAATACAAGGAGAAACCACCCACATCCTCCACCCCAATACCAGGACAAACCACCCGCATCCTCCATCCCAATACCAGGACAAACCACCTGCATCCTCCACCCCAATGCTAAGAGAAACCACCTGCATCCTCCACCCCAATACCAGGAGAAACCACCCGCATCCTCCACCCTAATACCAGGAGAAACCACCCGCATCCTCCACCTCAATACCAGGAGAAACCACCCGCATCCTCCACCCCAATACCAGGAGAAACCACCTGCATCCTACACCCCAATACCGGGAGAAACCACCCGCATCCTCCACCTCAATACCGGGAAAAACCACCCGCATTCTCCACCCCAATACCGGAGAAACCACCCGCATCATTCACCCCAATACCAAGATAAAGCACCAGCATCCTCCACCCCAATACAAGGAGAAACCACCCACATCCTCCACCCCAATACTGGGAGAAACCACCCACATCCTCCACCCCAATACCGGGAGAAACCACTCACACCCTCCACCCCAATACCAGGGGGAAACACCCGCATCCTCTACCCCAATACCGGGAGAAAGCACCCGCATCCTCCACACCAAAACCAAGAGAAAGCACCCGCATCCTCCACCCCAATACCAGGAGAAAGCACCCGCATCCTCCACCCCAATACCGGGAGAAACCACTAGCATCCTCCACCCCAATACCAGGAGAAACCACCTGCATCCTCCACTCCAATACCAGGAGAAACCACCCGCATCCTCCACCCCAATATCAAGAGAAACCACCAGCATCCTCCACCCCAATACCAGGAGAAACCACCTGCATCCTCCACTCCAATACCAGGAGAAACCACCCACATCCTCCTCCCCAATACCAGGAGAAACCACCTGCATCCTCCACCCCAATAACAGGAGAAACCACCCGCATCCTCTACCCAAATACCAGAAGAAACCACCAGCATCCTCCACCACACTACCAGGAGAAACCACCTGCATCCTCCACTCCAATACCAGGAGAAACCACCCGCATCCTCCACCCTAATACCAAGAGAAACCACTCGCATCCTCCACCCCAATACGGAGAGAAACCACCTGCGTCCTCCACCCCAATACCAGGAAAAACCACCCGTATCCTCCACCCTAATACCAAGAGAAACCACTTGCATCCTCCACCCAAATACCAGGAGAAACCACCCGCATCCTCCACCCCAAAACCAGGAGAAACCACCCGCATCCTCCACCCCAATAATAGGAGAAACCACCCGCATTCTCCACCCACGATACCAGGAGAAACCACCCGCTTCCTCCACCCCAATAACAGAAGAAACCACCCACATTCTCCATCCCAATACCAGGACAAACCATCCGCATCCTCCATCCCAATACCAGGACAAACCACCCGCATCCTCCACCCCAATACTAAGAGAAACTACCCGCATCCTCCACCCCAATACCAGGAGAAACCACCCGCATCCTCCACCCCAATACCAGGAGAAACCACCCGCATCCTCCACCCCAATACCAGGAGAAACCACCCGCATCCTACACCCCAATACCAAGAGAAACCACCCGCATCCTCCACCTCAATACCAGGAAAAACCACCCGCATCCTCCACCCCAATACTGGAGAAACCACCCACATCTTTCACCCCAATACCAAGATAAAGCACCAGCATCCTCCACCCCAATACAAGGAGAAACCACCCACATCCTCCACCCCAATACTGGGAGAAACCACCCACATCCTCCACCTCAATACCAGGAGAAACCACCCGCATCCTCCACCCCAATACCGGGAGAAACCACCTGCATCCTACACCCCAATACCAAGAGAAACCACCCGCATCCTCCACCTCAATACCAGGAAAAACCACCCGCATCCTCCACCCCAATACTGGAGAAACCACCCACATCTTTCACCCCAATACCAAGAGAAAGCACCTGCATCCTCCACCCCAATACAAGGAGAAACCACCCACATCCTCCACCCCAATACCAGGACAAACCACCCGCATCCTCCATCCCAATACCAGGACAAACCACCTGCATCCTCCACCCCAATACCAGGAGAAACCACCCGCATCCTCCACCCTAATACCAGGAGAAACCACCCGCATCCTCCACCTCAATACCAGGAGAAACCACCCGCATCCTCCACCCCAATACCAGGAGAAACCACCTGCATCCTACACCCCAATACCAGGAGAAACCACCCGCATCCTCCACCCCAAAACCTGGAGAAACCACCCGCATCCTCCACCCCAATAATAGGAGAAACCACCCGCATTCTCCACCCACGATACCAGGAGAAACCACCCGCTTCCTCCACCCCAATAACAGAAGAAACCACCCACATTCTCCATCCCAATACCAGGACAAACCATCCGCATCCTCCATCCCAATACCAGGACAAACCACCCGCATCCTCCACCCCAATACTAAGAGAAACTACCCGCATCCTCCACCCCAATACCAGGAGAAACCACCCGCATCCTCCACCCCAATACCAGGAGAAACCACCCGCATCCTCCACCCCAATACCAGGAGAAACCACCCACATTCTACACCCCAATACCAAGAGAAACCACCCGCATCCTCCACCTCAATACCAGGAAAAACCACCCGCATCCTCCACCCCAATACTGGAGAAACCACCCACATCCTCCACCCCAATACCAGGAGAAACCACCCACATCCTCCACCCCAATACCGGGAGAAACCACCCACATCCTCCACCCCAATACTGGGAGAAACCACCCACATCCTCCACCTCAATACCAGGAGAAACCACCCGCATCCTCCACCCCAATACCGGGAGAAACCACCTGCATCCTACACCCCAATACCAAGAGAAACCACCCGCATCCTCTACCTCAATACCAGGAAAAACCACCCGCATCCTCCACCCCAATACTGGAGAAACCACCCACATCTTTCACCCCAATACCAAGAGAAAGCACCTGCATCCTCCACCCCAATACAAGGAGAAACCACCCACATCCTCCACCCCAATACCAGGACAAACCACCCGCATCCTCCATCCCAATACCAGGACAAACCACCTGCATCCTCCACCCCAATGCTAAGAGAAACCACCTGCATCCTCCACCCCAATACCAGGAGAAACTACCCGCATCCTCCACCCTAATACCAGGAGAAACCACCCGCATCCTCCACCTCAATACCAGGAGAAACCACCCGCATCCTCCACCCCAATACCAGGAGAAACCACCTGCATCCTACACCCCAATACCGGGAGAAACCACCCGCATCCTCCACCTCAATACCGGGAAAAACCACCCGCATTCTCCACCCCAATACCGGAGAAACCACCCGCATCCTTCACCCCAATACCAAGATAAAGCACCAGCATCCTCCACCCCAATACAAGGAGAAACCACCCACATCCTCCACCCCAATACCAGGAGAAACCACCCACATCCTCCACCCCAATACCGGGAGAAACCACTCACATCCTCCACCCCAATACCAGGGGGAAACACCCGCATCCTCTACCCCAATACCGGGAGAAAACACCCGCATCCTCCACCCCAAAACCAAGAGAAAGCACCCGCATCCTCCACCCCAATACCAGGAGAAAGCACCCGCATCCTCCACCCCAATACCGGGAGAAACCACTAGCATCCTCCACCCCAATACCAGGAGAAACCACCTGCATCCTCCACTCCAATACCAGGAGAAACCACCCGCATCCTCCACCCCAATATCAAGAGAAACCACCAGCATCCTCCACCCCAATACCAGGAGAAACCACCTGCATCCTCCACTCCAATACCAGGAGAAACCACCCACATCCTCCACCCCAATACCAGGAGAAACCACCTGCATCCTCCACCCCAATAACAGGAGAAACCACCCGCATCCTCTACCCAAATACCAGAAGAAACCACCAGCATCCTCCACCACACTACCAGGAGAAACCACCTGCATCCTCCACTCCAATACCAGGAGAAACCACCCGCATCCTCCACCCTAATACCAAGAGAAACCACTCGCATCCTCCACCCCAATACGGAGAGAAACCACCTGCGTCCTCCACCCCAATACCAGGAAAAACCACCCGCATCCTCCACCCTAATACCAAGAGAAACCACTTGCATCCTCCACCCCAATACCAGGAGAAACCACCCGCATCCTCCACCCCAAAACCAGGAGAAACCACCCGCATCCTCCACCCCAATAATAGGAGAAACCACCCGCATTCTCCACCCACGATACCAGGAGAAACCACCCGCTTCCTCCACCCCAATAACAGAAGAAACCACCCACATTCTCCATCCCAATACCAGGACAAACCATCCGCATCCTCCATCCCAATACCAGGACAAACCACCCGCATCCTCCACCCCAATACTAAGAGAAACTACCCGCATCCTCCACCCCAATACCAGGAGAAACCACCCGCATCCTTCACCCCAATACCAGGAGAAACCACCCGCATCCTCCACCTCAATACCAGGAGAAACCACCCGCATCCTCCACCCCAATACCGGGAGAAACCACCTGCATCCTACACCCCAATACCGAGAGAAACCACCCGCATCCTCCACCTCAATACCAGGAAAAACCACCCGCATCCTCCACCCCAATACTGGAGAAACCACCCACATCTTTCACCCCAATACCAAGAGAAAGCACCTGCATCCTCCACCCCAATACAAGGAGAAACCACCCACATCCTCCACCCCAATACCAGGACAAACCACCCGCATCCTCCATCCCAATACCAGGACAAACCACCTGCATCCTCCACCCCAATGCTAAGAGAAACCACCTGCATCCTCCACCCCAATACCAGGAGAAACCACCCGCATCCTCCACCCTAATACCAGGAGAAACCACCCGCATCCTCCACCTCAATACCAGGAGAAACCACCCGCATCCTCCACCCCAATACCAGGAGAAACCACCTGCATCCTACACCCCAATACCGGGAGAAACCACCTGCATCCTCCACCTCAATACCGGGAAAAACCACCCGCATTCTCCACCCCAATACCCGAGAAACCACCCGCATCCTTCACCCCAATACCAAGATAAAGCACCAGCATCCTCCACCCCAATACAAGGAGAAACCACCCACATCCTCCACCCCAATACTGGGAGAAACCACCCACATCCTCCACCCCAATACCGGGAGAAACCACTCACATCCTCCACCCCAATACCAGGGGGAAACACCCGCATCCTCTACCCCAATACCGGGAGAAAGCACCCGCATCCTCCACCCCAAAACCAAGAGAAAGCACCCGCATCCTCCACCCCAATACCAGGAGAAAGCACCCGCATCCTCCACCCCAATACCGGGAGAAACCACTAGCATCCTCCACCCCAATACCAGGAGAAACCACCTGCATCCTCCACTCCAATACCAGGAGAAACCACCCGCATCCTCCACCCCAATATCAAGAGAAACCACCAGCATCCTCCACCCCAATACCAGGAGAAACCACCTGCATCCTCCACTCCAATACCAGGAGAAACCACCCACATCCTCCACCCCAATACCAAGAGAAACCACCTGCATCCTCCACCCCAATAACAGGAGAAACCACCCGCATCCTCCACCCCAATATCAAGAGAAACCACCAGCATCCTCCACCCCAATACCAGGAGAAACCATCTGCATCCTCCACTCCAATACCAGGAGAAACCACCCACATCCTCCACCCCAATACCAGGAGAAACCACCTGCATCCTCCACCCCAATAACAGGAGAAACCACCCGCATCCTCTACCCAAATACCAGAAGAAACCACCAGCATCCTCCACCACACTACCAGGAGAAACCACCTGCATCCTCCACTCCAATACCAGGAGAAACCACCCGCATCCTCCACCCTAATACCAAGAGAAACCACTCGCACCCTCCACCCCAATACGGAGAGAAAACACCTGCGTCCTCCACCCCAATACCAGGAAAAACCACCCGCATCCTCCACCCTAATACCAAGAGAAACCACTTGCATCCTCCACCCCAATACCAGGAGAAACCACCCGCATCCTCCACCCCAATACCAGGAGAAACCACCCGCATCCTCCACCCCAAAACCAGGAGAAACCACCCGCATCCTCCACCCCAATAATAGGAGAAACCACCCGCATTCTCCACCCACGATACCAGGAGAAACCACCCGCTTCCTCCACCCCAATAACAGAAGAAACCATCCGAATCCTCCACCCCAATTCCAGGAGAAACCACCCGCATCCTCCACCCCAATAATAGGAGAAACCACCCGCATCCTCCACCCCAATACCAGGAGAAACCACCCGCATCCTCCACCCCAATAACAGGAGAAACCACCCGCATCCTCCACCCCAATACCAGGAGAAACCACCCGCATGCTTTTACCCCTGTGTACTCAGAGAGCATAGTCATGAAACACTGACCTCAGACAGCTTGTGCGCTCTGTAGAAGCCTTTGCTGCACTGAAGTAACTGAGAGGCCAAGTTGCAGTCTTTCCGGTACAGCTCCTAAAAAGTGAACATACAGCAAGATCAAAGGTCACACAGCAAGATCGAAGGTCACACAGCAAGATCGAAGGTCACATAGCAAGATCAGAGGTCACACAGCAAGATCAGAGGTCACATAGCAAGATCAGAGGTCACATAGCAAGACTGAAGGCACTATTGCTGTACATGGGAGCAAACAGCTTTTGCTGCAATATTTACATTCAGTCTAAAGATTTTCATATGTAAATCTTTTTTCTGCCAGCTTCATTGAACCCACTCCCTCCTAACCCATGTGGACCTGGACAGCACCTGGCGTGCAATTGTTTTGGCTCCTTGTGCTGCTTCCCCCTCCCTAGTTTGAGCTCTGCTGTACAGAATATTGAAGGAGGCTGATACAAGCCTATTCAGTCTTTTCTATAATGGACCAGACCCACCTTTTACCTCATTATATGGTGTCATGGTTCAGATCTAAGACCTGTCTTGTACCACATTATATGGTGTCATGGTGCAGCTCTAAGACCCGCCTTTTACCCCATTATATGGTGTAATGGTTCAGATCTAAGACCCGTCTTTTACCCCATTATATGGTGTCATGGTGCATCTTTAAGACCCGCCTTTTACCCCATTATATGTTGTCATCGTGCAGATCTAAGACCCGTCCTGTACCCCATTATATGGTGTCATGGTGCAGCTCTAAGACCCGCCCTGTACCCCATTATATGGTGTCATGGTTCAGCTCTAAGGCCCACCTTGTACCCCATTATATGGTGTCATGGTGCAGCTCTAAGGTCCACCTTGTACCCCATTATATGATGTCATAGTGCAGCTCTAAGGCCTCGTACACACGATCGGACATATCCGATGAAAACGGTCCGCGGACCATTTCCATCGGGTAATGTCCGATCGGGAGTTTGATCCGATGGCGTGTACACACCATCGGATCAAATTCCCCGCCGCCGGACGGCGCGGTGACGCGGCGGTGACGTTGACGCCGCCACGTCACCGCCACGTCACCGCACCAGGAAGTTAAACACTTCCGCGCATGCGCCGAATCCATTCGGCGCGGCGGCGGTGGGGGACGACATGTCTGCTGGTAAGTGTACTAACCAGCAGACATGTTGGGCGGACAGATTCCACCAGATGGATTTCAAAGCATGCTTTGAAATCTGTCGGGTGGAGAAATCTGTCCGCTAGCCATCGGACCGTTTTCAGCGGACATATCCCCTCGTGTGTACGAGGCCTCAGACCCACCTTGTACCCCATTATATGATGTCATAGTGCAGCTCTAAGATCCACCTTGTACCCCATTATATGATGTCATAGTGCAGCTCTAAGACCCACCTTGTACCCCATTATATGGTGCAGCTCTGCCTGTCCTGCTCTATGTAAGTGAACTGGCTGATGGGGGAGTAGTTCCGGGCAGACATGAAATATACCAATCAATGCAGTTCTGTATACCTGAGTGTATGTAATCCCCTTTGTAACGGAATGCACCATGACAGACTGAGATATTCCTATGTCTAGGGTCACCTTATGTCCACTAGGGCCATAGGGTGACAAAGAATCATAATTCATATATTACAGATGGGACATTATTAATACTTCATTTTAGGACTGAGATATCACAATAAGTTCATGATGACATGACCAGGTCAACCAGACAGTGAGTCATACCTTTGTATAAGAGGCTATTGAAATATCTTTAGGTGTTGGCTATTCACTGTAAAGACATTCCGTTGAAGGTGTTGATTGCACCCTGTGATAGAACCCACTGTCACTGTATGTCTTGGAAAGGATTGTGGGCGTGCCTCCTACCGACAGACTATGGCCCGGAAAGATACTGGAGACCTGAAGCTGGCATTATTGTGATGTAATGTAATGTTACAGCCCTACACCCCCCACCCCCCCCTCTTGTTGCTGGACACATAGACAATGGAGAGTGGACTGCAGACGTCTCTCCGCAGGGGGTGTGTATTGAGAAGCCAGGCTGCCTGCTTACCATAATCTCATTAGGTATCTCTACACTGTTTCAATGTCCAAATGTTCTGTTGCCATTTATTGTTCCTTGTCCCCCTCCCCTCATAGACAAGGCAAAGGGGAGTGTCCCTAACTGTGTGTAAAACTGTATAGTTTGGATTTTAATAAACAGTTAAGCTCTGGTTGTGTAACCCTCAACATGTGTGGATTGTCTCGTGATTGAGGGGTTAAGGGCTGGTTATGGCGAATCGCCAGGCTGCGGGTGCGTTTGGAGGACAGGAGACACAGGTCTGGCGGATGTGCCCACCTGGGGTGTCTGAGATCCGTCACACACCCACTCTCACAAGACTCTGCCATTGTGTGATAAAGCTGTCTAGATAACTTATTCAACTAGATGTCTGTGTATTATTCAAGGTTAATTGAACACTATTGATGATGCGGTGCCGTCATGTCTAGCTACCAATTAAAGAATTATCCTCAGTGAGTGAATAGGGGGTGGGGACTGCATTGTCCTGTGATGAACTGTATTATGCTTGAAACTGTATAAGAAGCTGAGAAAATACCAATAAATTGTCATATCTTTGAAAGCAAGTGCAGAGCTTGAGTCTCGTCTTGTTTATGGGAATGGATATGGATCGTGTATGCAAGATTGTCGCAGTGTGTCAGACAAGCTTGTCGTGGTTGGATAGAAGATCGTAAGCGGTGGTGACCGTTACATTTGGTGGCACAGCAGTGGGGTGATTCCATCTTCAGAAGGACGGCTACAAGGACACAGGACAATGGAGGCGGTGTATGCACGGATGAAGCGCTCTTCCCTCAAGGACTTACTGGAGAGCCGGGGCAGACCGGCCAGCAACCGTAAGAAGATGGACATTATTGCAGAACTTGTCCAAATGGATGGAGCGGAGAGGGCCAGCATAACGGAAAGACCCAGCGTAATGGAAAGGCCCAGCGTAACGGAAAGACCCAGCGTAACGGAAAGGACACCTGAAGAAGCAAGTTTTAATCGGGCTGTTGAACTAAGACTGGCACATTATGGTCCTAACCCTCCACCGGAGATCATAGACCGGGTTATAGCAGCTGTGGATGCACATTTGCTACCGCAAAGAGGTTCTGCAGCAGCAGAAGTCACAGCAGCACCAACGGAAAGGAGACAAATACATTTTGCTGCTTTTAAGAATTTCATTGAAGCTGAAGGGGAGATTGATGGGTACCTTGCTGATTTTGAACGGCAATGTGCCCTACACCGGGTACCCACCGAAGAATGGGTTACCATTTTGTCTGGGAAATTGTCCGGCCAGGCCAGTGAAGCGTTCAGGGCCATCCCAGACGAGGATATTATGAACTATGGACTGGTAAAAGAAGCACTTTTGGTCAGGTATGCCGTCACACCAGAGGCATACTGGAGGCATTTCCGAGAAACGAGCAAGCAAGCAGGAGACTCGTATACCGAGTGGGCATGCCGCCTACACCGCACTGCATCCCACTGGATCGATGGATGTCAAGCAGAATCCGGGGAAGAGGTGCTGCAGGTGTTCCTGCTGGAGCACTTCTTTGACAAACTGTCCCTGGAAGTCAGAGAGTGGGTCCGGGACCGAAAACCTTTCTCCTTGCCGGAAGCAGCTCGCCTGGCGGACGAATACACAGACGCCCGCAAACTGGATAACTCTGTGGTCAAGACAGTGAGTAATGCTCAGTTTGGAGCCATTTATTTGGGGTACAGTATGGATACCAGCATTGGAGGACTGGAACTACTGACGGACTTCAGAGTCAACCCGTTTGGGGTTCTCACCTGTGTCCGTCTCCCACCGAAAGGGGAGAGATGTAACGGAATGCACCGTGACAGACTGAGATATTCCTATGTCTAGGGTCACCTTATGTCCACTAGGGCCATAGGGTGACAAAGAATCATAATTCATATATTACAGATGGGACATTATTAATACTTCATTTTAGGACTGAGATATCACAAGGAGTTCATGATGACATGACCAGGTCAACCAGACAGTGAGTCATACTTTTGTATAATAGGCTACTGAAATATCTTAAGGTGTTGGCTATTCACTGTAAAGACATTCCGTTGAAGTTGTTGATTGCACCCACTCTCACAAGACTCTGCCATTGTGTGATAAAGCTGTCTAGATAACTTATTCAACTAGATGTCTGTGTATTATTCAAGGTTAATTGAACACTATTGATGATGCGGTGCCGTCATGTCTAGCTACCAATTAAAGAATTATCCTCAGTGAGTGAATAGGGGGGTGGGGACTGCATTGTCCTGTGATGAACTGTATTATGCTTGAAACTGTTTAAGAAGCTGAGAAAATACCAATAAATTGTCATATCTTTGAAGCAAGTGCAGAGCTTGAGTCTCGTCTTGTTTATGGGAATTGATATTTGGATCGTGAATACAGGATTGTGGAGTGTCGGATAAGCTTGTCGTGGTTGGATGGAAGATCGTAAGCGGTGGTTGACCGTTACACCCTTTATATACAGAGGAGGGAAGGGCAGGGCTGGGAGCCAATAGGTGCTGCATGCAAATATGTTAAAAAGGCGCATGCTGATAGGAGGAGATAACAGAGGGAGTAGAGGGATGACCTCCCTTCTGCTGCTCCTTCACTGTTCAATCAGCAGGCTGGAGGAGTAGCGAACACCCCCTGCATACCTTCTACAGAGCTGTGTAAATCTCAGGACTGGACGGACAGAAATACAAACCTTGTTGCAGGTAAAACATCTCCCATGTGATGTTTTTGCAGCTCAGATTTACCCCAAAACTACTCGGGGGGGGGGGGGGGGTATTTTCTAAAACTGGAGAGTGCAGAATCTGATGCAGCTCTGCATTGCAGCCAATCAGCTTCTACCGTCAGTCTCATTTAATGAAGCTTTGACAATAAATCCTGGAAGCTGATTGGTTTCTATGCAGAGCTTCCCCAGATTTTGCACTCTCCAGTTTTAATAACCCCCCCCCCCTGGTGTCACATTGTTAGTGTATCTTCTATGGTAGCTAATGATAAGAGCAGGGCCGCCATCAGGGGGGTACAGGCAGTACACCTGTAAGGGGCCTGAATGGTAACCCCTCTATTTTTTTGTAAGGGGCCCGGACGTTCCCAGGGCCCTGGATGGCAACCCCCCTTTTTATTTTTATTTTAAATATTTTTTATTTATTTTTTTGTTTTTATTAAAGGGCCCAGAGGTCCCCAGGGCCCCGAATGGCAACCCCCCTTTTTTTTTTTAATAAAAAAAATATATTTATATATAGATATATATATCTATATAAAGATATATTTACAATATATATTTAAATGGCCCAGAGGTCCCCAGATGACATATATATATAAAATTTATTAAAGGGCCCTTTTTTTCTATATATTTTTTTTTTTTATAAGTGGCCCACAGGAACACAGGGCATCCCCTCTTCTTTTTTTTTTTCGTCAGCACTCAAAGCCCCCCGACCTCAATTTGTGGCGGCAGCACCCCCCGCTTCTCAATTCGTGGCAGTTCTCTGCTCCAAGGGGGCCCATGCCTGAAGCTGTGTAAGGGGCCCCATAATCCCTGGATAAGAGACATTAATTTCTTATATTTAGTGATTAATGATTGGGAACATTTTATCTGCCTATGGAGGATTTAATCTTATTGGTTGTCCACTTACGTTGTCCTCGGAGAGTTTCTCGATGGTCACCTTGGCCTCCAGCAGATGATTATTGAGGGCGATCACCTCGTGACCCAGAGCTCTCTTCTCCTCTTCATAATGTTGTCCCTGGAAATAAAAAGGCCGGCATTAGAGAATGGTTTGTCTCTCCGCTGCAATCGAGGTAAAACGAGGCAATCATTAACGGTGAAAGGTTTGCCGTCCCGGAGCTGCAAGGAAATCTGCGTCCAATCCGGAACCCGGAAATCTCATTTACATTGAAAGCCCGGAACCCCAGAGGAGGGAGAAGCTCGGCTCTCCCAAGAGCTCTGTACTTCTACTATACATAATAATACATATAGGGCCAGATTCTCAGCGGCGTTACGACGGAGTATCTCAGATACCCCGTCGTATCGCCGTTTTTTTTGCCTCGTATCTATGCGCGTGATGCTTAGCATCACTTTTGCATAGATACGCTTCTACATCCGACAAGTGTAAAACCATTACACTTGCGGATCGTAGTTGTAATGACAACTCCGGCCACTAGGTGGCCTTTACGTTGTTTTCTCATTTGCATATGCAAATGAGGCTAGTACGCCGATTCCCGATCGCTTTTACGCCGTCCCGTCGTCGCGTACGTCGTTTTCGTCCGCGTAAGGTTACCCCAGCTTCTATGTGGAGTAACCTTACGAAGTACCCTCGGATGCCGTCGGGTGCCGTCGGATGCCATGTTAAGTATGGCGTCGGGTCAGCGTCGGCTTTTTCCGTCGCTTACGTCGTTTTACTAACTCGTGCGCGAATAGGGGCATTGCGTAGTGACGCTCACGTCGTTTTGACGTCGGTTTCAACGACGCTTTCCGACGTGAGCTGGAGCATGCGCACTGGGCTTTTTCCCCGGCCGGCGCATGCGCAGTTCGTTCGACGCGGGGGCGTGCTTAATTTAAATACAAGCCGCCTCATTTGAATTACGCGGGCTTACGCTGGGCCATTTTCGCTACGCCAACGCAAACGACGGAGCAAATGGTTAGGGAATACGGCACCTGCTCTAGTACGATGCGGCGGCGTAGTGCAAATGGCTTACGATACGCAAGCGAAATTCTATGAGAATCTGGCCCATAATCTACATTCCTGAATTCCAAAAGAAGAAAGTGCGCTACCAAAATATAATCCTGTGTGAGATAAATGTGGATCGGAGCAGCAAATCCCCCGCGAGATACCATACAAAGTCCAACCACTCTTACAGCAAAGCAGGGCCGTCTTTAACTACTTGCCGACCAGCCGCCGTTATACGGCGGCAGGTCAGCTCCCCTGCGGCGAGAGCCCGTAGCTATACGTCGGCTCTCTAAGCGGCCACTAGGGGAGCAGGCGCGCCGCCGGAGGCACGCGCGCACCCCCCGCTCGTCCCTGACTCCTGTGCACGTGCCCGGCGGGCACGATCGCCGCCGGGCACCCGCAATTGCTCGTTACAAAGCGAGGTCCTGTCAGGGGAGAAATGCCTGATCTTCTGTTCATACAATGTATGAACAGCGATCAGTCATTTCCCCTACAGTTAGAACACACCCAGGGAACATACTTAACCCCTTCCTCGCCCCCTAGTGTTAACCCCTTTTTTGCCAGTGGCATTTTTATAGTAATCAATGCATTTTTATAGCACTGATCGCTATAAAAATGCCAATGGTCCCAAAAATGTGTCAAAAGTGTCTGAAGTGTCTGCCATAATGTCGCAAGAACCGAAAAAAAATCACTGATCGCCATCATTACTAGTAAAAAAAAAATGTTAATAAAAATGCCATAAAACTACCCCCTTTTTTGTAAACGTTATAACTTTTGCGCAAACCAATCAATAAACGTTTATTGTGATTTTTTTCACGAAAAATATGTAGAAGAATACGTATCGGCCTAAACTGAGGAAAAAAATAGTTTTCTTATATATTTTTGGGGATATATATTATAGTAAAAAATATTCATTTTTTTAAAAATTGTCGCTCTATTTTTGTTTATAGCGCAAAAAATAAAAACTGCAGAGGTGATCAAATACCACCAAAAGAAAGCTCTATTTGTGGGGAAAAAAGGACGCCAATTTTGTTTGGGAGCCACGTCGCACGACCGCGTAATTTTCAGTTAAAACGACGCAGTGCAGAATCGCAAAAAGTGCTCTGGTCTTTGACCAGCAATATGGTCCGGGGGTTAAGTGGTTAATGGGTCACTAAAGGCAAAATGTTTTTTTTTTTAAATAACAAACATATTATACTTACCTCCACTGTGTAGCTCGTTTTGCACAGAGTGTCCCCGAGCTCGCATAGTACAAAGCTTTTGCGAGCGTGCTCCCGTGATACAGCGGCGGGCATACGCGCGGCGTCATCCGATGTGACTGACAGCAGCGCCAGCCAATGGCTGCGCTGCTATCAATCCGTCCAGCCTTCCCAAACAACGGCCAGACTGGGAACCGAAGAAGAGTTCATATTTCTCACGGTGATCACATGGTCATCAATAATGCTGATTGGTTCCTGAACACCAGGGCAGACCCAGAGCTGTCATGTGACTTTGGAGTCTGATACCCCGGAAGGTGCACAGGGGGTGTTGGGACGTTTGCTGCGGGTTGGTGACTCACGGCATTGCCAAGGAGGATTCCACCCTCCAATTCTTCTATTGTTCCTCCGCCACATGACATCATTATTTTTTCATCCAATGACATTGCACCCCATTCTCTGCGTTTGCCATCTTCACCAGGAACATCCCGGGACCCCAATACAGCGATATTCCTGAGTTCTTCATTAGCCCTGCAGGGGGCGCCACAACCCCGGCCCCATCCAACAACCCAATACAAGTCTAACATTTAATCCAGTGTAATTTGTATCTAAAGCCAAAACTTTACAAGAATCGGACAGGTTTTCTCTTTTCCATCCTGGAGACAAAATGAAAATAGATAGTTCTTGGCATTGGCTGCACTTTAATTTGACCCTCAAATCCCCCTCAGGCCTGCCTGGTCACTTCCAGAGCCTGCGCAGCGTCTAGAACTCCCGCCATCCATCGCCGCTCATTAAAGGACCCAAAACCCTCCAGGAAGATTGAAGGTTTATTTTTTCTTGCCAAAACCTCTGCCAGTCTTCTCTAAAATTAGCCACTTTTCCCGGAATCCCGCTCATTAATTCACCCCGGCGCTCCGAGCCGCAAGATCCTCCGACTTGATTTTGGCAAAATTGACTCACCGGCATTGCGCAGGGAGGGGGGGCGCCTCCCATCCCCCGCGAGGCGCAAATGTGAACGGCGTGGAGATATTTGTATAAATGTGTCTGAAAATTATCATCAGAGGCTTTTATTGACAATTACATTACGTTTATGCAGAGAGTCAATATTCTCAGTGTTGATCCTTCATTTTCCTGACCTCTGAAGTTCCCCCCCGGCATGGTGTCACTCATCTTCTGGGCCACACCCTGACTGATGCCCCCCCCACCAATTCTTCCATATTCAATGCTTTTTTTTTTGTTTCCCCTGCCTCTTGAGGATTGACCACAAGTTCTCAATGGGAATAAGGTCTGGGGAGTTTCCTGGCCATGGACCCAAAATGTCCATGTTTTGTTCCCCAAGACACTTAGTTATCATTTTAACCTTATGGCAAGGAGCTCCATCATACTGGGGAATACATTGTTCCTCACCAAACTCTTCTTGGACAGTTTGGGAGAAGTTGCTCTCAGAGGAGGTTTTGTACCATTCTTTATTCATGGCAAATTGTGAGTGAGCCCCCCACTACCTTGGCTGAGAAGCCCCCTCCACACATGAATGGTCTTGTCAGGTCACCTGTGGTAAGATGACAAGGGCACCCCGTTGGAGGCAGGAGTGCACCACTAAGTAGTGAACCCTATAGCAGACTGCTGCGGCTGGACCACAGAGTGGATATGGCGGAGAGGTACACTAGGGCACAGACAGGGATCCTATAGGAAGCTTGAGCTCAAGATTCCCCAGGGCGCAGTGTCTAAGACCCAGTTGGTATTCACCAGAGCCTCTAGTGGTGAGGATGGCCTTCGCTGCTACTGGGTCAAGGTCACGGCCCCCGGAGTCCCCTAGGTCACGTTCTGTAGGAAGAGAGGGGAAGCAGCCACTCAGGACACAAGGTATAGTGAAGGGTAAGCCGAGGTCGGGGCAACCAGCAGACGAGGATAACCGAGGGACAGGCCAAGGGTCAGGGTCACAGGCAAACAGGAGTAGTCAGAGACAAGCCAAAGTCAGTACACAGAGATAACGTAGCACACGGCAAGCAGGAACACAATACTAACAAACAACATTGATCAGCACCGCAGACCAGCAGTGCAGTGGTTAATATAGAGTTCCTGGGATGGCCTGGGGTGGAGCCATACAGGGAAGAGAGATGATAAAAGCAGCCAGATAAGAGAGTCTGGCCTCTAATGAACACATGGAGAAAGGTAAGCTGCCAGACATTACTGCATATCCATGACAGGTCTCAGGATGGTGCTCACCTTTTCTTCTCTGGACAAGGTTTCTTCCGGATGCCCCAAACAATGGGAAATGGGATTTATCAGAGAAAATGACCCCCCCCCCCCAGTCCTCAGCAGTCCAATCCCTGTAGATTCTGCAGAATATCGGTCTGTCCCTGATGTTTTTCCTGGAGAGAAGTGGCTTCTTTGCCACCCTTCCTGACACCAGGCCCTCTTCCAAAAGTCTTCTCCTAGCTGTGGATGCCGATGTACCCAAACTTGCCATTCCTGACCAAGTTCTGCACTGGTGATGCCCTGATCCCCCCCTCACTAGTGGTACCCCATTCCCTCCTCTGCACTGGTGGTGCCCCCATCCCCCCCTCACTAGTGGTGCCCCCCATCTGCACTTTTAATGCCCCGATCCCCCCTCACTAGTGGTGCCCCCATCTCCCCTCTGTACTGGTGGTCCCCCGATCCCCTCCTCACTAATGGTGCCCCCATCCCCTCTGTACTGGTGGTGCTCCAATCCCCCCTAACTAATGGTTCCCCCATCCCCTCTGTACTGGTGGTGCCCCGACCCCCCCCTCAATAGTGGTGCCCCCCGGTCTGCATTGGTGATTCCACAATCCCCCCCCTCACTAGTGGTGGCCCCATCCCCCTCTGCACTAGTGGTGCCCCTATCCCACAGATAAATCAACTGTAGGAAACGGTCCTGGCACTTGCTGGACTTTCTTGGGTGCCCCCAAGCCTTCTTCATAACAATTGAACCTCTCTCCTTGAAGATCCGATAAATGGTTGATTTTGGTGAAATCTTAGTAGCAGCGATATCCTTGCCTGTGAATTCCTTCTTGTGCAAAGTAATGATGATGGTATGTGTTTCCTTGCAGGTAACCGTGGGTAAAGGAGGGAGAAACAATGATTTCAAGCACCACCTTCCTTTTAAAGGCACTTATCAGAGAGGATGGACCATCTATCTCTAAACTGGTCACCCACGCATGCAGATACCCCTCTGCAGGGTATTAGGCCGCGTACACACGAGGGGATATGTCCGCTGAAAACGGTCCGATGGAAGTTGGCAGAGTAGTATGACATAGTAGTTGGCATATAGTCAAGCATGCTTTGAAATCTATCCGGTGGGAATCTGTCCGCCCGACATGTCTGCTGGTTAGTACACTTACCAGCAGACATGTCGGCCCCCACCGCCGCCGCGCCGCTGCCGAATGGATTCGGCGCATGCGCGGAAGTGTTTTACTTCCTGGTGCGGTGACGTGGCGGTGACGCGGCGGCGTCAACGTCACCGCCGCGTCACCACTACGTCACCGCGCCGTCCGGCGGCGGGGAATTTGATCCGATGGTGTGTACACGCCATCGGATCAAACTCCCGATCGGACATATCCGATGGAAATGGTTCGCGGACCGTTTTCATCGGATATATCCGATCGTGTGTACGCCGCCTTAGAAGAGTTGGACTCTCCCTGGATCACTGTAATGTATGATTGCTGTGACAGACTCCCAATCATGTATCCCCTGTGTGCTCCAATCATGTGTTCCCCGTGTGTCCCCCAATCATGTGCCCCCCGTGTGCCCCAATCATGTGTCCCCGTGTGTTCCCCAATCATGTGTCCCCTGTGTGTCCCCCAATCATGTGTCCCCCGTGTTTGCCCCAATCATGTGTCCCCGTGTGTGCCCCAATGATGTGTCCCTGTGTGTGCCCCAATCATGTGTCCCCCGTGTGTGCCCCAATCATGTGTCCCCCGTTTGTGCCCCAATCATGTATCCCCCATGTGTGCCCCAATCATGTGTCCCCTGTGTGCCCCAATCATGTGTCCCCCGTGTGTGCCCCAATCATGTGTCTCCCTTGTGCCCCTATAATGTGTCCCCCGTGTGCCCCAATCATGTGTCCCCCGTGTGTGCCCCAATCATGTGTCCCCTGCTTGTGCCCCAATCATGTGTCCCCCGCGTGTGCCCCAATCATGTGTCCCCCGTGTGTGCCCCAATCATGTATCCCCGTGTGTGCCCCAATCATGTGTCCCCCGTGTGTGCCCCAATCATGTATCTCCCGTGTGTGCCCCAATCATGTGTCCCCCGTGTGTGCCCCAATCATGTGTCCCCAATCATGTGTCCCCCGTGTGTGCCCCAATCATGTGTCCGCCGTGTTTACTTTGTATTACAGATCCAGAAGATTGGGATGTTTTGGGGAGGGTGGAGACATTTCTCCATAACGAATCCAATGATTGGTCCTCATACCTCGCTCCGCAGTCCGCCATTCTGAGTGATGGATTGCCGGGTGAAATGGAAAGTCAATTCTACTAAATTATTCAAAATCATCATCCAATATTCATTGTGAGAGATAATTGGTGCCGCCATCACTGCGGGATGATCCGGAGACACGAGACGTGGAGGCCAACGATCAGTATTTGGGGCTCAACCTCAACTTCAGAGAGGTAGAAGACAAGACAGGAGATGAGCAAGGGGGAGGGGGTTGTGTGGTCTGGGTCATCACTAAGTAAGCAGAAGACAAGGCAGGGGATGAGCGGGGGGTTGGGTGGTCCAAGTCAACAACAAGTAAGCAAAAGACAAGGCAGGAGATGAGGAAGGAGTCAGGAGGGGTCAGGAGGTCCAGGTCAGCAACAAGACGAAACAGGCTTCAGAATGGCAGCCGCCTGTGTCCTACCAACCAGGAGCCTGGAAGGGGAAGCTGTGACACTTGTGTCTCTCCATATGGCAGCTCAGAGTTTGTCCTTATAGACTTTACAGATAAGCAAACTGGCGGTAATTCTTATTAATCTGGCACACGCGGTACTACTGGTGCCAAAACGCACATTTATGAACACGTAGCATGCAGGAATTGGACTTCACCTCTGGGCGCAATATAGTTCCTGTGATTGTGCTGGAATCGCGGTCGATCGCTCACTCACAGAAATGAGGCCAAGCTGTTGGTGAGAACTCCGGGTCTCATATTAATGATCGGGAATTGGGGGAGCCGGATCCTGATCATGTGATCATTAGTGGAATAGTGTGATGACCCGCCCAGTGCTACTTCTCCTCTATGAAGATGATACATTGGGCCAGATTCTCGTAGAATGGCCGACGGCATAGCGTAAGCCATTTACACTACGCCGCCGCAACTTAACAGAGCAAGTGCTGTATTCTCCAGGCACTTGCTCCGTAAGTTGCGGCTGCGTAGTGTAAATGGCCCGGCATAAGGCCGCGTAATTCAAAGAGGGCGGCTTGTATTTAAATTAAGCACGCCCCCGCGTCGATCGAACTGCGCATGCGCCGGCCGCAAAAATAGCCCAGTGCGCATGCTCCAGCTCACGTCGGAAAACGTTGTTGAAACCGACGTGAAAACAATGTGATCGTCACTTACGCAATGCCCTATTCCCGAACGACTTAGTAAAACGACGTAACCGATGGAAAAAGACGACGCTGACCCGACGCCATACTTAACATGGCAACGACGGAACTTCGTAAACCTACCCCTCATATAGCAGGGATAGGTTTACGCTTACGGCGTATTAGGCGTATTAGGCTCATTTGCATAGGCAAATGAGAAATCAACGTAAAGGCCATCTAGCGGCCAGCGAAGTCATTACATCTACGATCCGACGGTGTAAGTGTTTTACACCTGTCGGATCTTCACTGTATCTATGCGTAAATGATTCTATGAATCACACGCATAGATACCCAGTAAAAAAACATAGATACGACGGTGTTTCCTGCGATACACCGTCGTATCTCTTTTGAGAATCTGGCCCATTGTATCCAGAGGAGGAGTCTGTCCTACAATAAAGGTCAAGGCCTTTAGGCCTGAATCTAGTTTAGTGAGTGTTGGTGCTGCTGTCAGTGTCACTTGGTGTCAGTGTTTCAGTGTCAATGTCAGTGTCAGTTGGTGTCAGTGTTTCAGTGTCAATGTCAGTGTTTCAGTGTCAGTTGGTTTCAGTGTCAATGTCAGTTGGTGTCAATTTCAGTTAGTGTCAGTGACCCAGATTCACAGAGAGTGGGCGTACATTACGCTGCCATAGAGCAAACGCCGTACGCCACGCCAACGTAGCGTGGAGAGGCAAGCATTGCATCCAGCAAGCCAGTGCTCCCAACGCTGTGCCAGCGTGGGTTTTCGAAGGCGCACGTAGATGGTCCGAGCGTGGTGCAGTGTTTTAAGCCCGGCGTATAACGAACGGCGCATGCGCCGTGACGTGGACGCATGCACAGCACCCTCCTGCGCCTGCTCACAACCATGCCAGCACAACTGCCTAAGCTACGCCGGATCACCACATACACCGTGAACTTAACGTACGCCCAGCCAGACACACGTCCAACGCATAATACGCCGGCTTGTGTTCTCTGGTGCAGACTTTTGCATGTCTGTTGCCGGATTGCACCTCATCTATGAGGAATAACTTTACGCGGGACGTACAACTTACAGGCATCTCGCGTTGCATGCGTCGGGGCGCACGCACGTTTGTGAATCGCCGTATTTCCCTCATTTACATGTTTGAATGGCTAATCAATGGGAGCAGCACCATGTGTCCAGCCCATATGTGCGCCCACGCTACACCGGTGTGTGCAAGCTATGTTAGCGGGGTGTAGACTGTCATAGGCGCATGTTGGTTTGTGGGTCTGCCGCACACATACGCCGGCGCACATTTGCACTTACGTCGGCGTAACGTGCTATACATCAGCGTAAGTGCTTTGTGAATCTTAGCCAGTGTCTTTAGTTAGAACAAAGATACAATGGGGGTTATTTTACGAAAGGCAAATCCACTCTGCACTACAAGTGCAAACTACAAGTGCGTTTTCCTTTTCGTAAATAACCCCAATTGCGTACGATTGTTTCTTGGACATTCAAATATCGCACACATATGTGGTATCGCCGCAATCGTCAGGAGGAGGAGAATTTGATTTGCTGGTGATTTTGGTGGTGAGTTGAGTGATGAGAACGGCATACAAATCTACACCTAAAATCATATTTAGAAGGGAGCTGTGGTGGTTCAACGTGATTGGCACTGCGCTGACAAGCCATTCACCTCTGCAGCCAAGGGTTCGGATCCCGGTCTCGGCTACATGTGAATTGAGTTTGGTGGTCTCAGCCCGGCTCCCGGTGGGTGTGCTATGCAAGGTACGCCTGTGCTTAGTACGCCCACCCCCCCCCCCCCACAAAAACCACCACACTTGCACGCACACAAAAAATTGGTTTAATACGCACGCACTTTGGCCATGCGGTCTCCTAAAGAGAGGCGAAGGACCTACGGGGCTGGCTTGGTGGGTCGGGCCCCCTCACTCCCTCATAGGGGGAGTCCCTCTGCCCCGATGGGGTCCTGTTGGGCCCCAGTTGGGCTCCCAAGTGGAGCAGGTAGGGCGGGGTGAGTGGGAGGCCCCCCCTCACACCCGCCATTGCCACCAGGGCCATGGAGAAGGATGGCGATTGCCTCCGGGGGGAGGGTCTGCCTACTCCCAACTCCTGCAGTCCGGCTCCTCTCTCTCGAGTTCACGCACAAAATACACTTTAAAAAAAAAAAAGAAGAAAAAAAAAAAAAAAAAAATCATATTTAGCTTTTCCTTTGATAATAAAATATCAGGAGACATTCATCTATCCTGGTATAATCCGCTCGGATACACAGAGTCGCTGTGATGAAATGTGCGGATTTACTGGGACACGTCAGAGTTGAGAAGTTGGGTGTTAAGGTCGGATAAGACTTTGGGTTAAGGCGCTTTACTGCTGGAAAAGTGTCCTGAATATTTGATGGAATTCCCGCCATTCATTCTCTGATATTATTGGATGTGTCTATAGGCAGAGTTCCCTTTTATGGAGTCTATAGGTCCTCAGTGTGAAGATGGAGAAGGTGGCACCACATCCGCTCAGAGCGGCACACGAGGGAGCGTTTGACTGACAGACGCCGGGAATGGCCGTTTAATTAGATTTGCTCTATTTACAACAATTCATCATCTGGCTGACAGTTCTAGCGGAATGGAGCTTCAGGCCACATTAAACTCATAGGGAGAAGGCTCCCCTGCCACTGGAGAGCGCAGCCAGAGACCTTTGCAGGATCCTAGAGTCCCCGCCTGGCAAAACACGACTTCGGATCTTACAGGATTTAAAGGTAAGTGGCCCAAAATGATTAAATAAATGCAGAATTTTGCTGCTGTACTCACCTCCTTTTCAGAGCTGTCCTCTGCAGACTTATCCCACCGCTGACTCAACTATGTGTGAGCTCAGGGTGTCATAGACTCGCCCCCTGAGGGTGCAATATGATGGAAGAATGATAGCCACTGGCTGAGCCCATTTTCATTCAGGAGAGAAAGACGACGATGTGGTCAGCAGGACAGAAAAGAAGGGCGATGTGGTCACCAGGACCGTAAAGAAGGGCGATGTGGTCACCAGGACCGTAAAGAAGGGCGATGTGGTCACCAGGACCGAAAAGAAGGGCGATGCTATTACCTGAACAGGAAAGAATGGCGATGCCGTCACCAGGACAGGAAAGAAGGGCAATGTGGTCACCAGGACCGTAAAGAAGGGCGATGTCGTCACCAGGGCAGGAAAGAAGGGCGATGTGGTCACCAGGGCAGGAAAGAAGGGCGATGTGGTCACCAGGACCGTAAAGAAGGGCGATGTGGTCACCAGGACCGAAAAGAAGGGCGATGCTATTACCTGAACAGGAAAGAATGGCGATGCCGTCACCAGGACAGGAAAGAAGGGCAATGTGGTCACCAGGACCGGAAAGAAGGGCGATGTCGTCACCAGGGCAGGAAAGAAGGGCGATGTCGTCACCAGGGCAGGAAAGAAGGGCGATGTCGTCACCAGGGCAGGAAAGAAGGGCGATGTGGTCACCAGGACAGGAAAAAAGGGCAATGTCATCACCAGGATAGGAAAGAAGGGCGATGTGGTCACCAGGACAGGAAAGAATGGCGATGTGGTCACCAGGACAGGAAAGAAGGACAATGTCGTCACCAGGACAGGAAAGAAGATCGATGTCGTCACCAGGACAGGAAAGAAGGGCGATGTGTTCTCCAGGACAGGAAAGGAGGGCGATGTTGTCACCAGGACAGGAAAGAAGATCGATGTCGTCACCAGGACAGGAAAGAAAGGCGATGTGGTCTCCAGGACAGGAAAGAAGGGAGATGTCTTCACCAGCACAGGAAAGAAGATCAATGTCGTCACCAGGACAGAAAAGAAGGGCGATGTGGTTTCCAGGACAGGAAAAAAGGGTGATGTCGTCACCAGGACAGAAAAGAAGGGCGATGTGGTTACCAGGATAGAAAAGAAGGGCGATGTGGACTCCAGGACAGGAAAGAAGGGTGATGTGCAGAGGCGTAACTAGAATCTTCAGGGCCCCGGTGCAAGAAACCATGAAGGGCCCCCCCCCCCACATGGGCATTGCTAGGTCTAAAAAAAATCTTGGGCTAGAGCCCATAGCAGTGTAGCAAGCAAGTAAAGAAAGTCCTATGCTTGGGCGTGTATACACATGTATACAATATATGTGTGTGTATGTATATATTGTCACATAACTGAGTGCAGATCCTCCTTACATCAGGGTTCACAGAGAGCCCTCCCATACATCAGATATCACAGAGAGCCCAGCCCCCATACATCAGTCCCCAGAGAGCCAACCCCTCAATACAGGATCCCCAGAGAGCCCCCCATACATCAGGGTCCCCAGAGAGCCCCCCCATACATCAGGGTCCCCAGAGAGCCCCCCCATACATCAGGGTCCCCAGAGAGCCCCCCCATACATCAGGGTCCCCAGAGAGCCCCCCCAAACTTCAGAGAGAGAGAGGGGGGTGGTAGAGAGAGAGAGAGGGAGAGAGAGGGGGTGGTAGAGAGAGAGAGAAAGAGAGAGAGAGAAAGAGAGAGAGGGGTGGTAGAGAAAGAGAGAGAGGGGTGGTAGAGAAAGAGAGAGAGAGGAGTGGTAGAGAAAGAGAGAGAGAGAGGCGGTAGAGAAAGAGAGATAGGTGGTAGAGAAAAAGGGGTGGAAGAGAAAGAGAGAGAGAGGTGGTAGAGAGAGAGAGAGGGGGGTGGTAGAGAAAGAGAGAGAGGGGTGGTAGAGAAAGAGAGAGAGGGGTGGTAGAGAAAGAGAGAGAGGGGTGCTAGAGAAAGAGAGAGAGCGGTGGGAGAGAAAGAGAGAGCGAGCGGTGGGAGAGAGGTGGTAGAGAGAGAGGTGGTAGAGAAAGAGAGAGAGAGAGCGGTGGGAGAGAGAGAGAGAGGGGTGGTAGAGAAAGAGAGAGAGAGAGAGAGGGGTGGTAGAGAGAGAGAGAGGTGGTAGAGAGAGAGAGGGGTGGTAGAGAAAGAGAGAGAGAGAGAGAGCGGTGGGAGAGAGAGAGGTGGTAGAGAGAGAGAGGGGTGGTAGAGAAAGAGAGAGAGAGAGAGAGGGGTGGTAGAGAGAGAGAGGTGGTAGAGAGAGAGAGAGGTGGTAGAGAGAGAGGGAGAGAGAGAGGGGTGGTAGAGAGAGAGAGAGGGATGGTAGAGAGAGAGAGAGGGGTGGTAGAGAAAGAGAGAGAGAGGTGGTAGAGAAAGAGAGAGAGAGGTGGTAGAGAAAGAGAGAGAGCGAGGTGGTAGAGAGAGAGCGAGGTGGTAGAGAGAGAGAGAGGGAGAGAGAGAGAGGGGGAGAGAGAGAGGGGGAGGGGGAGGGAAGGAGAGAGGAGGGGAGGGGGGAGGGAAGGAGAAAGAGGGGGAGGGGGAGGGAAGGAGAGAGAGGGGGAGGGGGAGGGGGAGGGGGAGAGAGAGAGAGGGGGAGGGAGGGAGAGAGGGAGAGAGGGGGGAGGGAAGGAGAGAGAGGGGGGAGGGAAGGAGAGAGAGGGGGAGGGGGGAGGGAAGGAGAGAGAGGGGGAGGGGGGAGGGAAGGAGAGAGTGGGGGAAGGGGGGAGGGAAGGAGAGAGCAGGGGATTGAAGGAGAGAGAGGGGGAGAGAGAGGGGGAGGGGGAGGGATGGGGGAGGGGGGGAGGGGGGAAGGACGGGAGGGGGGAAGAGGGAGAGAGAGAAGAGGTGGATGGGAGAGAGGGAAGGAGAGAGAGGGGGGAGGGAGGGGGGAGAAAAGGAGGGGGGAGGGGTGAGGGAGGGGGAGAAAAGGAGGGGGGAGAGAGAGGGGGGGAGAGAGAGGGAGGGGGAGAGGGAGGGGGAGAGAGAGAGGGAGGGGGAGAGAGAGAGAGAAGGGGTGGACAAGAGAGGGGGTGGGAGGGAGAGAGAGAGGCTGGCCTGCAGTCCTTCCTGTACCCCCTGTCCCAGCCCCTGTCTGTGGGTAGGTGTGTGCCATGCACCTACCTCCAGCCCATCCTTGTCCTCTGTCCTCGGTCAGCCTATGTTTGTTCTTGATGACAGGCACAGCTGGAGCAGACATTGGGGGAAGGTGTGCAGGCTCTGGGACTGGGAGGATGTCACTGCTGCTCAGGTCAGGTCTTCTCTTCTCTCTCACTCTCTCGCGCTGCTCCTTCCAGCCAGCCTCTTGCTGCTCCCCGGGTCACCACTCTCTGTTGTTGTTTTCAGCTGCTGCTGCTCTTCCTCAGATGTTGTGAAACTGTGCCTCTCTGGTATGTCAAGAGGCAGCCTCGGAGCTCAGCTGTGTTGGACCCCAGGAGGCAGAGCAGTAGCGCGGAGGTCGGAGGAGGAAGTGAAATCCTCCCGCGCTTTCAGCTCTGAACACGGAGGGGGGGGGCACTGCAGCCGTGATGTCACTGGTTGCTACACGCCAAGCGGCTCTAGCAACCAGTGGACAGAAGATGGAAGTGGTTCTGCGGCTGGAGCTCAGACTCCCCACTGAAATACACACTACATTACTATATTAAACAGCAATGTAGGCACCCGGCAATTAGGGCCCCCCCACAGCGGCAGAACGGCAGGGCCCAGTCGCGACGGCGACTGCAGCGACACTGAAAGTTCCACCACTGGTGATGTGGTCACCAGGATAGGAAAGAAGGGAGATGTGGTCACCAGAAGAGGAAAGAAGGGCGATGTGGACTCCAGGACAGGAAAGAAGGGTGATGCGGTCACCAGGACAGGAAAGAAGGGCGATGTCACCAGGACAGGAAAGAAGATCGATGTCGTCACCAGGACAGGAAAGAAGGGCGATTTGGTCTCCAGGACAGGAAAGAAAGGGCGATGTCGTCACCAGGACAGGAAGAAGGGCGATGTCTTTACCAGAACAGGAAAGAAGGGCGTCGTCACCAGAACAGGAAAGATCGATGTCGTCACCAGGACAGGAAAGTAGGGCAATGTGGTCTGCAGGACAGGAAAGAAGGGTGATGTGGTCACCAGGACAGGAAAGAAGGGCGATGTCGTCACCAGGGCAGGAAAGAAGGGCAATGTTATCACCAGGACAGGAAAGAAGGGCGATGTCATCACCAGGACAGGAAAGAAGGGCAATGTTATAATGTTATCACCAGGACAGGAAAGAAGGGCGATGTCATCACCAGGACAGGAATGAAGGGTGATGTGGTCACCAGAAGAGGAAAGAATGGCAATGTCGTCACCAGGTCAGGAAAGAAGGGTGATGTGGTCACCAGGACAGGAAAGAAGGGCGATGTGGTCACCAGGACAGGAAAGAAGGGCGATGTGGTCACCAGGACAGGAAAGAAGGGCGATGTGGTCACCAGGACAGGAAAGAAGGGCGATGTCATCACCAGGACAGGAAAGAAGGGCGATGTGGTCACCAGGACAGGAAAGAAGGTGCGATGTCATCACCAGGACAGGAAAGAAGGGCGATGTGGTTAACAGGACAGGAAAGAAGGGCGATGTGTTCACCAGGACAGGAAAGAAGGGCGATGTGGTCACCAGGAATGGAAAGGAGTCGCCAGATCCGTAACAATTGAAAACATGTCAGCAATGATTTTGAAGCTGGACGTCATTCAACCCTGAAGACTAAGGATATCTTGTCATGAAGGAGAGGTTCTGCAGGGACAGCTCTGCATTTAGGGTGAAGATGGCAGCCTGAGATACTTTTCTCGTTTTATTACTTTCTGCTTTAAGTAGAAAAAATGTGCTGAGGGTTGGGCTGGAAGATTTTGTGAACGTTGGATCGGATCACCAGAGATGTGAAGAGATCTATACATTTCCAGCAACAGACGAGAGCCGCCCACCAGAAAGCTATTGCTGGGAATTGAGAAAGGAAAGTATCAGCATTGCCCGTGGCAACCAGAGCGCTGCCGCATCCCGAGGTAAAACAAGGACAGCTGGAATCTAATTGATGGCCATGGGCAGCACTCATCTCTGCTTGATGTATCCTATATAATTACCATGGAGGCACTACGGGCCCCACACAGAAGGGGCCACGCGTCTCCACATCCCTGCACAATGCACGTGTCACCGGTGTCCCCTCCACGTCTGACCCCACTTCATGGTGAAATGGAGGGTTACGTCCAGATTGGATTCATTAACGGCACTAATGGCTTCTAATTGAATATTAAAAGCTCAGCGTGCGGCTCGGAGCGGCGAATAATGAAGGATTTGATGCATTTAATCTACACAAAATCAAAGTCAATTAAATCAAAAAAATCTTCCATGTAAATGAGGAGAAATCATCTTTAAATAGAACATTTCAGATGACGTCTTCTCTATTTTTAGAAGATGGAATATATAGATGCAGCTTTTCTCATTACCCGCCAAGGACGATCCTCACCCACTACATTGGAAGGACAGAGATGTACGGGGCAGGACCAGTGCTACCGCTAGGCAAACTAGGCGGCCGCCTAGGGCTCCTGGCCACTGGTGTTCCTACTCTCTTCTCTCTGCAGCTCAGCAACTAAGCCTCAGCATCAGCAGGCAACCGCCGTTCCATTCGCACATAGTTTTTAGAGGCGGCAGAGGATTGTGTCTGTGTCCCGACTAAATGGAAACAAGCAAACATTCGATGATGGGCACTAGTAGGCTGCATTTGATGGGCGCTGTGGGGTGGAAGGACAGAGATGTACGGGGGGTGGAAGGACAGAGATGTACGGCGGGGGTGGAAAGACAAAGGTGTACGGGGGGGGGGGGGGAAGGACATAGGTGTATGGGGGGGGTGAAAGGACATAGGTGTGGAGGGGGTGGAAGGACATAGGTGTACGGGGGGTGGAAGGTCAGAGGTGGAAGGGTGTGGAAGGTCAGAGGTGTACAGGGGTGGAAGGACAGAGGTGTATGGGGGGGTGGAAGGACAGATATGTACGGGGGGTGGAAGGACAGAGATGTACGGCGGGGGTGGAAAGACAAAGGTGTACGGGGGGGGGGGGGAAAGGACATAGGTGTATGGGGGGGGTGGAAGGACATAGGTGTGGAGGGGGTGGAAGGACATAGGTGTACGGGGGGTGGAAGGTCAGAGGTGGAAGGGTGTGGAAGATCAGAGGTGTACAGGGGTGGAAGGACAGAGGTGTATGGGGGGGGGGGGTGGAAGGACAGAGATGTACGGGGTGATGGAAGGACAGAGATGCAATGGGGGTTGAAGGACAGAGATGGAAGGGGGTGGAAGGACAGAGGTGTGTGGGGGGGGGGTGGGAGGACAGAGGTGTACAGGGGGGTGGAAGGAAAGAGGTGTATGGGGGTGGAAGGACAGAGATGTACGGGGGTGGAAGGACAGAGGTGTAAGGGGGGTGGAAGGACAGAGGTGTATGGGGGGGTGGAAGGACATAGGTGTACGGGAGGGATGGAAGGACATAGGTCTACGGGCGCTGGAAGGACATAGGTGTACGGGGGGGGGGTGGAAGGACAGAGGTGTACAGGGGGTGGAAGGACATAGGTGTACGGGTGGGGTGGAAAGACAGAGGTGGAAGGTCCAAGGTGTATGGGGGTGGAAGGACAGAGGTTTATGGGGGGGGTGGAAGGACAGAGGTGTACGGGGGGATGGAAGGACAGAGATGGAATGGAGGTTGAAGGACAGAGATGGAAGGGGGTGGAAGGACAGAGGTGTATGGAGGGGTGGAAGGACAGAGGTGTGGGGGGGGTGGAAGGACAGAGGTGTACATGGGGGTAGAATGACAGAGGTGTACGGGGGTGGAAGGACAGAGGTGTACGGGGGGTAGAAGGACAGAGGTGTATGGGGGGTGGAAGGACAGAGGTGTACGGGGGGTGGAAGGACAGAGGTGTACGGGGGTGGAAGGACAGAGGTGTACGGGGGTGGAAGGACAGAGGTGTATGGGGGTGGAAGGACAGAGGTGTACGGGGGTGGAAGGACAGAGGTGTAAAGGAGGTGGAAGGACAGAGGTGTACGGGGGGTGGAAGGACAGAGGTGTCACTTAAAGCGTAACTAAACCCATCGATTTAACAGTTGCAAAAATCTGTTACATTCCCGGCAAGCGTACACACGGCCGAGGTTCTCGGCAGAAACCAGCGAGAACCTCGCTGGGAGCCGCATTCTGAATGAATGAATGAAAACGTATATAGCGCAGCACATGCAAAGTAAATCACCTCTTGGCGCTTGTTGTTCCTGTCTCCTTTGAGATCAAAAGAGATGAGTCTTAATCTTTCTCCTGAAGACTAACTGACTACTGACCCTATTTGTGCGTTCATTGTCATGTCGGAGTCAAAGATGACCCCAAGACTTTTGACTTTGGCGCTAGGGGTGATGATTTTGCCCAGAATGGGCGGGGGGATCCAGGTTGTTGCCGATTGATTTCTACGCTTGGCGTGAAACAGAAGAAGTTCTGTTTTCGCTCCGTTGAGTTTGAGATAACTCTTTGTCATCCAGTCCTCTATCAAAGAGAGACAAGTCTCTAGATTGAGTTGGTGATCCTTTTTATTGCAAATGCGGAAGTACAGTTGCGTGTCGTCTGCATATGAGTGATATAGCAGTTTTTGGCTGCTGATGATTTCGAAAAGAGGACGCACATAGATGTTGAATAACATCGGCGACAGGGGAGATCCTTGAGGGACCCCGCACGATAATGTGCGTTTTTCAGAAGTGAAGGGTCCTAGCTTCACTATTTGCGATCGGTTTTCCAAAAAAGAGGAGAACCAGGATAGATCGCTTTCTGCGACTTTGGCTATTTTGGCCAGCCGAGTCAATAACAGCTTGTGATCTACTGTATCAAAGGCTGCGCTTAGGTCCAGCAGAACCAAGAAGAGAAGATTCTCCTTTGTCTGCGGCCTCAAGAACGTCGTCCCATATCTTAAGCAATGCTGTTTCCGTCCCGTGTCCGGGACGGAATCCTGATTGAAATGGGTTGAGTAAGTTGTGGGTATCTAGATGCTGTTGCAGCTGCTGTACCACTGCTTTCTCCATTACCTTGGAGAGAACATTTAGGCCTGTTATGGGGCGCCAGTTGAGTGGATCCTTAGGATCCAGGATGGCTTTCTTCAAGATGGGTTGAATAAAGCCCTCCTTCAGCTGGGAGGGCATTATGCCCTCCCTGAAGGATTGGTTGATAAGCTGCGTGACAGGAGGTGCCAGGATGTCGGCGCATTCTTTCAGCAGTTTGGTGGGGATAATATCATTTGGCGCAGTGCTGTTGCGCAGAGTGCCGATGATATTTTTTGTGGTCTGAATGGAGATGGGTTCCAGCGTGAACTCACCTAACTGTGGTGAATTACTGCCGGTGCTGTGTAAATAACTACGGGGGGGGGGGGGGCTAGGAGAGAAATTGTTTTGCTGAATGCTTTGCCGGATTGCCTCAATTTTGTTAATGAAGCAATCCGATAACTCATCGCAAAATTCTTGTGTATCCAAGTTGGGGGCTTCAAGACATCCTGCATTCATGGTCTGAGTGACCAGCTTGAAGAGTTCGCGGGGGCGGTTTAGGGCACTGTTGATAGTCTCAGAAAAATAGTTTTTCTTGGCTTCGAAGATTTGCTTGTAGTATTTTCTGGTTATTGCCTTGTAGATCGAGAGGTTCTCATCTGAAGAGCTTCTTTTCCAGGCTGCTTCTGCCCTTCTGCGCTCTTGCTTCAGTAACACCAGCTGGTTGTTGAACCAGCTGGAGTTATTTTTCCTGATCTGGGTCTTTCGTTTCGGCGCTATCAAGTCAGCTGACTGCAATAGTGCTGTGTTTATGGCCTCCAGTGTTTCTTCCGCTGTTTGGTGCGGCTGAATTGTGTTTATTTTTTCCCCTAACGTGGCTTTGAAGAGTTCCGAGTGGAGCTTCTTCTGACATCTGGTCCAGTGTGTTGTCACTGGATTTGATGTTTTTGTTAAGGGGGGGAATTCGGAAATAATGAATTTAATTGCATGGTGATCTGTCCATGGCAATGGTTCATTTTCCAAGATTTTTATTTCCAGATCTTGTCTGAAAATAAGATCGAGCGTGTGACCTGAAGCATGTGTGGGCCCACATACTAGTTGCTGAAGCCCCAATCCTTCCAGGTGGTCGATGCAGGCGTCGGCAATGGGGTCTTGCGGGGAGTTGGCCCAGAGGTTGAAGTCCCCGAGCAGCAAAAGGTGTTTGCTGTTCAGGGTATAAGTGGAGACAAAGTCCATCAAAGATAAGAGCAGCTGCGATTTTGGGCCGGGTGGCCTATAGCAGAGTAGAATCCGGACGGTCTCCTGGCCGTTTACTTGCAGTTGAAGAGTAAGGGTTTCCATGAATGGAAGAGGGTTTTGAAGGCTTGGTTTTGTGATCGCAAGACGCGTCTTATGCATCACCGCCAGTCCTCCTACTCTTTGCTCTATTCTGTTTTCCGTTATAATACGGTAGTTTTCTGGCACCAATTCTCATAGAATGGTGTTACAGTCAGCTGTGAGCCAGCTCTCTGTAATAAAGAGGCAGTCTAAATCATGTCGCAATAAGAAATCATGGATTTCTAATCGGTGTTTTACTGCCGATCTAGTGTTGATCAAAGCACATGATATGTGCTTAGGCTGGGGTAAATGGCTGCGATTTCTGGTAGTCGATCGTCGATCGATCCTCAAAAGTCGCAGATTTCTTAGGGCTTTTTGGTGGCGGCCGGCAGAATTGCGGCAAATCGACCCAGATCCCAAATGTTCTCCGCCGAGTATTGCCGATTAACCATGGCCGCCGTGGAACCAAGGGGCGGGGGGGGGGGGTGGATTCACAAGGATAACTGAATCCTCTGATCCTAGCTTGGTCCAGAGGAAGGCAAAAAAAACCCTGACCACGCTGCGCCAATATGCTGTGGTAGGGAAAAAAATTCCTTCCTGACCCCTAAAGAGGCGATTGTGTTAAGCCCTGGATCAAGTTTTAAATGAATTTGAGAGGGGGGAGATAGGGCAGGGTGGAGCAAGATGGCCGCCGACCTGGCAGCAGGATCCAGGCTGGAGGGGTTCCAGGCTGAGTGGCGCCTGGGGGGCTAAGAAGGATAAGAAGGCTCTACTGGGGTAGGGGGGGGGCTTTCTGGCCCGATTAGTGCAATAGTGCCGATTGTTGGGGGGTGGGGAGCGGCGCGCCGCTAGGCCGCGGATGAAGCCGCGGCCTTTCCTGAGTCGCGGCTGCCGCGAATCTCCACCGACCGGCGCGGAGGGAAAAAAACCACAGCGCCCGAGGGTAGTGGCGGTTTGTGGGGATGGCTGGCGGGAAGGACGCCCGAGCGGGGGTAGCGGTATGGGGGTGAGGAGAGGGGAAGAGCCGTGGGGATTGGGGGAAGCTACTGTGGCTTGTCCTGAGAAGGACGGCCGCCTGCAGCTCCCAAGGAGTGGCTTACCTGATTGAGGGAGGCAGGGGGGGTCAGGTGAACCGGGGGAAAGCCGTGCAAGTCTTGGAGGGGGGAGAGGAGCTTGTCCGAGTGGCCAGTGGCAGGTGGACAGATGACAGGGAGGTGGAAATCCTGCCTGCCTGTCTGTGAGGCCTGGAACCGCACAGTGGGGAGGACCCTGCTATCCCTGAGAGAGTGACTCGTTTGAGAGCGTCCTGCTCTCTCGATGTCTGACTGCACACTGGAGAGTGTCGTAGGGAGGAGCGACGTGCTGGTGTCACCACAACGTGAACCTCGGCCGTGTGTACGCTCTCGGCGAGCATCCCATCAGGGTTTGTCACAGGGCCGATCCCAGTTCTCCGAGGGGGGGATCACAGTTCTTCGAGGGGGCAATCCCAGTTCTCTGGGGGGGCCGATCCCAGTTCTCTGGGGGGGATCCTAGTTCTCCGGGGAGGAGGGGCGATCCCAGTTCTCCTGGGGGAGGGCGATCCCAGTTCTCCGAGGGGGCGATCCCAGTTCCCTTGGGGGGGGGCAATCCCAGTTCTCCGGAGGGGGGGTGATCCCAGTTCTCCGGGGGGGGGGGGATCCCAGTTCTCTGATTGGGCTGATCTCGGTTTTCTAATTGGGCTGATCTCGGTTCTCTGATTGGGCTGATCCCGGTTCTCTGATTGGACTGATCCCGGTTCTCTCATTGGGCTGATCCCGGTTCTCTGATTGGGCTGATCTCGGTTCTCTTATTGGGCTGATCCCGGTTCTCTGATTAGGCTGATCCCGGTTCTCTGATTGGGCTGATCCTGATTCTCTGATTGGGCTGATCACGGTTCTCTGAGGGTTCGTCACAGACTCAACTTGAAGATCCGAGGTGCGCTGGCAAATATCTATACTAACCCTAAAACTAAAAAAATCTCCATTGTTCTGTTTGCCGGTCCCTACAGATAAATGTAAATCACATGACACAAGGGGTGGGGCTTATAGACAGAGGCGACTCTAGGGGGGCCAGAGGGGACCCTGACCCCCCCAACATTATGCTGTGCCCCACCATGTGCCCCCCCCCCAAAAAAAAATGTTTTGCTTTTTTTGTTTTTTGCTTTTTATTTATTTTATTTTTCGGGCCGCCGCTGGAGTAACAGTCTCTCCTGAGAGGGAGAGCGTCCCCAGTCAGCTCTGCGGGGCTTCCTCCCCCTCCCTCTGCTCGCTGACACTGCATAATGCGAGCGTTCACACAACCACAGCCGCCCGATCTGCTCCTTCCCCTGCATCCTCATTGGCACAGAGAAGAGCGAGTTGCAGAAAGGACTCCATGAGCACTGTGGGGGAGGGGGGGCCCAAGCCTTCATCTCAGTTACTGAAAAAACAGACTGATTTCTCCCGTCCTTAGGACAGGAGAACCAGCCTGTAAATTCCGAGAGTGGTGACTGCAAGCTGAGCTGAGTGTCAGTCTATGACACTCTTTTACAGCCCAGCGAGTCCAGCCACCTCCCCCCCACTCTCCTCACATACGAGCAGGGAGGAATACAGCTCCTCCTCCTCCTCCTTTCAGTCCCGCCCACACTATCTCGGTGTGCTGTATCTGCAGAGAGGGAATGTGTGTTCAGGAAATATGAAAATCAGCAGCATGTGTGTGAATAATGCCTGAGATTCTAGCCTGGACCGTGGGCAAGTGTGTGCACTGCAGACTGCAGTACACTGTAATCACTGAACTGCATTATCTCCATCCCTTCTCTCCCCATCTGTCTCCCTCCCCCTCTCCTGTTCTTTCAAGACATTCACAATTTACTTTCTGTAACGGTCACCACCGTTTACGATATTCCATTCCATCGCCCCACGACAGCTTATCCGACAGTCCGACAGACATCAGACACGACCCATTTCATTTCCCAGAATAACCGAGACAAAACAAGCTCTGGTACTGGTTCCAAAATGAATGAATCCTTTAATGGTAACTTAGCTTTGTTATATACAGTACAAGCATGTTACAGTTAATCACAGGGACAAAGACACACTCCACCCACACATCACACAATGGGGGGCTTCATACACATTATTTTAGATAACGACATTCCAATGAGTTAATTACTACTCATTACCCAGACGGTCTGGCTCTGCATTTAGAGGGGCTAATTACTACAGCTTGACAAGTCACATTCCACATCTTAACAGTGTCATTAGCATACACAATGAACAGGTCTTAGGAGCAGATCTAATTAGCACAATGGACACAAAACAGTATTAGCATCACACAAAGGAATGTCTAGGAGCAGACTCAATTAACACCTCAAAAGCATGTGTCCCCACATTGAATTAAAACACTCTATTGACCTGTTGGAGTCAGACTTTAACAACTTGTAATATTTCAAGATATCCTGCAAAACATGAATTATCAGTAATGTCCCATCCCATGTAATTTATCATTATCATTTCTCAGTCACCCTATGCCCAAAAGGGGCACAGGATGACCCTAGACCCAAGAGTCATTAGTGATGCTGGCACTCGAGTACCCCCCATCCTTCAAAAGTCTCTGGGTGTCACGGGCCATTCTGTTACACTTTTACTTTCAGTTAGGCAGGTAATATACAGCGCAAATTTCTTTCCTACATCCACAGATTGCAGGAAAAAAACTTGCATGATTCCCCCATCAACACAGATAGTGCTGACAGGTGAATATCCCTCCTGCCCAGCAATTGTATTCTCCCGACAAACAGTGATTCTCACTAGTGGCTATACAGCAACCACTAGTAATAATCATAAGAGAATCTGCTCATTAATGGTTCAAATCTCAGCCAGTTCCTGCTGAACCAGCTGAGATTTAAACTGTCTATGGCTGGTCTTAGCTCTTAGGCAGCCCATACATTGATCACTTTTTTTCATTCAACTATTAGGTTGAATGAAAAAAAAAAAAATGATCCAATTCCCCCATCTACACAATATAGGTGGATGGGGGAATCCTCCCAGTGTGGACCAGTGCTGGAATAACCAGAGTTGCTGTCCTGTCCCGGCTATTCACAGTGCTGGTCTCTGTCTCTTTGGCAGTGGCGGCAGCACATTGGAACCCAGTGCTGGTTACTTTATGGGGCTGATGTACAGGAGGGCCAGCACAATTTGTTGTTAGAGATGGGCTGGGCATGTTCAAAAATCCACATGCCAGAGCCTGCCAGGAAGCCCACACTGCACTGCGCTAATCACAGGCAGTGAGAGATTTCCCGGTCCGCAGCTCTGCACAGATCAGGAAATGTCTCACTGCCTGTGATTAGCGCTGTGGAGTGTTGGCTTCCTGGTGGGATTGGGCATGTGGGATTTCAAACACACTCGAGCCCATCTCTATTGGTTGTAGACAGTTGAGCTCCCTGCACATTGCTTAGCAGCAGTGGAGCCTTTTCTGACATGCTGATCGGGATGCAATCCAGGTGATGCTCCCAGTCAAATCCTAATGTTAAATATCAGTGATTTTATTGATCAAAGCCCACACTTTACAGGCATAGAGCCCACACTTTACAGGCATAGAGCCCACATGGCTGCAGAACATACGTTTGATTATATATATATATATATATATATATATATATATATATATATATATATATGTGGTTGTACTCTTGATGCTAATAAATACTGTGTTTATTAGATCTGACTGGGAGCATCACCTGGATCACATCCCGATCAGCATGTCAACAGAGAAGGTTATACAGCATTACTGCTGCTAGGTGACCAGCTGGGGGCTCAGCTCTCTATAACTAATAGTGCCAGCCTTCCCCTGCATGCATCCATAATGTCACCAGCACTAGGTCCTAATAGACTGCCGCCACTGCCAAGGAGACAGATGTCAGACCAGCGCTGTCAATAGCAGGGACAGGACAGCTGGGGAACCCCACAGTGGCAGAACACCAGACAACCTTTGCAACCCTTAAAGTTCTCCCACTGCTTTGGACCCTTATATTTTCTTGGTGTGCTGGTGACATATATCTCTTGTTTTCTGCCACCCTGGGGGGCCCCAGTATAGTAGGAAGGGAGCTCACTGCAGAACATGTAAACGGGCCCATTGTGGGATCGTAGTAAAGGGCCCCAGGAGATATATATATATATATTGTAAGCTGGGGATAGGTAGCGGGTACAAAAGCTCCCTGGGATGAGCCAGCACAGATACCAAAGTCCATCGGATCAGTGAACAACAGTGGGATGTTTATTGGTGCTATACAAAGTCTATTTACAGGTGCTGTACAGTGTGCAGAAAACAAAACAAAAATAGTCAAACAAACACCTAGCCGTGTCTCGGCTCTAACTACACGTTAAGCAGGTCCTAACTACTAAGCTAAACAAGCCTACCGCTTGTTAGCTCAAACACACACTTCTCACCAGTTTTCCAGCAGCCTCCTTGCTCTCACAGATTCACACTGTTTCCCAGGACAGAGCAATGGCTGATAGCTCAGGTGAGCTTAAATTGGCCTGGGGGAGAGGGCCAACACCTGACCTGGATCAGGGATCAGAGATCTCTGAACGTGTAAGAGAGGAGCCTGGGAGAGGTATAAACCCCGAACTGGACTTTCCCAGGCTCTCTCTGGGACGCTCTGCTACACACCCTCCCCTCTTGTTTCAACCCCAGGGTTGGAACACCTGTAGCCCAACAGGAGTGAACACGGGACAGGGCATCTGCATTCCCCATCTCAACACCTGGCCTTTGTTTTACCGAAAAGGAATAATCCTGGAGGGCCAAAAACCACCGATTCACCCGCCTATTAGTCTCCTTCTTTTGGGCCATCCATTTCAGGGGAGCATGGTCAGTTATTAACTCAAACTGGCGCCCTAACAGGTAGTACCTGAGCGCGTCCACAGCCCACTTTATGGCTAAACATTCCTTTTCAATGACTGCATATTTTTTCTCATGATCATTGAGCTTTCTGCTTAGGTAGACCACAGGGTGTTCTTCCCCATTGTATACCTGTGATAGTACTGCCCCGATACCTACATCAGAGGCATCTGTCTGAACCAAAAAATCTTTGGAGAAATCGGGGGAGTATAGCACTGGCTGTGCACAAAGAGCCTTCTTCAGGACTTGGAAAGATTCTTCTGCTACTGGGGACCATTTTATCATTACGGAGTCTTTCCCTTTCGTCAGGTCTGTCAGTGGGGCAGCTATAGTGGCAACATTTGGAATAAACCTTCTATAATATCCCGCAATGCCAAGAAAGGCCCTGACCTGCTTCTTGTTTGCAGGACGTGGCCACTCCTGGATGGCTTCTACTTTATTCACTTGGGGTTTAATAACTCCACGGCCAATAGTGTAGCCCAAATACTTGGCTTCCTCCAAACCAATGGCACATTTTTTGGGATTTGCCGTAAAACCTTCCTTGAAGAGGGAATCAAGGACAGCTTGGACACGGGGCAAGTGAGACTCCCAGTCAGTGCTATGCACCACTATGTCATCTAAATAAGCTGCAGCATACTGCTGGTGCGGTCTTAGGGTCCTGTCCATGGCCCTCTGAAAGGTTGCAGGGGCATTTTGCAACCCAAAAGGCATTTTCTTATACTGGAATGACCCCTCCGGGGTCACAAACGCAGTCTTTTCTTTGGCACTATTAGTCAGGGGTATTTGCCAATATCCTTTGGTCAAGTCCAAAGTGGTCAGATAACGGGCCTTGCCCAGTCGGTCTATAAGTTCATCTACCCTGGGCATCGGGTACGTGTCAAACTTTGTTACTGCATTGAGCTTTCTGAAGTCGTTACAAAACCTCCAAGTGCCATCCGGTTTTGGGACCAACACGATGGGGCTAGACCAGTCACTATTGGATTCCTCAATGACATCTAGTTCCAACATCCTTCTAACTTCATCACTGATGTCCTTTCTCCTCGCTTCAGGAATTCGGTATGGTTTGAGCTTGACACGGACCCCAGGTTCAGTAACAATATCATGCTGAACCGCTGAAGTCGTGCCAGGCAACTCTGAAAATTTCTCTCTATTCCTTATTAGGAACTCTCTAGCTTCCTGTTTTTGGGAATATGACAGGGTGTCTGGAATCGTGACCTCAGGGATCAGAGGGGATTCAGTACCCTTAGGCGTTACCGGTAGGGACCTCGCAGTTAACGCCAGTCTATCCTTCAAGGGCTTTAACAGGTTCACGTGGTAAATCTGTTCGGGCTTCCTTTTACCTGGTTGATACACCTTGTAATTGACTTCCCCAACTCTTTCAATTACTTCAAAGGGGCCCTGCCATTTAGCCAGGAACTTGCTCTCAACAGTGGGAACTAAAACGAGGACCCTGTCACCCGGTGAGAAAACACGGAGTTGGGCCCCCCGGTTGTATATTCTCTGTTGGGCTGCTTGTGCCTGTAGTAAATGTTCTTTCACCACTGGTATTACTGCTGCAATTCTGTCCTGCATTTGAGCGATATGCTCAATTATGCTTTTGTGAGGTGTCTGTTCCCCCTCCCAAGTTTCCTTGGCTATGTCCAAGAGTCCCCGAGGGTGTCTCCCGTAAAGCAACTCAAATGGAGAGTACCCTGTAGAGGACTGGGGAACCTCCCTGATAGCAAACATCAGGTACGGTATCAGGAAGTCCCAGTCTTTCCCATCTTTGTCAACAACCTTTTTTAACATGCCCTTTAACGTCTTATTAAAACGTTCCACCAAGCCATCTGTTTGCGGATGATACACAGAGGTTCGCAACTGCGTCACCTTAAATAACTTGCACAGCTCCCTAGTTATCCGTGACATAAATGGGGTACCCTGGTCTGTAAGGATTTCTTTAGGGATGCCAACCCGACTGAACACCATAAACAGCTCTTTGGCAATGTTTTTAGCAGACGCGGCGCGTAAGGGAACGGCCTCAGGATAACGGGTAGCGTAATCCATCATCACAAGGATATGCTGATGACCACGGGCGGATTTGGGGAGCGGACCCACAAGGTCCATGGCAATCCTCTCGAAGGGCACTTCAATAATGGGCAAGGGCACTAAAGGACTTCGGAAGTGGGGCTGGGGGGCTGACATCTGACACACCGGACAGGATTGACAATAATTTTCAATATTTTTCTGTATCCCCGGCCAGTAAAACCTGCGCAACACTCTTTCAGTGGTTTTCTCAACCCCTAAATGGCCTCCTAGCAAGTGCCCATGGGCAAGTTCCAACACCACCCTTCTATAAGGCTTAGGGACCACCAACTGTTCAATAACTTCATCATTCTTTTTACATACACGATACAGTAAATCATCATTGCTGCTGAAATAAGGAAAACAGGGCCTATCCCTGGTTCAACAGGTACATCGTTAATCACTATTACATTTTCCCAGGCCCTGGCAAGGGTAGGGTCTTTTCTCTGCTCAGTACCAAAATTTTCCTTGTGCACATTGAGGTCAGTAAACTCCAACGTAGGCTCCGAGTCAGCAGACGGCTGTCCGGCTCTACTCGTTGTGGGGACTTCCTCAGGCTCCTCCAGCTCCCCTGCCATAACCGAGAAAGGAAAACTCGGAGAGCCCTGAGATGAGTCCCCTGAACCCACAATATCGGAAGTAGCCAGGAGCTCTGGCTCTGCGACTGAGTTAGGTACTGCCACCGGGTCGGGACGATCCCACAGCTCCCAAAACTTAGGGAAGTCCCTACCAATGATGGCCTCATGCACCAAGTGGGGCACAAGTCCGACCGCATGGGACACCGTACCTAAGCCAGTTTTAAACTGAACTGTGGCTATAGGATACTCCCGGGTATCCCCATGTACACAGATCACAGCAACTTTTTTTTCATGAAAATTCACAGTTTTAACTATCTCAGCTGTAACCAAAGTAACTAGACTTCCAGAGTCCAGTAAGGCCGTAATAGGCTTATCATTAACAGTCATGTGATACATGTGTTTCCCCACATTTGGCACTGCAGCGCATGAAACAGCAGCAAACATAGACTGCCTTCTAATAGACAGATCACACTGCATTGGTTCATCAGTCAAAGGACAATTTGCTGCAACATGTCCCAGCTCTTGGCAACGAAAACACCTGATGTTTCCCCAAGTTGGTTTGCTGACAGGCAGTGGTTTCCCTTGCTTGGGACGCCAAACTTCAGTCCTGGCACCAAAGATCCTCCCCCCTATTTCCTTGCCATGCTTACCACCCACTTCCCCTGGAACAGTCTTACCGGTTTGTGATTGTTCTTTTGGTGTTCAGCTTGCATCCATATGAAATTCACTCTTTGAGTATTTTTCATTTTTACACTTATTATTTTTATTTTTTTCTGATCTTTATATTTTTGCGCTGATTGCACCCCCCCTGTTTTACAGTCTTACCGGTTGCCTGGGGAGACCGTGGCTTTGGGTGGAAAGTCTGTGCGGCTGTTGGGGTGGTGACCAGGTTCTCTGCAGCAAAGTACCTTTCGACTAGTTCCACCAAGTTATCTGCCGACTTGGGGTCCCCTTGACTCACCCACCTCTGCAGGGGAATTGGGAGTGACCTCAGGAACTGGTCCATGACCACACGCTCCACTATTTGTGGCGCAGACAGGGACTCCGGCTGTAGCCATTTTCTCACCAGGTGGATTAGGTCGAACATCTGCGATCTTGGGGGCCTCTCAATTTGGAAGAACCAGCTGTGGACCCGTTGGGCTCGAACGGCCAAGGTGACACCGAGTCGCGCCAGAATTTCCTGCTTGACCTTTTCATAGTCTCCCGCTTCTGCCGACTCCAGATCATAGTAGGCCTTCTGCGATTCACCAGAAAGTAAGGGGGCGATCAGTCCTGCCCACTTGGTTTTAGGCCAATCTTCCCTCTCAGCGGTCCGTTCAAATGTTAGCAGGAAGGCCTCTGGATCATCATCCGTAGTCATTTTTGACAGAAAGCGAGCCACATGGATGGCTGAAGGCTTGTCTCTAATATCCTTGATTTCCGCAGGTGCCCACTGTGCTAGCGTTTCTGCAACTTTAGTCAGGGTTTTCCTATCCGCTTCTGCAGCAGTGGCAAGCTGTTCAAACAGCCTCTGCGATTGCTCCTGTACAGCACTAATCTGCCTCTGCGATTGCTCCTGTGCGATAGCGTTGGCTTGCTGCAGCGCAACATTAGTTTGCTGTTGTGCAGCGTTTGCTTGCTGTTGTGCAGCATTGAATAGCACCATTTGTTTGAGGATTTCCTCCATGTTGTCACTTTAGGTACTGGCTTTTTAAATAGTAACTTACTATTGCTGATCGCAGCCTCCACCATATGTAAGCTGGGGATAGGTAGCGGGTACAAAAGCTCCCTGGGATGAGCCAGCACAGATACCAAAGTCCATCGGATCAGTGAACAACAGTGGGATGTTTATTGGTGCTATACAAAGTCTATTTACAGGTGCTGTACAGTGTGCAGAAAACAAAACAAAAATAGTCAAACAAACACCTAGCCGTGTCTCGGCTCTAACTACACGTTAAGCAGGTCCTAACTACTAAGCTAAACAAGCCTACCGCTTGTTAGCTCAAACACACACTTCTCACCAGTTTTCCAGCAGCCTCCTTGCTCTCACAGATTCACACTGTTTCCCAGGACAGAGCAATGGCTGATAGCTCAGGTGAGCTTAAATTGGCCTAGGGGAGAGGGCCAACACCTGACCTGGATCAGGGATCAGAGATCTCTGAACGTGTAAGAGAGGAGCCTGGGAGAGGTATAAACCCCGAACTGGACTTTCCCAGGCTCTCTCTGGGACGCTCTGCTACAATATATATAATTGCATTTTATAGTTGGCCCCCCTACTTTTGTCCCTGTCCCCCCATATGTCCTCCCTAAATATGAAAGCTAGAGACGCCACTGCTTATAAAAAAGGTGCCCCAGCCACAAGAGTGACTTCACTCAATGCCACGGACTTCACAATATACAAGTTGTAGAGGAGTCAGAGTTCCTCCTTAAGCCCCATGATAATGAGGTCGGAATATTCAGGTCTTCCTCTGAGGAGAGATACAAAGTCATGAATCACGCATCTTTCTTCTTTGTTCCCTCTCCGTTTACATTCATTATCCCCATGTGGTGCTGCAGCATTGGAGATAGACAGTGTTTCCTTTCAAGCGCTTCCCGTGAAGAACACAGTGCTCCCCCCAATTATCATATTTCCACACTGAAAACCGGGATACCGATTTGCTCGCTCTTTGTTGTGACAGCGTTTGTCTTCGCACAGCTGTGCCGACCTTATAAGGCAACAAGACTTGTCATCCAATTAAGTCCTGCCGGACTTCTTTCTTCTCGTCTGCCCCCCCCACCCCTCCTTTGCATCTTTATCTCTGACTTCAATATTCATGTCTTCCATCCTCAACCTTATTATGCAGCTTCTCCACCGCACAGAGGAGGATGATTGTCTTCTTCTTCGACTTTAACAAATATTCAACTTGATTGGCTTCTCTGGCTTTTCATGGAGCCCATCTGCGCTGGGCCAAGAAGGAAGAGGAGCAGCTGCTCTATTTCGCACGTATGTTCGGCGTACAGAAAGGGAAGAAAGAGAAGGCAGATTTGGGAAGCAAGTCAATGAAAGAAAATAATTATCTCCTACGCCTTGCGAGAAAAGATTCTGGCATTAACGAACGAGAACATATACTGTATATTGATTCTTTACAGGGAGCAACCCTAATGTATATTATATGGTAAAAAGTATGTGAACCCCATCCAATGATAGAGTTCAGGTGTCTCCAGTGAAGGGTCCTGGTAATCCTCCATCATACAAAGACATTGTAGACAGTTGAGAAAAGCCCGGAGCATTAGAATGCAATGGCATATGCGCAGGGCGGACATGACGGGGTTAACAGGGGAAGTAAAAGTTAGTGGGAGTTCTGTAAGAGTTTCTGGTGGGAGGGGTTGATAGGCATATAAAAGCTGGCCCCTCCCTTTCCTAGTCAAGCACATCCTGGGGGAAAGTTTCAGGTAGAACAGCATTTCTGTAATGGAGGAAATTTTGGCCCAGTTTAGGGATCAGGCTCAGGTCCGGGGGGAGGATTGGTTACAGGGGGTTTTGGGGCCTGCCCTGCGGCAATCAGAGGGGGATGGTCCGGCTGCGCTTCCCACTGCTAGCAGGGCCCGGAGGGCTAGGCCTCCAGAGTGTTTTTCACCTGAGCGCTCTGGGGCCTCCACGCGACGGGGAGGGGGGCGGATCGAGCTCCCGATCGGGTCCCCCGGCCAAACGATCGGCGCTGGGAGCGGTGGGGAGTCCTGTGCGGATCCCTGGCCAGACCAGCAGGCTTCTGGTGGAGTGTAGGGAGGGCTCGGGAGCGGCGCTGCAGCCTAGCAGGACACGCGGTTGAGGCGCAGTTCCCCCCACCCCCGCAGCGGCGGCGACGGGGCCCAGGCCTGGTGCGGGAAGGAAGGAAGCAAGGGTCCCCAGGCCTCCAGTTGCCTCGGCAGGGGACGGAAGAGGGAGATCGAGGACGAATGGCGCAGTGAGCGGAGCGGAGGCCTGCCGGGCTGAGGCCTTACACACTGGCCCTGGCAAGGCTGTCCAAAAATCGGTGGATGGGTATGCGGCGTGGAGGAGGGATCGGATGTCTGGGGATCGTGCGGCAGCTTTGGCTGTTTTGCCGGGCGGGCCTTTGTCGGAGGGGGAGCTGTCGGATGGTCCACTGTCGGTCGGTGAACTGGCTGAGTCGGAGGAGGAGGTCGAACCACTACCCAGGAGGGTTGCGTCGGTGGAGAGCAGACGGTCGGCTGGCGGGTCATCACCTGCGCAGTCTCATGAGTCCAACTTATCTATGCATAGGAGTGATGTGGCTGGTAGTGTAGGGCATGGGAGCCAAGCGGGGGTGATGTCTCCGGTAGTGGGGGGGGGGGCTGCTGGGGAAGGTATTAAAGTGTTGGTGCAGAAGTTTGAGACGGTTGAGAAGTCACGGATGGGCCCGGCGGCCGCCTGGGTCCCGCCAGCTGGTGGGGTCCCGGGTGCTACTGGGGGGGGGTGGCTTCCGTTGTGGTGCCAGTGGGGGATTCCCCTACGCCGGTTGCTCAGCAGGGGACTGCCAAGGTTGCGCCTGGGGAGTCTGGTAGTAGGCAGGACATTGTCAGATTGGCTGACGCTAACGAAATGCGAGGTGTATCTGTGCTATGAGGGACCTTTAGGATCACATTTGAGGCCGGAGGTGCGTGAGAAGTTGTGGAAGGGGGAATACGTGGACATCTTCTCGCTGCTGCCCCTGGAACAGTTTAATTTGGATAGGGTGAAGCCCGACGATTCCAAAAAAGAGGATGAGGAGAAGCGGAGGTACAGGCTGATTCCTAGGACGTTTGCTAATTGGCTGCAGGTGTTTGGGATCATGGCCAGTGTGCTTGAGGAGAAACATCCTGAGTGGTGCTCTGCGCTTTTTTGCTATCAGGGTTCGATTGCAGAAGCCTATAGGGTGTATGTTAGGGTTGACTTGCTGCCCAGGGTCAATCGGCCGGGAACAAAAAAGGGGTGTGTTGGCAGTATAACTCTGGCACCTGCAAGTTTGACAGTTCTTGCCAGTACAAGCATGAGTGCTCCGGGTGCGGGGGTTCTCACCCTGGCTCCAGATGCTTTAAGCAAGGTAAGGGTAAGACCGGCGATTCTGGAAACAAAATGGAAGACGCCAGTGAGGGTGGAAAGGATGCTGCCGTTCCTAGGTAGGTATCCTGATAGGGCGGCTGCCCGGGTTCTGGAAGAGGGTTTCACAGTAGGTTTCAAGATTTCGTGCAATTTGGAGGTGGTTCCTCCAGTGGGCCGTAACCTCAGGTCGGAAGTTTCTTTGGGTCGCATGGGTGGTCCTTTTGCTACTGCGCCGCTTTCTGACTTGGTCATGTCCCCACTGGGGGTCGTGCCCAAGAAGGAACCCAATAAGTTTCGCCTCATTCACCACCTTTCTTTTCCCAAGGGCGGGTCGGTTAATGATTCAATTGATCAAGACATGTGTTCGGTGACGTATACGTCTTTTGATGACGCTGTAGGCTGGGTTCAGCGTTATGGTAAGGGTGCCTTGATGGCTAAGGTGGATGTGGAATCGGCTTTCCGGCTGCTCCCGGTCCATCCGGATAGCTTCCGGTGGCTGGGGTGTTGCTGGGAGGGTGAGTTTTATGTTGACAAGTGTCTACCGATGGGTTGCTCGGTGTCTCCTGTGCCTTATTTGAGCTTTTTAGTTTGTTTGTGGAATGGGTGGTGCTGGATGTTTCCAGGGTGAATTCTGTGGTTCACTACCTGGATGATTTCCTTTGCAGCGGTCCGGCATCTTCCAGAATTTGTGGGGTGCTCCTGGCTACTTTGGAGCACGTCACAGAGAGGTTTGGCCTCCGTTGGCCCCTGAAAAAACTGAGGGACCTTGTTCGGTTATCACGTTTTTGGGCATTATTCTGGACTCCGAGGCTATGGAATGCAGGCTACCAGAAGACAAGCTGCTGGATTTGGAGAGAGGGGTGACAGAACTTAGGGGATTGCGCAAGGTCCAGCTGCGAGTATTGCAGTCGTGGCTGGGTAAGCTAAATTTTGCGTGTCGCATTTTGCCAATGGGGCGGATTTTTAGTCGCAGGCTTGCGGCTAGCACGGCTGGCATTAAGTCACCAAGACATTTTGTTAGTTTGACCAAAGAGCACAGGAGGGATTTGGAGGTGTGGCATTCCTTTCTGGAATCCTTCAATGGTCGGGTGCTGTGGATGGCTGGTCCAGTGATCAATTTTGACCTCGAGTTGTTTACGGATGCTGCGGGGTCCTTCGATTTTGGGGCTTTTTTCCAGGGCCATTGGAGCGCGGGTCCGTGGCCTAGTTCATGGGTGGAGGCTGGTTTCACAAAGAATTTGGTCCTGCTGGAACTTTTTCCGGTGGTCCTGGCAGTGGAACTGTGGGGTGCGTCTTTTAGGGATCTAAAAATGTGTTACCACGGTGACAACATGGGTGTGGTGCAGGTCATCAACAAGTTTTCAGCATCCTCTCCTCCGGTCATAAAGCTTCTGCAGCACTTGGTTTTGCGATGTTTGCAACTCAATATTTTTCTGTATGCGGTGCACATACCGGGGGTTGATAATGTGGTAGCTGACGCTTTGTCTCGCTCCCAGTGGGACAGGTTTCGGGAGCTGGCACCGACGGCGGAACAACGGGGAGTACCGTGCCCCGAATGGTTGTGGGAGGTAGCGTTCGCCTCTTAGAGGGATGGATACAGAGGTCTTTGAGCTCGGGCACGTGGTCATCTTACAAAAAGGTATGGCAAGCGTGGCTGGATTTTGTTTAGGAGTTGGGGGAGGAGCCAGTGGGCGATCAAGTGCGGTGGCTTTTGTTATGTTATTTTGCCAAGTTACTCGAGTGTGGGGTGTCGGTAGCAAGGGTGAATACCACTTTGGCTGGTTTGGCATTTTGGTTTAGGTTGCAAGGACAGACGGATTTCACTAAGGATTTTTGGGTTTGTCAGGCAATGAAGGGATATAGGAAAGCAGTGGTACACCGGGACACTAGTGACCAGTGACGTTCAAGATTTTGGGTGGCATTGTGGAACAACTGTTTTTGGTTTGCTCTTCAGCCTATGAGGTTGCCTTGTTTAAGGTGGCCTTTTTGTTGGCATTTTTTGGTGCTTTTCGCATTGGGGAGTTGGTGAGTCCTTCCAAAAAGGTTCAATGGGGCATTGGTTTCCAGGAGGTTGTTTGTGGTGATGATGATTTGCGGTTGTTTTGGAGCAGGTCTAAGACAGATCAAACCGGAAGAGGGAGGTCAGTGCAGGTTTTTTCGGTCTCGGGTTCTACTTTGTGCCCAGTGGGGACGGTCAGAGTCTACTTGGGGTTACGACCGAAGTCAGTGGGTTCATTTTTGATACATTTGCACAGTTCCCCTTTGTCTTGTTACCAATTTGTGGCGGTTTTCAGGAAATGTTTAGGGGGTTTGGGTTTGATTGGGAAGGAATTTTCCTCGCACTCCTGCCGCATTGGGGCGGCAACAGAGGCCGCCAGGGTTGGGATGGATGGAGAGGTATGGAGAGGTAGTAAAAAGGATTGGGCGGTGGGAGTCCAGGAGATTTTTGTTATATGTTCGTCCTCACTTAGTTGTGGGTTTATGAGTGGTGGTACTCTGGTAAGGGTTGCATTTAATTTTGCATTGGGTGATCTGTTGTCTCGGTGCCCATTTTTTCCTGTTGTCTTCTTTTTGGGCCACTCATATGTGTGCTGGGGGGCTCGGAGAGGTGATGCTAGACCTGGGGGTAGGCAGTTAGGTTTGTCTAGACAGGAGGCCTGTGTGAGATGGTTGGAAGTCCCGGGTATGTTGTGGGGGAGTATGTTTCCCGAGGTTCAGCGTTTTGCACAACGGGATAGGCCGCCTGACGTTTTGGTGTTACACGTTGGTGGCAACGATTTGGGGGTCAGGTCAATGATGGACATAATGTGTGACATCAAAATAGATGTTGAGCGATTGATGTTGGAGTTTCCAGGTATGGTCATAGTCTGGTAGGACATCGTGGCGAGGACGACTTGGAGGATGGCTAGGTCTGTTGAGGGCATTAACAGGGCCAGAAAGAAGGTTAACGATGTGATAAGTAAATTCATGGTGGAAAAGGGGGATCTGGCTATTAGACACCGGGAGTTGGAACAGGACACTTGGAGATATCTGAGGGGTGACGGGGTACACCTAAATGATATTGGAATTGATCTTTGGGGGTTGGAGGATGTAGTGCAGAGAACCCTTCGAGTTTGGAGGGGCGCCCAAGGGTAAGGTGGTTACCCTTGTGCGCTGTGGCGGGTGTTGGTCTTGGCAGGAGAGGAAAGATATGGCAGAAGGAGGAGTTTTGGGGACCCATCGTTGCTATGGGTCCCGATAATGGTTTCCAGCTAACGGAGGTTAGCTGGGAAGTGATAATGGGGCACTGCGGTCAATGGCTGTCTCCGGGCCAGTTTGTCGGCAGGAGGCCTATCATACACTGTTAAGTACCGCAGTGCATTATGTTTTTTTTGAGTCCCTGCTGAGACCAACACTATTTAGATGTTATTTACGGTATTTATGTTATTATGTTAATTTTATAGAGTTATTTATATATAACGTATTTATCGGCGTATACCGTGCACTTTTTTGGGAAAAATCGTGGGTGCGCGATATACGCCGATACCCGCTTTCCTGCGCCGAGTTTGAATACTGCGCCGGCATATACCGAGCGCAGTACACTCGTGTATAGTCGGGCAGGCTCGGCTCCTCTCGCGCTCACGTCCTGGACGTACAGGACGTGAGCGCGAGAGTAGCCGAGCCTGCCCGACTATACACGAGAGTACTGCGCCTGCATATACCAAGCGCAGTACACTCGTGTATAGTCGGGCAGGCTCGGCTCCTCTCGCGCTTACGTCCTGTATGTCAGGACGTCAGCGCGAGAGGAGCCGAGCCTGCCAGATTATACACGAGTGTACTGCGCTCTGTATATGCAGGCACAGTATTCAAACTCAGCGCGGGAAAGCGGGGATCGAGCGGGGAGGACGCAGCAGAAGGACGCCGGACCCGACGAAGAGGACACCCGAAGCCGCCGATGGACGCCGCGCAAGACACCAAAACTGTAAGTACAAAAATCTTTTTTTCCACAAGAATGGGGGCCACTTTAGGGGTGCGCGCTATACGCGGGAGCGCGCTATACCCCAATAAATACGGTAATTATTAATAAATTGGTCTGCTACTGCCTTTTATAACTCCAACACTGGTGTGGTCTCGGTTACTATAGTTAAGAGTAATGTAAGGCCTCGTACACACGAGGGGATATGTCCGCTGAAAACGGTCCGATGGACCGTTTCAGCAGACATCTCCGCTCGTGTGTATGGGCTAGCGGACAGATTTGTCCACCCGACAGATTTCAAAGCATGCTTTGAAATCTATCCGGTGGGGATCTGTCCGCCCGACATGTCTGCTGGTTAGTACACTTACCAGCAGACATGTCGGCCCCCACCGCCGCCGCGCCGCTGCCGAATGGATTCGGCGCATGCGCGGAAGTGTTTTACTTCCTGGTGCGGTGACGTTGCGGTGTCGCGGCGGCGTCAACGTCACCGCCGCGTCACCGCCACGTCACCGCGCCTTCCCGGCGGCGGGGAATTTGATCCGATGGTGTGTACACGCCATCGGATCAAACTCCCGATCGGACATATCCGATGGAAATGGTCCGCGGACCGTTTTCATCGGATATATCCGATCGTGTGTACGCCGCCTTAGAAGTATATGGGGTTAATGTGGGTTAATTCCATCTGTTATACATCAGTCAAGAAAAGCCCGGAGCATTAGAATGCAATGGCATATGCGCAGGGCGGGTTAACAGGGGAAGTAAAAGTTAGTGGGAGTTCTGTAAGAGTTTCTGGTGGGAGGGGTTGATAGGCATATAAAAGCTGGCCCCTCCCTTTCCTAGTCAAGCACATCCTGGGGGAAAGTTTCCCGCCCACCCTCCCTTATTTATGTGGTATGTTTTTTCCTTGTTTCTTTTGCCTGGTGTGTTTTTTCTGCTTTGTTTCACAGGTTATCGGATCCCTTGAATGTCGTGGGAGTGGCGGGTGTTGGTCTTGGCAGGAGAGGAAAGATATGGCTGAAGGAGGAGTTTTGAGGACCCATCGTTGCTATGGGGGTCCCGATAATAATTTCCAGCTAACGGAGGTTAGCTGGGAAGTGATAATGGGGCACTGCGGTCAGTGGCTGTCTCCGGGCCAGTTTGTTGGCAGGAGGCCTATCATACACTGTTAAGTACCGCAGTGCATTATGTTTTTTTCCCCTTTAGGGGTATTGAGTCCCTGCTGAGGCCAACACTATTTAAATGTTATTTACGGTATTTATGTTATTTATGTTGTTATGTTAATTTCATAGAATTATTTATATATAATTGTAACGGAATGACCCGTGACAGACTGAGATTCTCCTATGTCTAGGGTCACCTTATGTCCACTAGGGCCATAGGATGACAAAGAAATTATATCATGTATTGCAGAAGATGGGACATTAATAATAATTCATATTGCAGGACTGGTATATTACAAGCGGTCTATATTGACACCTGTTACACAGGAGAGGGACATTACAAGCTTATTCAATGCTTAGCTCCGGCTATTGAAATGTTAAGTGACCCGGCTTGTGAAAGACACATTCTGTTGAAAAGGTGTTAATTGCACCCACTCCTATAAAGTCTCTTCCATTGTGTGATAAAGCTGTCTAGATAACTTATTCAACTAGATGTCTGTTAGACTGTGATTGTGTTATGCTAAAGGTTAATTGAATTCTATTCATACAGGAATGTATTGAGGCTCAGGTGTGATTGTGTTTAGAAATGTAATGTATCTCGTCAGTAGCGATGCCGACATGTCTACCTTGTAACTGGCCATAGTTATGTGGACGGAGGTCAAGGCATTGTGTAATTGTATTTTGAAATGTCTTTTAGAATATGATTGAAGCCCCCCCATCGTGTGAATAGGGGGGTGGAGATGGCATTGTCACTTTGATTACTGTCACATGCTTGTAACTGGATATAAAAGCTGAGAAGAAAACCAATAAAGTGTTCATATCTTTGAAACCAAGTGCAGAGCTGAGTCTCGTCTTGATTATGGGAAATGATATGGATCGTGTATGCAGGATTGTCGCAGTGTGTCAGATAAGCTTGTCGTGGGTGGATGGAAGGTCGTAAACGGTGGTGACCGTTACATTTGGTTGGCAGCGGTGGAATGATTCCATCATCAGAAGGACAGCTACAAGGGCACATGACAATGGAGACGGTGTATGAACGGATGAAGCTCTCTTCCCTCATGGACTTACTGGAGAGCCGGGGCAGACCGGCCAGCAACCGTAAGAAAAGGGACATTATCGCAGAACTTGTCGAAATGGATAGAGCTAAACGGCCCGCCGTAACAGACAGGACACCCGAAGAAGCAAGTTTTGATCGGGCGGTTAACATAAGACTGACACATTATGGTCCTAACCCTCCACCGGAGATCAGGGACCGAGTTATAGTGGCTCTGAATGCCACCTTGCTACAGCGAAGAAGTGCTGCAGCAGCTGAAGTCACAACAGCACCAACTAAAGAGAGAGGAGAGGTGCAGATACCAGTCTCCATGGAAGAGGAATTCCAAAGGAGGTTACAAGAGATGCGGATACAGCATAGAGGACCAGTATCAGAGGAGGTCCTGTTGGGATGGTCGGATGTGATTCGGTGCCAACTCTGGAAGGAAGAGCTAGCTCTGGAGCAGCAACACCAAGGAAAGTTCCTGCCCTCCATCTATGCAAGGTACTGGCCGCAGTATGACGTACGAATGCTGTTGTTGGGGGAACAACCGAATCAGGAGTGGATAGCAGAGTTAAGCAGGCTGATCCGGGCAGAGATGCAGCTGGACGAGAGCTACAGAGCCCTCCGGTGGTATGTAGCCCAAGAGTGCCCGTGGTCAGCGGATGACAGCCCCACAGAAGGCTATGGCTATGATGGCCTGGGATTGTTGTATTGGAGGATGTCCAGTGATCCCGACTTCGGGGATGATCGGGAGTGGCGCTTGGAGGACATAATGGAGCACAGAGAGGAAAAATTGAATATCTCGGGAGGCCACTGGTCACAGGAAGATTTAGAATTTCTGGCCATTCAAGAATGGGAGCTGGAGGTCGCCTACAAACAGCTGCTAGACTCGGCTCGGCAGCAGGGTGGGGCTCCCGTTGCCTGGGACTATGAGGAAAGTTCATATGACAACTGTGAACTCCTGGCTGATGAATCGGCAGTGGAAAATATGGAGATTTTCATCCCGAAAGCCGAAGCGGATAGTGTGGAGTTCCAGAGAGCCGGGGCAGTTGGCCCCCCTCTCCAGCAACAAGCTGAGGTGGTAAAGCTTTTACCCACAGCTGAATCACTGGCAACAGAGCAGGGTGCCCCAGGCCTCTGCTCCCAACTACCAGAAGAGGGGGTCCCTGTGGTAGTGGATGGGACTGTGGTCTCCACTCACAGCAACCCAGCGGAAGAGCTGGCAACAGAACAGAGGGTCATGGACCTCTGCTCCCAACTAGCAGAAGAGGGGGACCCTGTGGTAGTGGATGGGACTGTGGTCTTCACTCACAGCAACCCAGCGGAAGAGCTGGCAACAGAACAGAGGGTCACGGACCTCTGCTCTCCACTAACGGAAGAGGGGGACCCTGTAGTAGTGGATGGGACTGTGGTCTCCACTCACAGCAACCCAGCGGAAGAGCTGGCAACAGAACAGAGGGTCATGGACCTCTGCTCTCCACTAACGGAAAAGGGGGACCCTGTGGTAGTGGATGGGACTGTGGTCTCCACTCACAGCAACCCAGCTGAAGAGCTGGCAACAGAGCAGATTGTCATGGGCCTCTGCTCCTCACTTACAGAAGAGGGGGACTCTGTGGTAGTGGATGGGACTGTGGTCTCCACTCACAGCAACCCAGCGGAAGAGCTGGCAACAGAACAGAGGGTCACGGACCTCTGCTCTCCACTAACGGAAGAGGGGGACCCTGTGGTAGTGGATGGGACTGTGGTCTCCACTCACATTAACCCAGCGGAAGAGCTGGCAACAGAACAGAGGGTGACGGACCTTTGCTCTCCACTAACGGAAGAGGGGGACCCTGTGGTAGTGGATGGGACTGTGGTCTCCACTCACAGCAACCCAGCAGAAGAGCTGGCAACAGAACAGAGGGTCACGGACCTCTGCTCTCCACTAACGGAAGAGGGGGACCCTGTGGTAGTGGATGGGACTGTGGTCTCCACTCACAGCAACCCAGCAGAAGAGCTGGCAACAGAACAGAGGGTCACAGACCTCTGCTCTCCACTAACGGAAGAGGGGGACCCTGTGGTAGTGGATGGGACTGTGGTGTCCACTCACAGCAACCCAGCGGAAGAGCTGGCAACAGAGCAGAGTGTCATGGACCTCTGCTCTCCACTATCAGAAGAGGGGGTCCCTGTGGTAGTGGATGGGACTGTAGTCTCCACTGACACAACCCCAGAAAATGGAGCGGCCCTGAAACAGGATGTTGGCTTTGCTTTGCAAGCACCGGGGGGTTTTCACCTAGCACCAGTGGATGGGACTTCAGTCTCCACTGGTATACCCCAGAAAGGGGGGGCAGTTGGTCCAGACCCCCAACAGCAAGATGGACTGAGCCCAGCCACCCTGCCTTCTCCCCAGCGGCAGGCGTGTTCTCTGAGAGAGGCAGAGGTTGGCGGGGTAAGTAATGCTCAGTTTGGAGCCATTTATTTGGGGTACAGTATGGATACCAGCATTGGAGGACTGGAACTACTGACGGACTTCGGAGTCAACCCGTTTGGGGTTCCCACCTGTGTCCGTCTCCCACCGAAAGGGGAGAGATGTAACGGCATGACCCGTGACAGACTGAGATTCTCCTATGTCTAGGGTCACCTTATGTCCACTAGGTTCATAGGGTGACAAAGAAATTATATCATGTATTGCAGAAGATGGGACATTAATAATAATTCATATTGCAGGACTGGTATATTACAAGGGGTCCATATTGACACCTGTTACACAGGAGAGGGACATTACAAGCTTATTCAATGCTTAGCTCTGGCTATTGAAATGTTAAGTGACCCGGCTTGTGAAAGACACATTCTGTTGAAAAGGTGTTAATTGCACCCACTCCTATAAAGTCTCTTCCATTGTGTGATAAAGCTGTCTAGATAACTTGTTCAACTAGATGTCTGTTAGACTGTGATTGTGTTATGCTAAAGGTTAATTGAATTCTATTCATACAGGAATGTATTGAGGCTCAGGTGTGATTGTATTTAGAAATGTAATGTATCTCGTCAGTAGCGATGCCGACATGTCTACCTTGTAACTGGCCATAGTTATGTGGACGGAGGTCAAGGCATTGTGTAATTGTATTTTGAAATGTCTTTTAGAATATGATTGAAGCACCCCCCATGGTCTGAATAGGGGGGTGGAGATGGCATTGTCACTTTGATTACTGTCACATGCTTGTAACTGGATATAAAAGCTAAGAGGAAAACCAATAAAGTGTTCATATCTTTGAAACCAAGTGCAGAGCTGAGTCTCGTCTTGATTATGGGAAATGATATGGATCGTGTATGCAGGATTGTCGCAGTGTGTCAGATAATCTTGTCGTGGGTGGATGGAAGGTCGTAAACGGTGGTGACCGTTACAATAATTTTTTTTTTTTTTAATCAGTAAAATGGTTTATTGTGCCAAAAACAAAGTAAGATACAGAGATACAAATCAGCATATCTGTCAAATATAAAATTTCAACACATAGAAAACAGTACCTTACACATGCCAGAACAGAGGCACTCATGAGAACACAAAAAACCTAAACTGTCAATGAAAAACGTCAACCAGTGCTAGGGCGGCGAGAAACCGCCCCACCCCCCAACACATCATGGATTTGGCCAAAAGGCCACTGCTGAAAGACTGCATTCCTAAGTCTGCCCAAAAAAATAAAAAAAAATTAAAAGAAATAATAAAAGAGAGAAAAAAAAAAAAAGGAAAAATTAAAAGAAAAAAGGGGGGGGGGGAGATTGGTAATAAAATAAGAGCCCTTTCCATTACCCAACTGTCATGAAAACACAGATGTCCACAGTGTATATCTTCTTGAAGATGCATTTCAAATATAGTCAAACGTTTGGCACTTGAGTGGAGAATGTCGACTATACCTGCAACAGCCGGTTCATTATCAACCTCGGTGGTGCCAATCCAGGTGTCTCCAACCAGGGCTGCCAAATAGAGTTAAATTTCCTGGAGGCATTTCTATGCTGATATGTATAGTGCTCTCTTACAATAATAAAGTTCACCTGTTCAATCCATTGTTTCTTAGTCGGAACATGTGGGGACAACCAGAATCTGGCCACTAGGTTACAATAATTATTAATAAATTGGTCTGCTACGGCCTTTTATAACTCCAACACTGGTGTGGTCTAGGCATGTGCATTTCGTTTCGTTCCGAATCGAAATTCGGACGAATTTTCCATTATTCGGACATTCGGATGCATACGAATTTCCGAATTGCTATATTAGCGAAAAATTTCGACCGTTTTCGGAATTCGTTCATTTTCGACCGAATTTCGAAAAAAAAAAAAAAAAAATGGTCGAAATCGAATTTTTTTTTTCGAATTCCGAATCGAATACCCGCGGACTAAATTCGATCGGAATTCGAAAAAAAAAAAAAAAAAAAAAAATATTTTCGAATTTAATTCGAAAAAAATTCTATTCGAAAAGAGACTATTTGTTTTCTAATCTGGTTGAAATATTTTCGATTTCGACCGTTTTTTTTCGAAATTCGGTCGAAAACGAACGAATTCGAAAACAGGTCGAAATATTTTTGATTTCGACCGTATTTTTCGAAATTCGGTCGAAAACGAACGAATTCCGAAAACGATTTCAACACATGTAACGAACCTAACTTAACGAAATTTATTAAATGACGAATTGAAACGAAACAAAACGAAACGAATTTTTCACTTTTGCACATGCCTAGTGTGGTCTTGGTTACTATAGTTAAGAGTAATGTTAGAAGTATATGGGGTTAATGTGGGTTAATTCCATCTGTTATACATCAGTCATGCTCTTCCAGCCTTGTGGTAACAGTTTGGTGAAGACCCTTTTCTGTTCCAGCATAACTGTGCCCCCCCCTGTGTACAAAGCCAGCTCCATAAAGACATGACTGCCCCCCCCCCTATGTACAAAGCCAGCTCCATAAAGACATGGTGAGACCAGTTTGGTGTGGAAGAACTTGAGTGTCCTGCACAAGAACTCCGACCTCATGCCTATTTTTGGAAGATTACAGAGCCCTGACCTTATCCCTACTCTTGGAAGATCTTTGGTATAAGGTCTTCTCATCCAACATTAGTACCTGACCTCAACCCTACTGAAGACCCTTAGTATGAAGCCTTCCCAAAGGTGTTTTGTAGGTTTGAGGTCATGGAGGAACTTGAGTGTCCTGCACAGAGCCCTGAGACCTCATCCCTACTGTTTGGGATGAACTGGTATTTAGTTTCTGCCCTGTGTGAGTCCCTGACGTGCAAGTCAGATCTTCTCATCCAACATTAGTACCTGACCTCACAAAGGAGTACAAATTCCCACATTGGAAGCTGTTATAGTCACAAAGGGGACAAAAATTCATATTATTGGCCACTCCATAAAGACATGGTGAGACCAGTTTGGTGTGGAGGAACTCGAGTGTCCTGCACAAAGCCCTGACCTCATCCCTACTGACCACCTTTCGGATGAATTTGAACACAGATGGTGAGCCAGGTCTTCTCATTCAACATCAGTACCGAACCTTACAAATGGGCACAAATTCCCAAGGGGCACATTGCAGTGTTGGTAAGGTAGTCCTGAAAAAAATATATAACCAGTAGGTCCTGTAGTGCTCCAATTCCAGGTCACATGCCCTAGGGCTATGACAGAAATACATCATGGGTGCTAATATCCATCTGACCCCATATTGCCTTGGGACACATTTCCAGCTGATGGGCAACTATTTTTGGTTTGGGACCCTCACCTTGCCTCTCTAGGGGACAAACGTTTCCCAAGATTGAATAGAGAGATCCTGCACATGTGTGGGCCTGGCATCTTCATGGACAATATCTCACAGGAACCTGTGAAAGATGAGTAGAAGACTGGCTGTGTGGGGGAGTGGGGTTGGTACCAGTGGCGGCCCGTCCATAGGGATGCACGGGCGCCACCCCCCCTTCCCGCAGTCACACAAAAAAAAAAGGGCCCTTTAAGAACTTTTATTTGGCTAAAATGTCATTTTGACATTTTAACCGCAGTTCTGGCGGCCGTCTATAGAGGGCGCTGCAGCGCCACCCCCTCTCGCAAATAACACACAATCGTGCATAAATGCACGTATGTATGTTATTGTTGGTTGCCAGCTGCCTGGTCTATTCATATAACCGGACATGGGTCGCCGGTTACCCGAATAGCGGCAGCTGGTTTGCTGAGGCTCTGATAGGCTTTTCCAATACCGCCCTCCGACTCTCGGATGTCTATACTCGGAGCGCAGGCAACCTGCGTTCCTTGCATAAGACTGACGGCCGTTTCAGCCAATCAGGTTCCCGTATTCTGGTTATCAGGAACCTGATTGGCTGAAGCTTCACCACGGTGGCAGAAGACATCGAGGAAGGACATGGAAGCTTCAGGTAAGTGCTTTTTACAGGGAAAGGGGCGACAATGGGCACAGTGGCATCATGGGGCACAGTGGTGACAAAGGGCACAGAGGTGACAATTGGCACAGTGGCATCATGGGGCACAGTGGTGACAATGGGCACAGTGGCATCATGGGGTACAGTGGTGACAATGGGCACAGTGGCATCATGGGGCACAGTGGTGACAATTAAATGGCACAGTGGTGACAATTGGCACAGTGGTGACAATTGATGGAACAGTGGCTGCGTTTGATGGCATGGCACAGTGACTGCATTTGATGGCATGGCACAGTGGTGACAATTGATGGCAGAGTGGCTGTGTTTGATGGCACAGTAGCTGCGTTTGATGGCATGGCACAGTGGTGACAATTGATGGCACAGTGGCTGCATTTGATGGCAAGGCACAGTGGTGACAATTGATGGCACAGTTGCTGTGTTGCATGGCACAGTGGTGACAATTGATTGTACAGTGGCTGCATTTGATGGCAAGGCACAGTGGTGACAATTGATGGCACAGTTGCTGTGTTGCATGGCACAGTGGTGACAATTGATAGCACAGTGACTGCATTTGATGGCATGGCACAGTGGTGACAATTGATGGCAGAGTGGCTGTGTTTGATGGCACAGTAGCTGCGTTTGATGGCATGGCACAGTGGTGACAATTGATGGCACAGTGGCTGCATTTGATGGCAAGGCACAGTGGTGACAATTGATGGCACAGTTGCTGTGTTGCATGGCACAGTGGTGACAATTGATGGCACAGTTGCTGTGTTGTATGGCACAGTGGTGACAATTGATAGCACAGTGACTGCATTTGATGGCATGGCACAGTGGTGACAATTGATGGCACAGTTACTGCATTTGATGGCATGGCACAGTGGTGACAATTGATGGCACAGTTGCTGTGTTGCATGGCACAGTGGTGACAATTGATAGCACAGTGACTGCATTTGATGGCATGGCACAGTGGTGACAATTGATGGCACAGTGACTCCATTGATGGCATGGCACAGTGGTGACAATTGATGGCACAGTTGCTGTGTTGCATGGCACAGTGGTGACAATTGATGGCACAGTGACTGCATTTGATGGCATGGCGTAATGGTGACAATTGATGGCACAGTTGCTGTGTTTAATTGCATGGCACAGTGGTGACAATTGATGGCACAGTGGCTGCATTTGGTGACATGGCACAGTGGTGACAATTGATGGCACATTTGCTGTGTTGCATGGCACAGTGGTGTCAATTGATGGCACAGTGACTGCATTTGATGGCATGGCACAGTGGTGACAATTGATGGAACAGTTGCTGTGTTTGATGGCATGGCACAGTGGTGACAATTGATGGCACAGTTGCTGTTTTGCATGGCACAGTGGTGACAATTGATGGCACAGTGGCTGCGTTTGATGGCATGGCACAGTATTGACAATTGATGGCACAGTTGCTGTTTGATGGCATGGCACAGTGGTGACAATTGATGGCACAGTTGCTGTGTTGCATGGCACAGTGGTGACAATTGATGGCACAGTGGCTGCATTTGGTGGCATGGCACAGTGGCTGCGTTTGATGGCACAGTGGCTGCATGTGATGGGCACAGTGAGGCTGCAATTTTTTTTGTTTGTTTGCTCCCCCCGAAAATTTTGAGCACCAGCCGCCACTGGTTGGCACAATGTGAGTGGTATCAAGGTGCAGCTACATCTCTGGTAAATAATTTCCCATTAGTAGCAACCTTTGATGAACCCTTGTCCTCAACAAGACTATGTCCACCGTCAATGTTTCCTCTGTCCAGAACCAGCACTATCCAAGACCCCTTAGCTCACCCAGTCACCAGTAGTGTTGAGCGGAATACGGCATATTCGATTTTGCGATATTGCGCGAATATATAGAAGAATATTCGCGAATATTCGCTAACATCGAATATTCGTGATATTTTATCCAAAAAAATTTTTGCGAAATTTCGCTAATGCGAAAATGATTGCGAAATTCTCATAAACGGAGATCATTTCCTGTATTACTAAACTAATATGCACTAAACACTAAGGGCCAGATTCAGGTAGATGAGAGTATCTTTCCTCTGGAGTAACGCTTCTCATTTACGTTACTCTGAAGACCCTTTCAGCGCAAGTCCTGTAATTCACATAGCAGTTGCGCGTAAACTTGCGCCAGAGTAACGATAATGCGCTGGCGTAACCCGACGCAAGTGGAAGTGGGTGTGATCATATGTAAATGATGGGCGGAGCCCAGCGCAGAGGCTTACGTTCAGCGCATCATCCACGGAGCATGCGCAGTGAGTGCGGCTCCACTCGCCCCCCTTGTGCGCATGCTCACAACTTCCGTCGGCACCACTTCCTGGGAAACGTCAGCGCAATGCGTTCCGCTGGGCGCTTAAAAGCGCTGGCGGAAACGCCATTCCGGCGCAAAAGTAGTTCCGCTTCCCCCCACCCCAGGGAAGATACTTTTGTGCTGTGATGGCTGCTCCCGCTACCCCCAGAGAGAGGAGGAACCTGAATTTTAATGCCCAGGAGGTCTCAGTGATCATTTCGGCAATGGAGAGGGATAATGAATTTCTCCATGGCAAAAAAAGCCGGAAGACCAGCCGGGAGAGGAAGCAGGGCATCCTGGAGTCGATTGCTGCCAGGGTCAATGTCCTGGGCTACTTCACCCGGACTGCTGGGGACATACAAAAAAAAATTAATGACCTGCGGCGCAAGGTGAGGGACAAGGTGGCCTCCATCAGGAGGTATGAGAGGGGCACAGGTGGTGGTCCCCCATGTCCTGTCACCCTAACCGCAGAGGAGGAGGTGGTTGCTCGCTGCCTGGAGAGGGAGCAGGTGGAGGGGGTCGCAGGCTATGACTCCGTGGAGGAAGGCACAAGGACAGGTAAGTGTTTTAGAATCCCCTATTTGTTGTTTTGCATTTGGGGGGGGGGGAGGGTACATGTGCCAAGTGTGTGGGACCACCAACATGTGTCTGCTTTGTGTCATCCACAGATGACGGAGCTGGGCCATCATCTGTCAGCGTGCATTCCACCCCATCCCCCCCACGCCATCGTGTGCCTGAGCCACTGGGTGGTGAAGAGGTTGTGGAGGAGGAGAGTGGCCACACCACACCTGCCGAGGTGGTTGTGGAGGATCCTGCTGTGGCAGAGCAGGACTTTTCATTAGTGTTGTCTGTCTCCTCCCCTTCTCCTGGGCCGTCTGTCGTCCCCTCCCCCATCCTTGGAAGCCCCTCAAGGGCGACTCCTTCCACCCGAGGACATCCATCTTCTGGCCCCAGGAAGGCGACCCAGAAGACCAGGGGGGTGTCTGATGGTATACAGGACCAGTTGGCGAGGGATCACGCCAGGCAGACGGAACAGATGGGGGCCGCTATGGAGAAAGTGTCTGACAGCCTGGGCTCCGTTGCCAACCTCAGCAACGCAGTGCAGGATGTCAGCTGCAACTGCGCTGCAGTGGTCACCACTTTGGGGGAGGTGCAGGGGGATATCCAGCACCTTACTGCAGCCGTCCAGGCCAACAGTGCTGCCATCCGGGACCAGGGGAGGCTGAGTCGGCGGGCCCAGCACTACCAGGTCACCCGTCAGCTCCGGATGCAGGCCCAGACCAACTCCTACCTTGGACGGATAGCCAGGGCCTTGGAGGGCACGCAGGCCACACCTGCCAGGAGTGGCCCACCTGGGGATCAGCCACCTCCAGATGCCCCCCCACCCCCACCCACTCCATCCAGGCAGCTGCGGAGCCAGAGAGGGGCCCCCAGAAAAAGCCCCCGGCATCCCCGATGAGGCCTTTTTTTTTTTTTTTTTTATATTTTTGATTTGGACATACTCAGGTCATGAGTTTATTTTTTCTTTTGCTCAGGTTATGAGATTTTGTTTATTTTATTTATCAGGATATGATATTATTAATTTATTTTTGTACTGCACACGGTCAGGAGTGCAGGGGACAGTGTGAATGGTGTGTGAATGTGAGAGGGTGGCACTCCTGAAAGTAAGGGGTGTCACCCTCGGCCGTGGTGGTGAAGTTAACCCCACGGCTGTATGAATGACGTGTGAAAGGTGTGTGAATGGACAGTGACATCATTGGGGCCTTGACGCTGGCGTTACTGCTCCCAAGTCCTACATGCTGGACTTGGGCTAATCCAATGCGATGTGCATGTGGTGTGTGTGATCTAGGGACATCAGTGGTGTACACGCGTGCACTGTCTGTGTGATTAATGTTTTGGGTTAGTGTCCAAAGATGCCTACGGCGAGGACCCTCCTGACTGCTCTTCCATCAGCAGACTGGGTCTCCTCTGGCAGGTGGGGACTGTGTGGGTCGGGGGTCAGGTCATCACGTATGTCAATATGCAGGCCTTTTTTCATAGCAAAGTTATGCAGAATGCAACATGCACCGATGATCTGACACACGAAGGTAGGGGAATACAATAGGGTCCCCCCAGACTTATCCAGGCATCGGAAACGGGACTTCAAGAGCCCAAATGTTTGCTCCACCACTGCACGGGTTTTGATGTGTGCTTCATTGTATTTTCTCTCTCCTCTGGTTTGGGGGTTCCGGAAAGGAGTCATTAGATGGGGTCCCAGTGCATATGCAGAGTCACCTGTAAGGTAAAAGACAGGAGAATGTTAGTCATGCATGTGCGATTTCTGTTGTGCATCACGGGAGGGGATAGTCATGCCTGACTCCCTTGTCACTCACCAACCAGCCAGCTGTCCCCATACATGTTCTGGTTAAATTCTGCTGGGATGGGGCTCTGATTGTATATGTAGCTGTCATGGCTGGACCCGGGGTGTTTGGCACGGACGTGCCATATGAGGCGTTGGGCATCGGCTATCACCTGTACGTTGATGGAATGCCAATGCTTCCGATTGCGGTATATGTACTCTGTGGCACTGGGGGGCTGTAGGGCCACATGTGTGCAATCAATGGCCCCCACAGTGCGTGGGAATCTGGCAATGTTGTAGAAATCTGTCATTGCCTTCTGCCGCAGCTCCTCAGTGGTGGGTCTGATGATTTGGTTGGACATGCGTCTGAGGATTGCAGGGACAACCTGGTGCACACATCTGCTTATGGAGGACTGTGACATCCCAGCCACCACTCCACTTGTACGCTGGAATGATCCACTGGCAAGGAAATGAAGTGTTGCCAGGACCTTCACCAGTGGCTGCACTGCTTGTGAGCGGTATGTCTTGCTGGTGATGTCATCCTGCAGGGTTGTGGTTAGTTCAAGTATTGTATCAGGGCTGAATCTGAAGAGGCGATACACCTCCTCCTCCCCAATGCCAAAGAGGTTCATACGAGTGCGGTATATCCTCTCACGTGGCCGCCTTCTTGGTTCCGGGGGACCCATCAGTAGTTCTAGGACCACAATTGCCCCTGGCATGTTGGCACACAGTGGTGTTGTCCTTGCAAGTGGGGGTGCTCAGCTAGCTCCTATCGTCGGTAACGCTGCTGTAGCTGCTCTCCTGCTGACCTGTGACCGTCTGGAGTAAAGATAAAGCAGCCTTTTGTAGAAATAACTTTGCGCCGGACGGACCAGATACGCGCGGCGCATGTAGCCAGCGTATGGTGCTAATCCGTTCGTGAATTGGGAAATCTCCCTCATTTGCATATTTGCAGGGGAAATCAATGGGCGCGACTGATGCGCCCAGCGAAAATAAGCGCTGACGATACTCTGGCGTCGGAACGTTCCGCCGGTCGCAAATGACCCGTTATTGGGCGCATCTAGTTTGGTGGGTACGGGCACATAGAAACGACGGCGCATCATCACAGTTACGCGGCGCATATCCAAATACTCCAGCGCAAGTGTTCGTGAATCTGGCCCTAACTCTACACTAACTCTACTTAAAAGAAAGGAGAATAAGGGGGAAAAGAAGGGCGGAGAAGATAATCGCGCAATATTTCTATTGCGCGATTATCTTCTCCGCCCTTCTTTTGCATCAGAGCCAATCAGAATAACTTGAATATTCGGCAAAAGGAATATCGCGCAATATTCCTTTTGCCGAATATTCGAGTTATTCTGATTGGCTCTGATGCAAAAGAAGGGCGGAGAAGATAATCGCGCAATATTCCGTTTGCTGAATATTCGAGTTATTCTGATTGGCTCTGATGCAAAAGAAGGGCACATCAGAGCCAATCAGAATAACTTGAATATTCGGCAAAAGGAATATTGCGCGATTATCTTCTCCGCCCTTCTTTTGCATCAGAGCCAATCAGAATAACTCGAATATTCGGCAAAAGGAATATCGCGCAATATTCCTTTTGCCGAATATTTGAGTTATTCTGATTGGCTCTGATGCAAAAGAAGGGCGGAGAAGATAATCGCGCAATATTCCTTTTGCCGAATATTCAAGTTATTCTGATTGGCTCTGATGCAAAAGAAGGGCGGAGAAGATAATCGCGCAATATTCCTTTTGCCGAATATTCGAGTTATTCTGATTGGCTCTGATGCAAAAGAAGGGCGCATCAGAGCCAATCAGAATAACTCGAATATTCGGCAAAAGGAATATTGCGCGATTATCTTCTCCGCCCTTCTTTTGCATCAGAGCCAATCAGAATAACTTGAATATTCGGCAAAAGGAATATCGCGCAATATTACTTTTGCCGAATATTCGAGTTATTCTGATTGGCTCTGATGCAAAAGAAGGGCCGAGTAGCTGATGCGATTCTTTTATGTTGCCGAAAATTCGCAATGCGATTTTTTCGGCAACATAAAAGAATCGCATCAGCTACTCGGCCCAGGGTCTCTCTCTAATCATACCAGCAATGCTTTTAGACGTCGATGGAGATCACTAGGATGTGATCTATTTTAAAAATAAATTTGAAAAAATACGAATATTCGCCATAGCGAATATTCGCCGCAATATTTGAGTTATTCGCGAATACTCGAATATGCAATATTCGTAGCGAATATTCGCAATGCGAATATTCGTGAGCAACACTATTTACCAGCCGTAACAGTGTAGGGTGAACAACAACATTAAACTGATTTATTATCACACATGTTACACAGATATCCAACTCCAGACACTTCCCACACCATTGGATTCAGGGTGGGTTAAACTGTCCAATGACAATAGACACACAGGTCATGTGTATTCAAACTTCTCATCAGTACACAGTCTTATCATCAGGGGGGCTGCTGGAGGTGTCCCCCCTCCCTCTTTCCTCACAGCAAACACACTTACACATCCCATAATATTTAAGGCAGACAGTCACAATAGAACAATAGAATACAGTCACACCCCCCGATGCGCGCCGGGACCCTTCGGGGTAAGACCGCGCTATATTAAGATCATCTCAACTCATTAAGACCTCTCATCTCAACTCAAACCATCACAGCAAAGAGTACACAACAACATGAGACAATATACAATATATATTGTGACAGGAAGTCAGGTAAATCTGTGGGTGTTGTCACAGACGGGAGATACATTTCTGCCTTGTTTAGACAATTCACCAATTACTATTAGGTGTCGGCTGCAGAAATAGCCAGAAAGGTTTAGGGCGTTGGAAAATTTCAGCTGTTCAGAATGAGGCAATTAAGGCCTCTATAAGTTATTCAAAGGATGACTACTGATTGCTGCACCCTGAGGCTTTTTGAGTTAAGGAGAGCAGTCAGAAAAACTTATGAAAAGGTGAGGTGGTTGTTGATTTTTCTGTGTGATAAAAATCAAAACGTCTATTGTTTTTCTGCTGTCTGACCAGCAGTGTCTGCCCAACAGTAGGCTGTGCCAGACTCCATAGGTAGGTTCCTGTGTTGTGAAGATAGATGCCCCAAGTGGCAAGGGTTTATTTTGTGTTTTGTTTTGTTTATGCTGTTTTGATGCTTGCACTTGTATCCAGCAATATGGAAGAATAAACCATATCCTTTGTTTTCAACCATCCTCAACTGCCTTTCTGTATAGTTCAGCGTGTAGTGAACCCATTCAGGGGGTCACACACACCCGCTACCGAGCAAATCCCTCACAATATATATATATATATATACAGTGTGGAAAATAAGTATTTGAACACCCTGCTATTTTGCAAGTTCTCCCACTTGGAAATCATGGAGGGGTCTGAAATTGTCATCGTAGGTGCATGTCCACTGTGAGAGACATAATCAAAAAAAAAATTCCAGAAATCACAATTTATGATTTTTTTAACTATTTATTTGTATGATACAGCTGCAAAGAAGTATTTGAACACCTGAGAAAATCAATGTTAATATTTGGTACAGTAGCCTTTGTTTGCAATTACAGAGGTCAAACGTTTCTTGTAGTTTTTCACCAGGTTTGCACACACTGGAGGAGGGATTTTGGCCCACTCCTCCACACAGGTCTTCTCTAGATCAGTCAGGTTTCTGGGCTGTCGCTGAGAAACACAGAGTTTGAGCTCCCTTCAAAGATTCTCTATTGGGTTTAGGTCTGGAGACTGGCTAGGCCACGCCAGAACCTTGATATGCTTCTTACAGAGCCACTCCTTGGTTATCCTGGCTGTGTGCTTCGGGTCATTGTCATGTTGGAAGACCCAGCCTCGACCCATCTTCAAAGCTCTAACTGAGGGAAGGAGGTTGTTGCCCAAAATCTCGCAATACATGGCCCCGGTCATCCTCTCCTTAATACAGTGCAGTCGCCCTGTCCCATGTGCAGAAAAACACCCCCAAAGCATGATGCTACCACCCCCATGCTTCACAGTAGGGATGGTGTTCTTGGGATGGTACTCATCATTCTTCTTCCTCCAAACACGGTTAGTGGAATTATGACCAAAAAGTTCTATTTTGGTCTCATCTGACCACATGACTTTCTCCCATGACTCCTCTGGATCATCCAAATGGTCATTGGCAAACGTAAAACGGGCCTTGACATGTGCTGGTTTAAGCAGGGGAACCTTCCGTGCCATGCATGATTTCAAACCATGACGTCTTAGTGTATTACCAACAGTAACCTTGGAAACGGTGGTCCCAGCTCTTTTCAGGTCATTGACCAGCTCCTCCCGTGTAGTCCTGGGCTGATTTCTCACCTTTCTTAGGATCATGGAGACCCCACGAGGTGAGATTTTGCATGGAGCCCCAGTCCGAGGGAGATTGACAGTCATGTTTAGCTTCTTCCATTTTCTAATGATTGCTCCAACAGTGGACCTTTTTTCACCAAGCTGCTTGGCAATTTCCCCGTAGCCCTTTCCAGCCTTGTGGAGGTGTACAATTTTGTCTCTAGTGTCTTTGGACAGCTCTTTGGTCTTGGCCATGTTAGTAGTTGGATTCTTACTGATTGTATGGGGTGGACAGGTGTCTTTATGCAGCTAATGACCTCAAACAGGTGCATCTAATTTAGGATAATAAATGGAGTGGAGGTGGACATTTTAAAGGCAGACTAACAGGTCTTTAAGGGTCAGAATTCTAGCTGATAGACAGGTGTTCAAATACTTCTTTGCAGCTGTATCATACAAATAAATAGTTAAAAAAATCATACATTGTGATTTCTAGAATATTTTTTTTTTGATTATGTCTCTCACAGTGGACATGCACCTACGATGACAATTTCAGACCCCTCTATGATCTCCAAGTGGGAGAACTTGCAAAATAGCAGGGTGTTCAAATACTTATTTTCCGCACTGTATACACACACACACACAACATTCCAATGTGGCTGTACCATGAGTCTAATTAGTGCAGATCATAGTGGGGTTCTCATTCACCCTGTGCCCCTATCAGAGACACAGGGTGATTTACACATAAGAAGCTGGACAAGGAGTTTCCAGAGCTCTCCCAGGTAAGCTGAGTTGCACAAATCCCCCACCCAAAGTGACTCCTGTCACACAACCACTTTACAGATGTTCAGTATCTAGACAATCATTGAAGCTGTACTGTACAATTGTGTTACATGGTCCAATGGCACCAACATCCCCTGAGGACACAACGCAGTTATAAGGGGGAGTCTGATACAGGAACCCCCCCCCCTGTCTGCTGAGCCACCAGGGACACCTAATGTACTGCAGTCTGCTGAAAAAACAATGATCTAGGAGACCGCATTGTGTATAATACTTCCAATTCGACCCCTTCCCCCGAGGTATCTATAGGTAGGGGCTTCCAGATTCCGATAAGCCCCCTGCTCGCAGACCCCCACAACCACCGGGCAAGAGTTGCGGGGATGAGGCCCTTGTTCCCATCAACATGGGGACATGATGCTTTGGACACCAAAGCACCCTCCCCATGTTGACGGCATGTGGTCTGGTCAGGAGGGGGGGCGCTCTCGTCCCCCCTCTTTTCCTGCGGCCTGCCATGTTGCGTGCTCGGATAAGGGTCTGAAATGGATTTTTGGGGGGGACCCCCACGCCTGAAGTGCCTGGTATGACATTTTGGGGGGGGGCTCGCGTAATTTTCTTTTACATTTTGGTTCGGTGCTGTTTTTTTCAATGACTTTTATCTATATTGCTGGGACCGACAATTCATTAATAGCCGCGAGTAGTTTTAAATTACTTTTTTCCTTTAGAAATTACATTTTGTGTAGGGACAGTTCTAAACATGGGAAACATGCGCTACTTTACATGCATACTATAGACACCCCCCAGGTACGTAATGTAAAGGAATATTTCACTTTTATTGTTTCACTTTAAGCATTATTAAAATCACTGCTCCCGAAAAAACTTTTTTTGCATTGATACATGTCCCCTGGGGCAGGACCTGGGTCCCCAAACACTTCCCAGGTGCAGGACCCGGGTCCCCAAACACTCTCCTGGGGCAGGACCCGGGTCCCCAAACACTCTCCTGGGACAGGACCCGGGTCCCCAAACACTCTCCTGGGACAGGACCCGGGTCCCCAAACACTCCTCTGGGGCAGGACGGGGTCCCCAAACACTCCCCTGGGGCAGGACCCGGGTCCCCAAACACTTTTTAGGACAATAACTTGCATATTAACCTTTAAAATGATCACTTTCAAACACATGCTTTTCCTGTTCGCATGTTGTGCTGTGAAACGAACCAGGGGGTGTTGGGCTCATTCCTAAAAGCCAGACAGGTTTTTGGAACTTTTTCCCCTTAATAAATGAAATTATCATTTGAAAACTGCATTCTGTATTTCCTCGGGTTCTCTCTGTCAGAGTAACGTTCGTTTGATGATCGGAATCATTGAAGTGACAAATATGCAAAACAACAAATACTTTTTCACAGCGCTGTAAATACCATATAGCCAGTGGCAGCGCTGATTGGAGAGATCATTTCCCAACAGGCTGGTTGTTCACTTGTCGATCGATTAATAGGTAGACTCGCGTACAACCAGCCTGCCCACACGTGCATGGAAATCTGTCCGCTCCCCGCTGAATTCTGATCCATGTATCTGGCCGGCTTGAGGCAGAAATCTTTTGTTGCGGCTGCTTCATATTCCATTATCAGCGGCATTCATCAAATCACACCGATCGCTTTTTAGAACAGACATTTCGAAGATGTAGGAGGCGGCATGAAATCCCCAGACAGACATCCCGCCGCTCATTTCCCACCATAAATACACATTTCAGCAATAAGAACCCAGAGCTCGGCATTTTCCCGCATCATTTCACCAAATTCATTGATTTCCTGAAGTGTGACGATTTACGTCCCGGCACGGCGCTTCTCTCTGCAATCCCCTCATCAGAGACCTTTCCAAGAAACGCCGCTTTCCTAAATCGCAGACGTGCAAGCTGCGAGGTGCAGAACATGAAGTCTGACTATTGTTCAGGCAGCTGATTGCGCTGCGTACTTGTCACCCATAATTGTGCCACCACTTAAAACGTCTCAACAAAACCCGCCGGGCGAATGGAAGGGAAGAACGAGTTTTTGAAGCCGGAGAGATTCCCGTTCCGCCGCAACTCCTTCCACCATCTTAAATTCTCCAAGTCACTTCTTCAGTTCTAATGAGTGTCAGGAGGTCCCCCAAATATCCTACACAGGGGGCCCCCAACACCTTCATCCAATTACCATGGGAGGTGTAGATGTGGGTTGTCCAAATACAGAATGAGCGGGGCAAATGTTTGGGACCCCCCCTGTTCTACATACATAATCCCATCCTGTAACTAGACAACCAACGTCTGCCTTGATACATCCCATAGGGATTTGATTAAAGTTCTTCCAAAACTCTAAAATGAAAAATAAACAAATCATATCCTTCTATAGCTGTCCATGTTTCTCTATGAGACTGTGTAGAGGGGGAGTGTCCATTCCCTCAGGTCTCAGATTACACCTGGCTCTATGCTGTGCAGTGTGTGAGGTCAGATACTCCAGACCAACACCAGACACTATGAATTCCATTCCTGACTTTATCATAAACTCCAGACAGGGAAGCGAGACCCCAAATTTTACTTGGTAGATCCTTTACAGCTATCAATGGCTAAATCTTTAAATCATGATTAATTGAAAGTCTTAACAGAGTATCTGGAAGAAAACACTGCAGTGTTTAGTAGTTGGTTATCATCGCTATGTCGTCATGTCTGTCAGCCATAAAATCTACAGAGTGTAGATTAGATCATCGGATCAGCCCATCGCAGAACCGGGATCAATCCAATCAGAAAACTGAGATCAGCCCATCGCAGAACCGAGATCAGCCCATCGCAGAACCGGGATCAGCCCATCGCAGAACCGGGATCAGCCCATCGCAGAACCGGGATCAGCCTAATCAGAGAACTGAGATCAGCCCAATCAGAGAACTGAGATCAGCCCAATCAGAGAACTGGGATCGCCCCCCAGATAACTGGGATCGACCCCCCCAGAGAACTGTGCCAAACCCTCCTCCTCAAACAGGACTATGTCCACTATCAATGCTTCCTCTGTCTAGAACCAGCACTATCCAAGACTCTTTAGCCCATCCAGTCACGAGCCGTACTTCAGTGTAGGGTAAAAACCACCAGACTACTTTAATTCAAGAACATGTTACACAGATAACCAACTCCGAGACACTTCCCCCCACCCTTGGACCCAGGGTGGGCTAAACTGTTCAATGAGAATAGACACACAGGTCAGGTGTATTCAAACCTCTCTTCAGTAAAGTCTTATCAGCAGGGGGCATCCATCCCATAATATATCCATCCCATAATATACGTTTTTTCCAAGGCAGACACAAACAATGGAATACAACCACACCCCAAACGATCACAGCAAAGAGTCTACAACAGCATGAAACAGCGCACAATATATACATATTTACAGCATTGAGTCTGACTAGCACAGATCATAGTGGGGTTCTCAGTCACCCTGTGCCCCTATTAGAGACACAGGGTGATTTACACATAAGAGGGTCCGGGAAAGCTGTACAAGGAGCCTCCAGAGCTCTCCAAGGTAAGCTGAGTTGCACAAACCCCCCACCCAAAGTGACTCCTGTCACAGGCCCCACCGGGGAATAGGGACATTTTCTATTACTTCCTGTTCTCTATGACTGAGAGTGGGGATAGGCCAGCAGCAGAAGGTGACTGAGGTTCTAACCCATCCTCACTATCCAAAGCTAAAACATGACGGAGGATGGAATGGAACACGGCATTCAAATGCAAAATAACAGAAGGAAAAAAAAATAGGAATCTGCAATCAGGAGATGAGAAGGTGGCAGACTGATCCCTCAGAGCTTCAGAACAAAGTTCTGTGCTTCCGGGGTGTTCTGACCGCATTTGCAGCCAGCAAGACGTCTCACATCTTTACTTTGATACCTTCATAACTCCGAGCCAAATCCCAGAATGAAGAAGAGGGAGCGGGACGGGTTCCCTTTGAACTCCTTCTGTACTAGGGGATGGAAAGTGAAGGAACATCGTGTGCTAGAAAAAAAACAATCCTGTATACAAGATAAATAGAGTTTAGTCTCCGTATGTAGATCGGTCAGGGGACCGTATACTATGGGGGTGGGAGATCTATCTATCTATATATCTATATCTATCTATATATATATATATATATATATATATATATATATATATATATATATATATAAATATATATAAAACCAACATACACACAGTATATACAGTATATGTACTGCTGCATATCAAAGGTCGTGTTCTATGGGGTGGCCTGCACATCGAAGAGCGTGTTCTATGGGATGGGCTGCACATCAAAGGACGTGTTCTATAGGGTGGGCTGCACATCAAAGGGCGTGCTCTCTGGGGTGGCCTGCACATCAAAGGGCGTGTTCTCTGGGGTGCACATCAAAGGGCATGTTCTCTGGGGTGGGCTGAACATCGAAGGGCGTGTTCTCTGGGTTGGGCTGCACATCAAAGGGCGTGTTCTCTGAGGTGGGCTGCACATTGCAGGGCTTGTTCTCTGGGGTGGGCTGCACATCAAAGGGTGTGTTCTCTGGGGTGGGCTGCACATCAAAGGGCTTGTTCTCTGGGGTGGGCTGCACATTGTGGGGCTTGTTCTCTGGGGTGGGCTGCACATAGAAGGGAGTGTTCTCTGAGGTGAGCTGCACATTACAGGGCTTGTTCTCTGGGGTGGGCTGCACATCAAAGGGCATGTTCTCTGGGGTGGGCTGCACATTGCAGGGCTTGTTCTCTGGGGTGGACTGCACATTGCAGGGCTTGTTCTCTGGGGTGGCCTGCACATCAAAGGGTGTGTTCTCTGGGGTGGCCTGCACATCAAAGGGTGTGTTCTCTGGGGTGGCCTGCACATCAAAGGGTGTGTTCTCTGGGGTGGCCTGCACATCGAAGGGCGCGTTGTTGCATTTATACAAATCATTCATCAGGCCTTCAGATTTATTTCACTAGGACAGCCCTGGATCGGGCACCAGTAAAAAGCAAGTCTGCCCCAATAATTGTGTCCTGACAGCTTCTTCTTTATCTCAAAAAAATCAAATGCAGTAAAAATATAAAAAATGCAGCAACAGTAATAAATCCATAGAAGGTTCTCTCACCATCCGGTGCAGCTTCTCCTCAAGCTCCTGATTTATTCTCTGCAGGGACATGTAATTGGTTTGTATTCTGAAAAAAATAAAAGAATCGATCAGAAACGACAACTTCCATTTTATATTTAAAGCGATCATGTCAGCCATTTCTAAACATTTATTACATGTCCGCTGTTATCAAAAAATAAATAAAAAATAGATACCTCTCTCCATGCTCCTCTCTGATCTGGTTTCACATTCTCACAAAGGGATCGATTTCGCTGAGCCCCGCCCCCGGCGATAAGCTTTGCCCCCCCTAAGCCGCTGTGTCAGGGCAGTAAAGCCGCGGCTGAGCCGATATATATAAATGCCCCGCGGAATCTCTGTTGACAAACCTGCTTTAGATGATGAATATTCATTGCTGCGGCGCGGTGAAATCTTTCTGGCGGGGGTTACGGCAGCGATACTTCTCGCTGGTTCCTTAATGACTTCCTGTGTCCACCAATTATTCTAAACGCCGCAGAAACAATGAATCACAGACGGGCCTGTCAGCTCTGAAAAATTCCGCCAGACGGGGATCATTAAGGTCCGGGCAGCCTGGGATGGATAATAAACACGGACTCTGCGACAGATGATGAGGGGCGCAGGGCGCTCGTAAACATCTCACGTTGATTTGCACTTTTATCGGCGGCTTAATGCCACACAAGGATAAAATAAAGCAAATTACTGCGCGTGGTGAAGAGCTCAGCCCCGTCCAATACACAGGAGGACGACATCCCATAATATATTATACCGGGGACTACAATGTATCCAAACTGTCCTATACACAGGAGGACATCCCATAATATATTATACCAGGGACTACAATGTATCCAAACTGTCCTATACACAGGAGGACTACATCCTATAATATATTATACCGGCACTACAATGTATCCAAACTGTCCTATACACAGGACGAAATCCCATAATATATTATACCGGGACTACAATGTATCCAACTGTCCTATACACAGGAGGACGACATCCTATAATATACTATACCGGAACTACAACGTATCCAAACTGTCCTATACACAGGACGAAATCCCATAATATATTAGACCGGGGACTACAACGTATCCAAACTGTCCTATACACAGGACGAAATCCCATAATATATTATACCGGGACGACAATGTATTCAAACTGTCCTATACACAGGACGAAATCCCATAAAATATTATACCGGGGACTACAATGTATCCAAACCGTCCTATACACAGGACGACATCCCATAATATATTATACTGGAGACTACAATGTATCCAAACTGTCCTATACACAGGACGAAATCCCATAATATATTATACCGGGGACTACAATGTATCCAAACTGTCCTATACACAGGAGGACGAAATCCCATAATATACTATACCGGGACTACAATGTATCCAAACTGTCCTATACACAGGACGAAATCCCATAATATCCTATACCGGGACTACAATGTATCCAAACTGTCCAATACATAGGGGAACATCCCATAATATATTATACTGGGAATACAATGTATCCAAACTGTCCTATACACAGGAGGACGACATCCCATAATATATTATACCGGGACTACAATGTATCCAAACTGTCCTATACACAGGACGACATCCCATAATATATTATACCGGGACTACAATGTATCCAAACTGCATTGTACACAGGAGGATGACATCCCAGAATATATTATACCGAGCACTACAATGTATCCCAACTGTCCTATACACAGGACGACATCTCATAATATATTATACCGGGACTACAATGTATCCAAACTGTCCTATACACAGGAGGACATCCCATAATATATTATACCAAGACTACAATGTATCCAAACTGCCCTGTACACAGGAGGATGACATCCCATAATATATTATACCGAGGACTACAATGTATCCAAACTGTCCTATACACAGGACGACATCCCATAATATATTGTACCGGGACTACAATGTATCCAAACTGTCCTATACACAGGAGGACGACATCCCATAATATATTATACCGGGACTACAATGTATCCAAACTGTCCTATACACAGGAGGACGACATCCCATAATATATTATACCAGGGTATCGATACCGAGTATTTGCGGGAGTACTTGTACTCCCGCAAATGCCCCCGATGCCTGAATAGAATACTCCCCCCCCCGCCGCCGCAAAGCCGCCGCCGCGTTAATCCCCGTGCGGGGAACATTACAGGCAGCTTTAGTTTGAATAGTTGTAATCCCCGTCACGCTGTATATAGACACTCCCCCTTGCTCGGGATTGGACAGATCCGAGAAAGGGGGAGTGTCTATACACGGCGCGGCGGGGATTACAACTATTCAAACGAAAGCTGCCTGTAATGCGCGCTGTAATGCACGCTGATTAACGCGGCGGCGCCGGCATCATCATCATCTACTATGTATGGGGGACATGGCTGCAATATATGGGGGGACATGGCTGGATATATGTGGGGGGACATGGCTGCAATATGTGGGGGGACATGGCTGGATATATGTGGGGGGCCATGGCTGCAATATGTGGGGGGACATGGCTGCATATGTGGGGGGACATGGCTGCAATATATGGGGGGACATGGCTGCAATATATGGGGGGACATGGCTGGACATATGTGGGGGGACATGGCTGGATATATGTGGGGGGACATGGCTGGATATATGTGGGGGGACATGGCTGCAATATATGGGGGGACATGGCTGCAATATGTGGGGGGGACATGGCTGGATATATGTGGGGGGACATGGCTGGATATATGTGGGGGGACATGGCTGGATATATGTGGGGGGACATGGCTGGATATATGTGGGGGGACATGGCTGCAATATGTGGGGGGACATGGCTGCAATATGTGGGGGGACATGGCTGGATATATGTGGGGGGACATGGCTGGATATATGTGGGGGGACATGGCTGCAAAATGTGGGTGGGACATGGCTGCATGCATTTGGGGACACATTTAAAAAAAGTATCGGTATTCGGTATCGGCGAGTACATGAAAAAAAGTATCGGTACTTGTACTCGGTCCTAAAAAAGTGGTATGGGGACAACCCTAACTACAATGTATCCAAACTGCCCTGTACACAGGAGGATGACATCCCAAAATATATTATACCGAGGACTACAATGTATCCAAACTGTCCTATACACAGGACGACATCCCATAATATATTATATCGGGGACTACAATGTATCCAAACTGTCCTATACACAGGAGGACGACATCCCATAATATATTATACCGAGGACTACAATGTATCCAAACTGTCCTTTACACAGGACGACGTCCCATAATATATTGTACCGGGGACTACAATGTATCCAAACCGTCCTATACACAGGACGACATCCCATAATATATTATACCAGGGACTACAATGTATCCAAACTGTCCTATACACGGGAGGACAACATCCCATAATATATTATACCAGGGACTACAATGTATCCAAACTGTCCTATACACAGGAGGACGACATCCCATAATATATTATACCAGGGACTACAATGTATCCAAACTGTCCTATACACAGGAGGACGACATCCTATAATATATTATACCGGAAATACAATGTAGCCAAACCGTCCTATACTATTACACCTGTATCTCCTCCAATGATGGCGGAACGTATGACATCACAGTGGGGGAAGAGAAGAGGTGATAGAGGAACGTATGACATCACAGTGGGGAAAGAGAAGAGGTGATAGAGGAATGTTTGACATCACAGAGGAGGGAAGAGAAGAGGAGATAGAGGAACATATGACATCACAGTGGAGAGAAAAGAAGAGGTGATAGAGGATTGTATGACATCACAGTGGGGGAAGAGAAGAGGTGATAGAGGAATGTATGACATCACAGTGGGGGGAAGAGAAGAGGTGATAGAGGAATGTATGACATCAGAGTGGAGGGAAGAATAGAGGTGATAGAGGAATGTATGACATCACAGAGGAGGGAAGAGAAGAGGTGATAGAGGATTGTATGACATCACAGTGGGGGAAGAGAAGAGGTGATAGAGGAACGTATGTCATCACAGTGGGGGGAAGAGAAGAGGTGATAGAGGAACGTATGTCATCACAGTGGGGGGAAGAGAAGAGGTGATAGAGGAATGTATGACATCACAGAGGAGGGAAGAGAAGAGGTGATAGAGGAATGTATGGCATCACAGTGGAGAGAAGAGAAGAGGTGATAGAGGAATGTATGACATCACAGAGGTGGGAAGAGAAGAGGTGATAGAGGAATGTATGACATCACAGAGGAGGAAAGAGAAGAGGTGATAGAGGAATGTATGACATCACAGTGGGGGAAGAGAAGAGGTGATAGAGGAATGTATGACATCACAGAGGAGGGAAGAGAAGAGGTGATATGGGAATGAATGACATCACAGTGGAGAGAAGAGAAGAGGTGATAGAGGAATGTATGACATCACAGAGGTGGGAAGAGAAGAGGTGATAGAGGAATGTATGACATCACAGTGGAGAGAAAAGGTGATAGAGGAACGTATGACATCACAGTGGAGAGAAGAGGTGATAGAGGAATGTATGACATCAAAGAGGATGGAAAAGAAGAGGTGATAGAGGTACGTATGACATCACAGCGGAGGGAGGAGAGGAGGTGATAGAGGAACGTATGACACCACAGAGGAGGAAAGAGAAGAGGTGATAGAGGAACATATGACATCACAGAGGAGGGAAGAAAAGAGGTGATAGAGGAACATATGACATCACAGTGGGGGAAGAGAAGAGGTGATAGAGGAACGTATGTCATCACAGTGGGGGAAGAGAAGAGGTGATAGAGGAACGTATGTCATCACAGTGGGGGGAAGAGAAGAGGTGATAGAGGAATGTATGACATCAAAGAGGAGGGAAGAGAAGAGGTGATAGAGGAATGTATGGCATCACAGTGGAGAGAAGAGAAGAGGTGATAGAGGAATGTATGACATCACAGAGGAGGGAAGAGAAGAGGTGATATGGGAATGTATGACATCACAGTGGAGAGAAGAGAAGAGGTGATAGAGGAATGTATGACATCACAGAGGTGGGAAGAGAAGAGGTGATAGAGGAATGTATGACATCACAGAGGTGGGAAGAGAAGAGGTGATAGAGGAATGTATGACATCACAGTGGAGAGAAGCGAAGAGGTGATAGAGGAACGTATGACATCACAGTGAAGAGAAGAGGTGATAGAGGAATGTATGACATCAAAGAGGATGGAAAAGAAGAGGTGATAGAGGTACGTATGACATCACAGCGGAGGGAGGAGAAGAGGTGATAGAGGAACGTATGACACCACAGAGGAGGAAAGAGAAGAGGTGATAGAGGAACGTATGACATCACAGAGGAGGGAAGAAAAGAGGTGATAGAGGAACATATGACATCACAGTGGAGGAAGAGAAAAGGTGATAGAGGAACGTATGTCATCACAGTGGGGGGAAGAGAAGAGGTGATAGAGGAATGTATGACATCACAGAGGAGGGAAGAGAAGAGGTGATAGAGAAATGTATGGCATCACAGTGGAGAGAAGAGAAGAGGTGATAGAGGAATGTATGACATCACAGAGGTGGGAAGAGAAGAGGTGATAGAGGAATGTATGACATCACAGAGGAGGGAAGAGAAGAGGTGATAGAGGAATGTATGGCATCACAGTGGGGGAAGAGAAAAGGTGATAGAGGAATGTATGACATCACAGTGGAGAGAAGAGAAGAGGTGATAGAGGAATGTATGACATCACAGTGGAGAGAAGAGGTGATAGAGTAATGGATGACATCACAGAGGAGGGAATAGAAGAGGTGATAGAGGAATGTATGACATCACAGTGGGGGAATAGAAGAGGTGATAGAGGAATGTATGACATCACAGTGGAGAGAAGAGGTGAAAGAGGAACGTATGACATCACAGAGGTGGGAAGAGAAGATGTAATATAGGAATGTATGACATCACAGTGGAGAGAAGAGGTGATAGAGGAATGTATGACATCACAGTGGAGAGAAGAGAAGAGGTGATAGAGGAATGTATGACATCACATAGGAGGGGAGAGAAAAGGTGATAGAGGAATGTATGACATCACAGTGGAGGGAAGAGGTGATAGAGGAATGTATGACATCACAGAGGAGGGAAGAGAAGAGGTGATAAAGGAATGTATGACATCACAGTGGGGGAAGAGAAGAGGTGATTCAGGAATGTATGACATCACAGAGGAGGGAAGAGAAGAGGTAATAGAGAAATGTATGACATCACAGTGGGGGAAGAGAAGAGGTGATAGAGGAATGTATGACATCACAGTGGGGTAAAAGAAGAGGTGATAGAGGAATGTATGACATCACAGTGGAGGGAAGAAAAAGGGTTATAGAGAAATGTATGACATCACAGAGGAGGGAAGAGAAGAGGTAAGAGAGGAATGTATGACATCACAGAGGAGGGAAGAGGTGATAGAGGAATGTATGACATCACAGAGGTGGGAAGAGAGGAGGTGATAGAGGAATGTATGACATCACAGTGGAGAGAAGAGAAGAGGTGATAGAGGAATGTATGACATCACAGAGGAGTGAAGAGAAGAGGTGATAGAGGAATGTATGACATCACAGAGGAGGGAAGAGGTGATAGAGGAATGTATGACATCACAGTGGAGGGAAGAGAAAGGGTTATAGAGAAATGTATGACATCACAGTGGAGGGAAGAGAAGAGGTGATAGAGGAACGAATGACATCACAGAGGAGGGAAGAGAAGAGGTGATAGAGGAATGTATGACATCACAGTGGAGGTAAGAGAAGAGGTGATAGAGGAATGTATGACATCACAGCGGATGGATAAGAAGAGGTGATAGAGGAATGTATGTGTCAGGGAAATGGCCATAGAAGAAGTACTGGCAATCTTGCCAGTAGAAGAAATGGCCATAGAAGAAGCACTGGCAATCTTGCCAGTAGAAGAAATGGGAGCCATAGGCTCATCATGTGACAGGAAGATCCTCCTGCTGGCCTATAAAAGGCTGCCACTGTCTAATCCAAATTGCTGGATTGTCGTCAGCCTTCCTGAGTTCCTGCGTCTCTGTATTATTGCTGTTTGGATTTCCTGTTGTGACCCGGCTTGTTCCTGACCTGTCTGATCCGCTCTCCTGGTTTGACCCCCTGGCTTGCTTTACTGACTTGTTACCTTCTCCAGCACCTGATCCCCGCTTGTTTCACAGACTTTGTTTCAGTTATCTGTTCCTGCCTTTTTTCCAACACCAGACCTTTGGCTTGTCTCCATTCCTGCAAACCTGCATCTCCTGCCTGGATCCACAGTGTTTGATCCCCAGCCGGCTTTCACGGTTGCTCCTTGTGCACATCATGCCAAGTGTTAGAGGAGGACTCCTAGAGACTGCAGTCCAGCAGTGTTTCCTGTATTCTCCAGTATTCTTCAGGCACTCACCAGCTCTTCTCTCCTGGATCCATCTGGCAACCTGTGCTGCTCTGGACACTACACCCTCTGTACCCAACCTCAGGGGTGTACTGCCCTTAGCCGCAAGGGGATCCCTCTCAGCATTTTGGCCTCCAACCAGGTACGTGACAGTACAATCCAGCCATGACTGAGGCCGACAGAGGTGCTACCCTGCTCGAGATGATGTGCCAACAAGTCACCACCCTTACACAAGCCATCCAGAAACTCCAGGATGGTTACGTTCATTTGGAAGATCGGCTGCAGCATTTGCCTGTTGCTCCAGCCTTAGTGGACTCCAGCTCATCTTCCACTAACACAGCATCAGCTTCCCTGCCTCAAGAATCTGCTAACCTGACCCATACAGTGATGATGCCTTCTCCTGAACCACGGGTACCAACACATCAACGATTTATTGGTGACCGAAATAAGTTTTGGGCTTTTAAGAATGCATGCCTGCTGTACCCGGCCCTCTAGCCTAGAACTTTTTCCTCCGAGTTTGTGAAAGTAGGATTCATAATTTCCCTACTATCCGCGGAACCCAAGCTTGGGCTCAAAACCTACTTGAGATATAGGGTACTTGGGTCTGAGGTCCCCGGACCAAAGAGCCAAGAAAAGGGGGGGTTGTTGGGGCCAATTAGGACTATTTCGGTACTGGTATAAGGGTAAACAATGAAGAGGAAAAAATTAAAAGTATTACAAGATTTTATTACAAAGTACAGACAAGACACATTAACAAATTAAAATGATGACAATCGTCCAGTAACATCATGACAAGGTCCCCAGAGGGGGAAAAAGGCACGATGGGTTGAAGACTGTGACAAGTTCTCAACTAGTTTCGCGGTTGGAACCGCTTCATCAGGAGAAGATCTACAAATAGTGGACATTGAATCAAATAAAAAATATATAATATATATATACACACAACATACAATTACACAGGGGAACCACGGACAATTTTGCTCACATGGGCAATCCCGCAACAGGGTGGCAGTGGGCGCAGCCAGACAAAGTCCCCAAGGGGTGGCCGGAGTGGATACAAATATGAAGGGACCTACTTGTCTGGTAAAAAGGGTATATGGGTTAGTATCAATACGGCTCAGCCTGAGTAACTCGGGAAGGAAGTGTGGGGGAATATCACACTCAGTGGTTACTGGGGTGAAGTGAGACAAAGAAGGGGGGAGGGGGAGGGAGGGGAGTGAATGGACGGGGCTTGGGAGAAAATGAAATTAAAAAAGAAAAAAAAAAAAAGCCCCAAGCCCCGTCTATTCACTCCCCTCCCTCCCCCTCCCCCCTTCTTTGTCTCACTTCACCCCAGTAACCACTGAGTGTGATATTCCCCCACACTTCCTTCCCGAGTTACTCAGGCTGAGCCGTATTGATACTAACCCATATACCCTTTTTACCAGACAAGTAGGTCCCTTCATATTTGTGTCCACTCCGGCCACCCCTTGGGGACTTTGTCTGGCTGCGCCCGCTGCCACCCTGTTGCGGGATTGCCCAGGTGAGCAAAATTGTCCGTGGTTCCCCTGTGTAATTGTATGTTGTGTGTATATATATATTATATATTTTTTATTTGATTCAATGTCCACTATTTGTAGATCTTCTCCTGATGAAGCGGTTCCAACCGCGAAACTAGTTGAGAACTTGTCACAGTCTTCAACCCATCGTGCCTTTTTCCCCCTCTGGGGACCTTGTCGTGATGTTACTGGACGATTGTCATCATTTTAATTTGTTAATGTGTCTTGTCTGTACTTTGTAATAAAATCTTGTAATACTTTTAATTTTTTCCTCTTCATTGTTTACCATTATACCAGTACCGAAATAGTCCTAATTGGCCCCAACAACCCCCCCTTTTCTTGGCTCTTTGGTCCGGGGACCTCAGACCCAAATACCCTATATCTCTAGTGCAAGGATGATGGTACAGCTTACCTTAATTCCAATATATTTTACCCCAGAGGCTCCCATTTTCATAACCTACTAGAACAAAAGAGCCGGGCTTTGAACACTATGGACACTTTCTTTGAGGCTATGACTCTTTTGTATGATGACCCCCAGCGTATGGCCTTCGCTGAATCTGTCTTGGTCACCTTACGGCAAAAAGAACGCGCAGTGGAGGACTATACAGTGGAATTCCGCAGATTTCCACTGATACTAACTGGAATGAGGCAGCACTCAGGTTTCAGTATCGCCAAGAGCTATCCGAGACCCTTAAAGATGAACTAGCCCAAGTTGCTGTTCCAGACACTCTTGACAAACTTATCCACCTAGCCATTCTGCTTGACAGGCGCCTGCGGGAGCGGCACTCAGAATGCGCTCAAACCTTCCAGCCTACCAAGAGGCCAACCAGGTCTCCACCTGCTGTTGAACTCACAGCTGCCTGTTCTGCAGGTCCCAAAAGAGGTCCAAAGCAAGTTGGCCTGGTCCGTTCTCCCCTCACCTTTGATGAGAGACAACGCTGTCGGCGGCCTATCTCTGCCTGTACTGCGGAGGGGCTGGACATTTTTTACGTCCAATAAGACCCAGTAAGGCCTACCCACCAAGTTCCACTTATCTGCAAGTCTCTGTATCCTTCCATTCTTACCTCGCTCTTTCTATCTCCTTACAAGTGGCAGGAAGGGAGGTTCGACTATCAGCAATTATCGACTCCGGGCATGTAGTTGATTTATGGACTTATCTCTGGCCAAGAAACTTGGTGTGCCCCTTTATGAGAAAAAAACAAAGACTGGAAGTTCTATTGGCCGATGGTTCCTTGCCCAGTTCTGGACTTGTCTCCCGTGAAACCATACCTATCTTCACTACTACTGATATCGGCCACCAAAAAATGTATCCGTTTTGACATTTTATGTTCTCCCATGTTTCCCATCATCTTAGGAATTCCTTGGCTACAGGCACATAACCCACGAATCAACTGGGCCAAGAAGGAAATCTCTTTTTCTTCAGACTATTGCTTGCAACATTGTTTTCCTCCCAGTTCCAGTAAGCCTGCTAGCTGTCTGACCGTGCAACCTTCTCCTGATAACCTCCTGCTTGTCCCTTCTGCTTATCATGAGTTCATAGACGTTTTTGACAAGAAAAAGGCCGATGTCCTCCCACTTTAACCGACCTTATGATTGTCCGATTGAACTGCTTCCAGGGGCTGAGATCCCATTCGGACGAATCTTTCCTCTATCTGGGAACAAGCTGGAAGCTTTACGTTTATATATTAATGAGAGTCTTGAAAAGGGGTTTATCCGACGCTCTTCTTCTCCTTGCTGGAGCGGGTATTTTCTTTGTGGAGAAGAAGCACGGCACATTACGGCCATGTGTCGACTACAGAGACATCAATAAAATTACCGTAAAAAATCAATACCCTCTCCCTCTTGTTCCTGAACTCTTTTCAAAGGTTCCGAACCGCCCGGATCTTCACTAAATTAGATCTAAGGGGCGCCTACAATCTTGTCCGTATCCGCCAGGGAGACGAGTGGAAGAGAGCATTCCGGACGAGGTTCGGCCACTTCGAATACCTTGTGATGCCGTTCGGATTATGCAATGCTCCAGCCACGTTCCAGCATCTAGTGAACGATATCTTCCGGGAATTCCTTGACTACTTTGTAATTGTATACCTCGATGATATTCTCATCTTTTCTGCCTCTTTGGAACTTCACCGAACTCACGTAAAGAAAGTGCTCCTAACCCTGAGAAAACATGATCTATATGTCAAAGCAGACAAATGTGATTTCGAAAAGACATCTATTAAATTTCTGAGTCTCATCATCTCCACAGAAGGAATTGCAATGGACCCAAAGAAGGTGGAAGCAATACTTAACTGGCCCGTTCCCTCGGACAAGAAGGGTGTCCAGCGCTTCATAGGGTTCTCCAATTTTTACAGGAAATTTGTGAAGGGTTTCTCCACCACCATAGCACCCATCACTCAATTGACCCATCAGACTATCCGGTTCTAGTGGTCCCTAGAAGCTCAGGCAGCCTTTGACAAATTAAAAATTCTGTTCAAGTCTGCACCAATTCTACAGCACCCGGATCCAACTCTGCCCTACGTTTTGGAAGTAGACGCCTCTGAAGTAGCTACAGGGTCAATCCTGTCCCAACGGCAAGGACCCAAGGCTCTCCTTCACCCCATTGCTTTCTTTTCCCGAAAGATGAGCCCACCAGAGAGAAATTATGACGTTGGGGATCGAGAACTATTGGCCATTAAATCTGCCTTAGAAGAATAGAGATACCTATTGGAGGGTGCCGCTCATCCCATTATGATTTTTACAGACCATAAGAACCTGGAGTACCTCAGGACAGCCAAACGTTTAAGACCCCGGCAAGCCCGATGGGCTTTGTTTTTCTCCAGGTTCAATTTTCTTTTTGCATTTCAAAGGTTTTATTAAATTTTCCAACAATACAATACATACAAAATACAGTTATCATACACACATACAACATAAAACATACATGGTCTCGATAAGTACCATTACCAATACTAGATTTTAAACTTCTCCACGTTCTTGCCATCAATTTTAACATTAATTTCATCTTTTATGTTAATTGATTGATTCTCCATTATTCCCAACTTCTCTCGCTACCTCAAAACCGCTTATGATTAGCCCTCAGTTAATATGAGAGCTCTTCCTGGCTTTCCCTTTCTTAAAATGGAGTCCGCGGATATTTAAACATCATACGCGCTGACGCCAACATCCGGCTATTCCCCGTTGAAGTCCTGTCGTGACGAAACGATCGTAGGGTGCCGTGTCGTCATCGCGTTCCGTCCTGAACGAAGGCAGTGTTTTCCATTCGAGTAGCGAGAGACATCGGATTGGAGAGGTTACGATCTGATTGTTACATGCCTTTTTCCATCGAACAATTGTAAGTGCATTACTTATTAAATCCATCTTTGACACACATAATACGCTATGAGAGTCTTTCTCTTTCTATCGTACATGTGCTTGTTCCGGACCCATTGCTGAGCTGTACCTTGTTTACATAAGGATTGGTTTCAGGGAGACCGGACGTCCCTATGCTTCATGAGACTGATGCAAAGCAGTCTTTGTTTGTGGTAAGCAGGCAGTCTTATTTCACGAGTGCAGGGTGGATATCCTCCTTCATCTTATAGCACCTTGGAGTCTACGTGGTTACTTTCTTCACAGTTTTTTCATCACAAGATTTACACTGGACTTTTCTACTAGATCTCACAACTGTTCAGCATTGGAGATTTATTTTTTAAGCTCTCCTCCAGTTTATTCCTAATGAGCTTATGTTCACTTATTTAATATTTAATTTGTGTGTTATTTATCAATCTTTGATAGCGCTGCACCTCCTGTATTTTTTATGTCTTTTTAAATTGTTGTACACAATTTAGTGCTGGCAGCTTATTGTACACTGTTCATTGGTTTTATTAATTTGCACATTAGCGCAGCGTCAGCCCTTTGTTTTTTTTTGTCAATACTAGATTTTACCTCTACCCGATTCGGGCCCAGACCTGTACTTCCTACATTTTCTCATCAGAGACATAACCACCCAGGGAGGGGGGAGAGGGGAGCACAGGGAAGGGGGAGAGAAAGAAAAAGAGAGAAAAAAAAGAAAGATGGAAGGGGGAATCATATTCCCCTATATTGTGAGAGTAATCAATCTAGTATTAAGAAAAAAAATTCAATGTTAAGTGCATACTTAAGTGCAAAAAAAAAAGAAGTTTTGAAAATTGTTAATTAATATATATAAAGGGGGAATTAATTTCCCCTAATTGTGAAAGTTATCTATTAAAAAAATCAAATAAAAAAATCAAATGATAGAAGGGGAATCATATTCCCCTATATTGTGAGAGTAATCAAGCTAGTATTAAGGAAAAAATTTTCAAAGTGCATACTTAAGTGCACAAAAAAAAAAAAAAGTTTGAAAATGTTTATTTAATATATAAAGGGGGAATTATTTTCCCCTAATTGTGAAAGTTATCTATCTACTGTAAAAAAAAATAGATACTAGAAGGGGAATCAGATTCCCCTATATTGTGAAAGTAGTCAATCTAATATTAAAGGGGTAGTTCACCCAAAAACCTTTTTTTTAACATTGATTGAGGCTCGTTTTGTCAAGGGGAATCGGGTGTTTTTTTTTTTTTAATCAAAGCAGTACTTACCGTTTTAGAGATGCATCGTCTCCGTCGCTTCCGGGTATGGTCTTCTGGTCTGGGCGTTCCTATTTGATTGACAGGCTTCCGACGGTCGCATACATCGAGTCACGAGTAGCCGAAAGAAGCAGAGTGCCGGTGCGGCTCTATACTGCGCCTGCGCACCGTCGTTCGGCTACTTTCGGAAAATCGTGACGCGAGGTATCCGACCATCGGAAGCCTGTCAATCAAATAGGAACGCCCTTTCCCGAAGACCATACCCGGAAGCGACGGAGACGATGCATCTCTAAAACGGTAAGTACTGCTTTGATTCTAAAAAAAAACACCCGATTCCCCTTGACAAAACGAGCCTCAATCAATGTTAAAAAAAAAGTTTTTTGGGTGAACTACCCCTTTAAGGAAACATTTTCCAGTGTTAAGTGCATACTTAAGTGCGCCAAAAAAAAAAGGGGGGGGGAGAAGATGGGTGGAAGAGGCCAAATATTCTACCTCTCCTACTCCCTACCACTCCCTCCCTTCATTCCTCCCCCCTGATGCCCAAGATCCCTGAAATCCCTCCACCCCCTCCAAATCTCATCATATCTTGGCTTTGAAACCATATGGAGGGACCACAGTTTCTCCATCATTCTGATTCTCTCTATTTCCTAAATCCACTCTCCAATCGAGGGCACTTCTTTTCTCCTCCAATTTCTTGATATCAGAGCCTTGGCTCCAAGTCCTTGAGGGAAGAGAGCTTCATCCGTTCATACAGCGTCTCCATTGTCATGTGCCCTTGTAGCCGTCCTTCTGAAGATGGAATCATCCCACTGCTGCCACCAAATGTAACGGTCACCACCATTTACGACCTTCCATCCAACCACGACAAGCCTAACCCACACACTCTGACAATACTACATACACGATCCATATCAATTCCCCAGAAAATGAAACTGACTGCTCTATCTTCTGGTTTCCAAATGTATGAACACTTTATTGGTTTCTTCTCAGCTTTTTATACAGTACAAGATGTTACAGGTAATCACAGGACAATGCAATCTCCACCCCCTTATTCACACACTGAGGCCAATTATCTAATCAGTAGCTAGACATCTGGGCACCGCATCATCAATAGAGTTCAATTAACCTTGAATAATACACAATCACAGATAATCTTCACACACATATAAGGAAACTCAATCACATTATCTAGACAGACGTACTGTCTCTGACACCTGGGCATCAATAGGCTTTACACAGTGTTATCAGACAATTGAAAGGTATAGCAGCAGACCTGAATTAACACCTTTATACAATGAAATGTCTCTCACAAGCCGGGCCACTTAGCATTTTAAAAGCCCATTATACAGAGGGATGAGTCACTGTCTTGCTAACCTGGTCTCAAGTCAAAATGGACCCCTTGCAATACTCCAGTCCTGCAATATGAATTATTATTAATGTCCCATCTCATGTAATATATGAATTATGATTTTTATTAGCCACCCTACGCCTACAAGGGCACAGGGTGGACTTCGACCCAGGAGTTATTAGGGTCCCTGGCACAGGAGTATCTCTCATCCTTCCAAAGTCTCTGGTTGTCACGGTTCATTCCGTTACATCTCTCCCCTTTCGGTGGGAGACTGACACAGGAGGGAACCCCAAACGGGTTGACTCCAAAGTCAGTCAGTAGTTCCAGACCTCCAATGCTGGTGTCCATACTGTACCCCAAATAAATGTCTCCAAACTGAGCATTACTCACCCCGCCAACCTCTGCCTCTCTCAGAGAACACGCCTGCCGCTGGGGAGAGGCCTGGACTGGCCCTTCTCCCTGGAGTCCTTTCAGCTGCTGGAGAGAAGGCAGGGTGGCTGGGCTCAGTCCATCATGCTGTTGGGGGTCTGGGCCAACTGCCCCCCCTTCCTGGGGTATACCAGTGGAGACTGAAGTCCCATCCACTGGTGCTAGGTGAAAACCCCCCGGTGCTTGCAAAGCAAAGCCGACATCCTCCTGTCCCAGTCCTGTGCCATTTTCTGGGGTTGTGTCAGTGGAGACTGAAGTCCCATCCACTACCCCAAGAACCCATCTTCTGTTAGTTGGGAGCAGAGACCCGGGGCACTCTGCTCTGTTGCCAGCTCTTCCGCTGGGTTGCTGTGAGTGGAGACCACAGTCCCATCCACTACCACAGGGTCCCCCTCTTCCGTTAGTGGAGAGCAGAGGTCTGTGACCCTCTGTTCTGTTGCCAGCTCTTCCGCTGGGTTGCTGTGAGTGGAGACCACAGTCCCATCCACTACCACAGGGTCCCCCTCTTCTGTTAGTGAGGAGCAGAGGCCCATGACCCTCTGCTCTGTTGCCAGCTCTTCCGCTGGGTTGCTGTGAGTGGAGACCACAGTCCCATCCACTACCACAGGGTCCACCTCTTCCGTTAGTGGAGAGCAGAGGTCCGTGACCCTCTGTTCTGTTGCCAGCTCTTCCGCTGGGTTGCTGTGAGTGGAGACCACAGTCCCATCCACTACCACACGGTCCCCCTCTTCTGTTAGTGAGGAGCAGAGGCCTGGGGCACTCTGCTCTGTTGCCATTGATTCAGCTGAGGGTAAAAGCTTTACCACCTCAGCTTGTTGCTGGAGAGAGGGGCCAACCGCCCCGGCTCTCTGGAACTCCACACCATCCGCTTCGGCTTTAGGGATGGCAATCTCCATATTTTTCACTGCCGATTCATCAGCCAGGAGTTCACAGTTGTCATCTGAACTTTCCTCATAGTCCCAGGCAATGGGAGCCCCACCCTGCTGATGAGCCGAGTCTAGCAGCTGTCTGTAGGCGATTTCCAAATCCCATTTCTGAATGGCCAGAAATTCCAAATCTTCCTGTAACCAGTGGCCTCCCGAGATATTCAATTTTTCCTCTCTGTGCTCCATTATGTCCTCCAAGCGCCACTCCCGATCATCCCCAAAGTCGGGATCACTGGACATCCTCCAATACAACAATCCCAGGCCATCATAGTCATAGCCTTCTGTGGGGCTGTCATCCGCTGACCACGGGCACTCTTGGGCTACATATCAATGGAGGGCTCTGTAGCTCTTGTCCAGCTGCATCTCTGCCCGGATCAGCCTGCTTAACTCCGCTGTCCACTCCTGCTTCGGTTGTTCCTCCAACAACGACATTTGTACGTCATACTGCGGCCAGTACCTTGCATAGATGGAGGGCAGGACCTTTCCTTGGTGTTGCTGCTCCAGAGCTAGAGCTTCCTTCCAGAGTTGGCACCGAATCACATCCGACCATCCCAGCAGGACCTCCTCTGATACGGGTCCTCTGTGCTGTATCCGCATCTCTTGTAACCTACTTTGGAATTCCTCTTCCATGGAGACTGGTAGATATGTGCATTCCCTTTCGTACGAATGTTATTTTCATACGAAAATGTTCATTTTCGTACCCGCAGGATAATGTGTACATACGAAAAAATTAAAGCACCAAAATACGAAAACTACGAGATTACGAATGAGCCGCATAACGAACAACCGCAAATACGAACTAATGATCCGACGAAAAAAAACGACAAAACGAAAACGGAAAAAGAACAAAAATGACATCTATAACAAAAGATTTACATTCTGTATTTTGTTTGAATCCTTTTTCTGTTTGTTTTCAGTCCTATGTTCATTGTTCATATGACATCTATAACAAAAGATTTGCCTGCTGTATTTTGTTTCAATCCTTTTTCTGTTTGTTTTCAGTCCTATGTTCATTGTTCATATGACATCTATAACAAAAGATTTGCATTTTGTATTTTGTTTCAATACTTTTTCTGTTTGTTTTCAGTCCTATGTTCATTGTTCATATGACATCTATAACAAAAGATTTGCATGCTGTATTTTGAATCCAAAATACGAACAGAAAAAAGGAATTTAAAATACAGAATGCAAATCTTTTGTTATAGATGTCATATGAACATACGACTGAAAATAGCAAAAGAAAAGGGTTTCAAGATACTGCAAATCATTGACGAAAATTCACGAAAATTATTGTCTAACAAGTAACGAACATGAATTAAACAGAATAACGAACCATCCCGCATGTACGAAAATATAACAGTAACGAAAATACGAAACGATCGGAATACGAAAAAATCACGTCATACGAAAAACGAACGGGAACAAACAGGAAAACGGGCGTCTTACGAAAAACGAACGAAAGCGAAAAAACAGAACGATCTGTGCACATGTCTAGAGACTGGTATCTGCACCTCTCTCTTCAGTTGGTGCTGCTGTGACTTCAGCTGCTACAGCACTTCTTCGCTGTCGCAAGGTGGCATTTACAGCTGCTATAACCCGGTCTATGATCTCCGGTGGAGGATTAGGACTATATTGTGCCAGTCCATGTTTAACAGCCCGATCAAAAAATTCTTCCTCGGGTGTCCTGTCTGTTACGCGAGGCCTCTTAGCTCTATTCATTTCGACAAGTTCTGCGATAATGTCCCTTTTCTTACGGTTGCTGGCCGGTCTGCCCCGGCTCTCCAGTAAGCCCTTGAGGGAAGAGAGCTTCATCCGTTCATACAGCGTCTCCATTGTCATGTGCCCTTGTAGCCATCCTTCTGAAGATGGAATCATCCCACTGCTGCCACCAAATGTAACGGTCACCACCGTTTACGACCTTCCATCCAACCACGACAAGCTTATCCGACACACTCCGACAATACTACATACACGATCCATATCAATTCCCCAGAAAATGAGACTGACTGCTCTATCTTCTGGTTTCCAAATGTATGAACACTTTATTGGTTTCTTCTCAGCTTTTTATACAGTACAAGATGTTACAGGTAATCACAGGACAATGCAATCTCCACCCCCTTATTCACACACTGAGGCCAATTATCTAATCAGTAGCTAGACATCTGGGCACCGCATCATCAATAGAGTTCAATTAACCTTGAATAATACACAATCACAGATAATCTTCACACAAATATAAGGAACCTCAATCACATTATCTAGACAGACGTACTGTCTCTGACACCTGGGCATCAATAGGCTTTACACCGTGTTATCAGACAATTGAAAGGTATAGCAGCAGACCTGAATTAACACCTTTATATAATGAAATGTCTCTCACAAGCCGGGCCACTTAGCATTTTAAAAGCCCATTATACAGAGGGATGAATCACTGTCTTGCTAACCTGGTCTCAAGTCAAAATGGACCCCTTGCAATACTTCAGTCCTGCAATATGAATTATTATTAATGTCCCATCTCATGTAATATATGAATTATGATTTTTATTAGCCACCCTACGCCTACAAGGGCACAGGATGGACTTCAACCCAGGAGTTATTAGGGTCCCTGGCACAGGAGTATCTCTCATCCTTCCAAAGTCTCTGGTTGTCACGGTTCATTCCGTTACACCAAGGAACCTCTGTACTTTTTCCTGGGCACCCTCGTAGTGTGGAACAGACAATCCCATGGATCAAGTTTTATCTCCTGCCCAGTTATTTTCTTTATCAGCCTCAATATCTCCCTCCAGTATATTTGTATCAAGGGACAGTGCCACCATATATGGGCATGGGTTCCCTCCATTCCACATTCTCTCCAACATAAGGGTGATGCATCACTATTCATTCTATGTAGTTTCATTGGGACATAGTACCATTTAACCAGTAGCTTATAATTAGTTTCTTTTACTTTTGCATCCATCGATGTTGAGTGGACATAGTCTACTACCTGTCTCTTCTTATCACTAGATATGGCTTAATTCAGTTCCATTTCCCAGCTTTCTACCATTTTTAATCCTACTGATTCTCTCATAGTTGTCAATATTTTATATATACTAGATATTCCCTGTCTTCCTGTTCCTCCTCGAGTTATGTACTTTTCCCTTTCATTTAGTTCATCTATAGCTCGCAAGGGTTTCGGCAGGGTGTTTACAAAATGTTGAACTTGTCTAAGCCTCCACATATCCCCTGGGAGCAGTTCATATTTTTCTCGAAGCTCCGACACCGAACATAAGACATTACCCTTCATTAAGACCTTCAATTTCAATGTATCCGTGACTGTCCACCTCAGGTACATACCTCCTCCCTTACCTGGTGGGAAGAAGTCTGTGCCCGTAAGCGGCAGCAGCGGACTATTATAGGGCCATTTTTTAATTTTGCATACTCTATCCCATATTTTAAATGTTTCTTTTGTTATCTAAGGGATCTCATGCGGCAGTCCTCTGTATTGCTTCGGTACCCATATTTTATTTCCCAGATCCTTTTTACTTAGACTTTCTTCCACTTCCACCCACTTTTTTCTCCCATCCTCATCCTCGAACCAGTCTGTTATCCTCCTTAGTACCGCCGCTTTATAGTACCTTTTAAAGTCCGGTAGCTGTACTCCACCTTCCCACTTATGTCTAGTCAATCCAGGTTCAATTTTCATCTTACATATCGCCCAGGTTCCAAGAATGGGAAAGCGGATGCACTTTTTCGAATGTTTCCAAACACCCCTGAAACAACAGAGCCAAGTACGATCCTTTCCGTTAAAAATGTTTTACTCATCCAACCTGACTTAGACCGTGTACACACGGCAGGGAACCTCGACGGGCAGAACACATCGTTCCGCCCGTCGAGGTTCCCTGCCGGCCGTCGAAATCGGCGACCCGCCCGTCGGGAATGGCAACCAGCCATTCTTCCGGGCGGGCCGTCGAGCAAATAGAGAGCGTGCTCTCTATTTCTGCTCGACGGGCTTCCCGACGGGAAGCTCGCCGAGAGTGTACACACGGCCGAGGTCCTCGCTGGAATGCAGCTTCCAGCGAGGTTCTCGCTGGTTTCCAGCGAGAACCTCGTTCGTGTGTACGCCGCCTGAGGCCGCCTGAGGAACCTCGACGGGCAGAACGATGTGTTCTGCCCGTCGAGGTTCCCTGCCGTGTGTACACGGCCTCAAAGACTTTGATTAAACAAGCCTCAACCCAGTGCCCTGGACCAGAAATATCCTCATTGAGAAGCCAAGATGGATTTTTATGGCACCAGGACAAGATTTTTGGTCCCCAATCAGTTAGACTCCAAGTTCTAAAGATGTCACATGATCACAAACTTGCCAGACATTTTGGAATACGAAGAACCACTGAACTTGTTCTGAGCTCTTTTTGGTGGGCCAGCCTAAGACAGGACTGTAGAAAATATGTTAACTCCTGCACCATGTGCCAGCGCAATAAGGGTTCCAATGCCAAACCATGGGGACTTTTGAGGCCACTACCCATCTCTGAACAACCCTGGAAATAAATATCCATGGACTTTATAGTAGACTTGCCTCCCTCTGGGGGATGCACCACCATCATGGTGGTGGTAGACCGCCTTTCCAAAATGGCACATTTTCTCCCAATGATTGGCACACCTTCCGCCTCGGAGACAGCAGTTCATTAAAGAGATCGTCAGATTACATGGACTACAAGATAAGATTGTCTCTGACACGAGGGGTACAATTTTCCCTCCAAGTTCTGAAGAAATCTCTGCAAATCTCTATCAACTGAAGTATGTCTTTCCTCAGTGTACCACCCCCAGAGCAATGGTCAAACAGAAAGGACTAACCAGACCTTAGAACAGTATCTTCGATGCTTCTGTACTTGCTCACAGGATGACTGGATCTCCCTTCTTCCCTGCGCTGAGTTTGCATATAACAATTCTTTGCATGCAGCCATCAATCAGTCTCCCTTCTGGGCAAATTATGGATTTCACCCTTCCTTCCTTCCGAATACTATACCTGAAACATCTGCCCCCGCTCTCCAGGATCAGTTAAGGTTCATTTAAACTAACTACAAGATACTTCAGGAGGCCATACGAAAAGCCTATAGGAGGTTTCATGATAAAAGAAGAAGAGGCAATCCTGTCTTTAAGGTTGGGGACAAGGTATGGCTTTCTTCAGTAAACCTCAAGCTCTCATGTCCAGCCCGGAAGCTTGGACCTAAGTTCATTGGTCCCTTTGAAATTAAAAGAGAAATAAATCCAGTGGCTTTTGAGCTGGCACTACCCAATATTTACAAGATCCATCCAGTGTTCCACATCTCCCTGCTTAAGCCCGTGGTACCCAGTCCATTTCCTGGAAGAGAAGAGCCACCTCCACCTCCAGTCCTGGTAGAAGGGGAAACTGAATTTGAGGTTGAAGCCATTATGGATTGCCGGAGGACAGGTAGACAGATCCAGTATCTCATCAAATGGAGGGGATACCCTCCCGAAGACAATTCCTGGGAGCCTGCAAACAATGTGCATGCTCCTAGACTGGTACGGGACTTTCACAGCAGACATCCCGAAGCATCGGCCCGTTGTGGCATCTGGAGGCTGCCCCTTGGGGGGGGAGGGCACTGTCAGGGAAATGGCCATAAAAGAAGTACTGGCAATCTTGCAAGTAGAAGAAATGGCCATAGAAGAAGTACTGGCATTCTTGCCAGTAGAAAAAATGGGAGCCATAGGCTCATCATGTGACAGGAAGATCCTCCTGCTGGCCTATAAAAGGCTGCCACTGTCTGATCCAAATTGCTGGATTGTCGTCAGCCTTCCTGAGTTCCTGCGTCTGTATTATTGCTGTTTGGATTTCCTGTTGTGACCTGGCTTGTTCCTGACCTGTCTGATCCGCTCTCCTGGTTTGACCCCCTGGCTTGCTTTACTGACTTGTTACCTTCTCCAGCACCTGATCCCCGCTTGTTTCACGGACTTTGCTTCAGTTATCTGTTCCTGCCTTTTTTCCAACACCAGACCTTTGGCTTGTCTCCATTCCTGCAAACCAGCATCTCCTGCCTGGATCCACAGTGTTTGATCCCCAGTCGGCTTCCACTGTTGCTCCTTGTGCACATCTTGCCAAGTGTTAGAGGAGGACTCCTAGAGACTGCAGCCCAGCGGTGTTTCCTGTATTCTCCAGTATTCTTCAGGCACTCACCAGCTCTTCTCTCCTGGATCCATCTGGCAACCTGTGCTTCTCTGGACACTACACCCTCTGTACCCAACCTAAGGGGTGTACTGCACTTAGCCGCAAGGGGAGCCCTCTCAGCATTTCGGCTTTCAACCAGGTACATGACAGTATGACATCTCAGAGGAGGGTAGAGAAGAGGTGATAGAGGAATGTATGACATCACAGAGGAGGGAAGAGAAGAGGTGATAGAGGAATGTATGACATCATAGTGGAGGGATGAGAAGAGGTGATAGAGGAATGTATGACATCAGAGTGGAGAGAAGAGAAGAGGTGATAGAGGAACGTATGACATCACAGCGGATGGATGAGAAGAGGTGATAGAGGAATGTATGACATCACAGTGGAGAGAAGAGAAGAGGTGATAGAGAAATGTATGACATCACAGAGGAGGGAAGAGAATAGGTGATAGAGGAATGTATGACATCACAGTGGAGGGGGAGGAGTGTGAAGGGTTAACCCCTCTGCTCCCATTGGAGAGATTTCTCCTCATTCCCTGTCCTGTGTGTCACCAGAGATGGGGCGTCTAACCCTTTCCCCACTCCTCTCTCCAATGGATGGATTTCTATCTATTTTTTATTTATTCTTTTGCATGTTCTGGTTGAAAATAATAACAAAATGAAGGAAAACAATAAAAAAAAAAAATATTATATTAGTGGTAAAAAAAAAAATTGCTGTACCCAGACAAAACTGACGTCCTTTTTCCCGCACAATTAGAGCTTTCTTTTGGTGGCATTTGATCACCTCTGCGGGTTTTAATTTTTGCGCTAAATACAAAACAGAAAAAAAAGAACGACAATTTTGAAAAAAACAAACAAAAACAAAATTAGTTACTTTCTGCTCTAAATCATCCAATAAAAAAAAAAGTAAAAAATCAAACTTTTTCATCAACTTATTCCAATATGTATTCTGCTACATGTTTTTGGTAAAAAATCCCATTAAGTGAATATTGATTGCAGGGGCGGACTGACCATTGAGTCACTCGGGCACTGCCCGAGGGCCCCTTGCCACGAGGGGGCCCCATGAGGGATGCCAGGCTCAGTAAAACCAGGGACAGTATGTAAAATTCTATGGCCCAGATTCACAGAGCGATTACGCCTGTCTAACTGGTGTTAGACAGGAGTAATTTCAAATTTTGCGCGCCGTATCACTAGTTTGAATCCTCAAACCATGATACGGCGGCGTTGGGCTTCAATCTGACAGGCTTACGTCTTCGTACGCCTTCGGATCTACACTGCGATCTTTTTGCGGCCGCTGGGTGGAGTTTGCGTCGTTTTCAGCGTCGGGGTATGCAAATTAGCTTTTTACGAAGATCCACGAAGTTACGAGCGTCGTTCGCAATCGCGTACATCATTTTTTCGCTACGTAAAGTTAAACCAGCTTTTAGCTGGTCTAACGTTACGCGGCCCATGTTAAGTATGGCCGTCGTTCCCGCGTCGACTTTTCAATTTTTTTTTATTTTTTGCGTAAGTCGTCCGGGAATAGGAATGTCCGTAAACGACGCTACTCAAAAAAAAAATGACGTAACGACGTGATTTCGCGCAATGCACGGCGGGAAATTTGTGAACGGAGCATGCGCAGTTCGATCGCCGCGGGGACGCGCTTAATTTAAATGCCTTACGCCCCCTATTCGCGTATTTTGATTCCGCCGGGAGAAATACACTACGCCGCCGTACCTTATGGGCCAAAATCTCTCTGAATTCCTCCTAGAGCCAGGTAAAGTACGGCGGCATAGAGTATCTCTGATACTCTGCGGGAATCCAATTCTATCTGAATCTGGCCCAAAGTTTTTTTTACATCTGTCCCTGATATGACCGAAACCGACATGCTTTCGATGTGAAAATCACGAGATTTTAGCTTCTCTGCCTCTGCACTGCCTCCTGGCGTGGGGGCCATCTGTAAGCCCAGGGGCCCCATAATCTTCTATTGCCCGAGGGCCCCATAAGTTGTCAGTCCGCCCCTGATTGATTGTTTTGCGCAAAAGTTATCACGTCTACAAACTATGGGATATATATTGGAATTTGTATATTTTTTTACTAGCAATGAAGGCGATCAGAGACCTATAGCAGGACTGCGATATTGCAGCGAACAATCAGACACCTAAGGGGCTTGTCTAACCTGGGGAGGGGGGGTCGAGTAGGGAGGGGCTTGTCTGACCTGAGGAGGGGGGTCCAGTAGGGAGGGGCTTGTCTGATCTGCAGAGGGGGGTCCAGCAGGGAGGGGCTTGCCTGACCTGCAGAGGGGGGGTCCAGCAGGTAGGGCTTTGTCTGACCTGGGAAGGGGGGTCCAGTAGGGAGGGGCTTGTCTGACCTGGGAAGGAGGGGTTGAGTAGGGAGGGGCTTGTCTGACCTGGGAAGGGGGGCCCAGTAGGGAGGGACTTTTCTGACCTGGGGAGGGGGGTGCAGTTGGGAGGGGCTTGTCTGATCTGCGGAGGGGGGTCCAGCAGGGAGGGGCTTTGTCTGACCTGGGAAGGGGGGTCCAGTAGGGAGGGGCTTGTCTGACCTGGGAAGGAGGGGTTGAGTAGGGAGGGGCTTGTCTGACCTGGGAAGGGGGGCCCAGTAGGGAGGGACTTTTCTGACCTGGGGAGGGGGGTGCAGTTGGGAGGGGCTTGTCTGATCTGCGGAGGGGGGTCCAGCAGGGAGGGGCTTGTCTGACCTGGAGAGGGGGGGTTGAGTAGGGAGGGGCTTGTCTGACCTGGGAAGGGGGGGTTGAGTAGGAAGGGGCTTGTCTGACCTGGGAAGAGGGGGGCCCAGTAGGTAGGGGCTTGTCTGACCTGGGGAGGGGGGTCCAGTTGGAAGGGGCTTGTCTGATCTGCGGAGGGGGGCCCAGTAGGGAGGGACTTTTCTGACCTGGGGAGGGGGGTGCAGTTGGGAGGGGCTTGTCTGATCTGCGGAGGGGGGTCCAGCAGGGAGGGGCTTGTCTGACCTGGAGAGGGGGGGTTGAGTAGGGAGGGGCTTGTCTGACCTGGGAAGGGGGGGGTTGAGTAGGAAGGGGCTTGTCTGACCTGGGAAGAGGGGGGCCCAGTAGGTAGGGGCTTGTCTGACCTGGGGAGGGGGGTCCAGTTGGAAGGGGCTTGTCTGATCTGTGGAGGGGGGTCCAGCAGGGAGGGGCTTGTCTGACCTGGAGAGGGGGGGTTGAGTAGGGAGGGGCTTGTCTGACCTGGGAAGGGGGGGTTGAGTAGGGAGGGGCTTGTCTGACCTGGGAAGGGGGGTTGAGTAGGGAGGGGCTTGTCTTACCTGGGAGGGGGGGTTGAGTAGGGAGGGGCTTGTCTGACCTGGGAAGGGGGGTCGAGTAGGGAGGGGCTTATCTGACCTGTCCAGTACCACTATTATTCCTTTGTATTGGCTTTTTATATTTACAAATGTAGCAATTTAGAAATCAGATGAAATATTTATCTCTGGGAAACACTTTTTGAAAGATACAAAGTGCATTTTATATACAACTCTATGGATCAGACCAATGAGGGACAGTCCCGCCAAATCCGGGACAGTTGGGAGGTATGTTAGAGCCGGCTGTTGTAATGACCATGTATAGATATGTGAATACAGACACCTCCCAGAAGTGATGTGACTCCGCCCACACGGACTGACCTGCGCAGCTTCTCGGTGACTTTCTCCAGCTCCTCCTGCGCCCTCCTCAGCTCCGTCTCCAGGTATTGGCGGGTGGAATCGAATTCGTTCTCCAACATCTCGAGCTTCTGCGTGGTGTAGGACAAACGTTTCTGCACTTCCTCCTTCTGGTCCTGCAAGCTGCTGGAAAAATAAATGTGATTATCAGAGACCGCCAATCGCAGCGCCAACCACAAGACGCTCGCTGCGCGCTCCCTGCCCCCCCACCATGCACAACGCTCATTAACTATTCATTTCTTCCTCGCCTTTAATTGGCACGACGCTGAAAATTCCTCCCCACCCTCCCCCCTCCTCCTCCATGTCTGCAATCGGGGGATGGTGGATGGGATTTGTGCCCCATTTGTGTCACATTAGCGGGAGATTAGTGACGGGTGGATCTGTATGGGTGGGATAGACCGGCACTTCCTGCACGCATGTGGGGTGCACGGCCAGGGGAGACATGGGGGGCACTGCCATGGAAGACATGGGGTCACTACCAGCCAGGGGAGCCATGGAATTGGGGCACTGCCAGGGGAGACATGGGGCCACTACCAGGGGAGGCATGGAATGGGGGCACTGCCATGGAAGACATGGGGGGAACTGCCAGGGGAGACATGAGGGGGGCACTGCCAAGGGAGACATGAGGGGGGCACTGCCATGGAAGACATGGGGGCACTACCAGCCAGGGGAGCCATGGAATGGGGGCACTGCCAGGGGAGATATGAGGGGAGGGACACTGCCAGGGGAGACATGGGGGGGCACTACAGGGTGAGCCATGGAATAGGGGGGCACTGCCAGGGGAGATATGAGGGGGGCACAGCCAGGGGAGACATGGGGAGGGGCACTGCCATGGGAGACATGGGGGGCACTGCCAGGGGAGACATGGTGAGGTGTACTGCCAATGGAGACATGGGGTGGAGCACTGCCAGGGGAGACATAGGGGGCACTGCCATGGGAGACATGGGGGCACTGCCAGGGGAGACATGAGGGGGGCACTGCCATGGAAGAAATGGTGGGCACTGCCAGGGAAGACATGGTGGGCACTACCAGGGAGCCATGGAATGGGGGGCACCTCCAGGGGAGATATGAGGGGAGGGACACTGCCAGGGGAGACATGGGGGGCACTACAGGGTGAGCCATGGAATAGGGGGGCACTGCCAGGGGAGATATGAGGGGGACACAGCAAGAGGAGACATGGGGGAGGGGCACTGCCAAGGGAGACATGGGGGAGGGGCACTGTCAGGGGAGACATCGGGGGAGGGGCACTTCCAGGGGAGACATGGAATGGGGGGCACTGCCAGGGGAGACATGGAATGGGGGGCACTGCCAGGGGAGACATGGAATGGGGGGCACTGCCAGATGAGACATGGGGGGGCACTACAGAGTGAGCCATGGAATAGGGGCACTGCCATGGGAGATATGAGAGGGGCACTGCCAGAGGAGACATGGGGAGGGGTACTGCCAGGGGAGACATGGGGAGGGGCACTGCCAGAGGAGACATAGGGAGGGGCACAGCCGGGGGAGACATGGGGGAGGCACTGCCAGGGGAGACATGGGGGAGGCACTACCAGGGGAGACATGGGGGAGGCACTGCCAGGGGAGACATTGGGTGAGGGGCACTTCCAGTGGAGACATTGGGGGAGGGGCACTTCCAGGGGAGACATGGAATAGGGGCACTGCCAGGGGAGACATGGAGGGGGGCACTGCCAGGGGAGACATAGAATGGGGGGCACTGCCAGGGGAGACATGGAGGGGGCACTGCCAGGGGAGACATTGGAGGAGGGGCACTGCCAGGGGAGACATTGGGGGAGGGGCACTGCCAGGGAAGACATGGAGGAGGGGCACTGCCAGGGGAGACATGGAATGGGGGGCACTGCCAGGGGAGACATGGAATGGGGGGCACTGCCAGGGGAGACGTGGAATGGGGGGCACTGCCAGGGTTAGACATTGGGGAGGGGCACTGCCAGGGAAGACATGGAAGAGGGGCACTGCCAGGGGAGACACGGAATGGGGGGCACTGCCAGGGGAGACACGGAATGGGGGGCACTGCCAGGGGAGACACGGAATGGGGGCACTGCCAGGGGGGACACGGAATGGGGGCACGGCCAGGGGAAACATGGGCCAATGCAAATAAAAAAGTGAAAGCGGAATTCCAGGTCTGGTATAGCTTCACCTGTGCCCAACAATGCAACTTCACCTGTGCCCAACAATGCAGCCTCACCTGGGCCCAACAATGCAGCCTCCCCTGTGCCCAACAATGCAGCTTCACCTGTGCCCAACAATGCAGCTTCACCTGTGCCCAACAATGCAGCCTTATACCTGTGCCCAACATTGCAGCCTCCCCTGTGCCCAACAATGCAGCCTCCCCTGTTCCCAACAATGCAGCCTCACCTGTGCCCAACAATGCAGCCTCACCTGTGCCCAACAATGCAGCCTCACCTGTGCCCAACAATTCAGCCTCACCTGTGCAAAGGAAGAGAGAGAAGAGCAAGAGGATTGCCGGCCGGATCATCAGAGAGCGGGGAATGTCGCTGTAACAGCTTTCATATGAATTGTGCTTGCTGTCACACACAGTCCTGCCTCCTGCCCCGGGTACTTTGATACACGTAACACGTCCCGGCATTGGACCAGTGTTCTGTCTATCAAAGTACCTGGGCCAGGAGGCGGGGCTATATGTGACAGCGAGCTTGGGGAACACTCTGCCATTCAAATGAAAGCTGTTACAGCGACGTTCCTCGGCTCTCCGATGATCCGGCCGGCAATCCTCTTCATCTTCTCTCTCTTCCACTGAGGGGTCGCTGAGAGAAGGGCTCCTATTCAATACATTTTAAACCAATAACATTTTAATTTTAATGTTTAAAATGACAGATACTTTCAACATACTTTCCTAACATTCCTTCCTGAAGAAGCAGTAATGTGAATTGTGTAGACGTGTGGGTCACTCCAACTGCCCCGGGTATGATGTGTATTTTTCTTTATTACGGTCATCGGAAATCACCTCTTCCCAGAAAAGAGAAGGCCATTGTGAAGCAACCAGATTCTCTGCCAGCTACTATCCCCCCTCCGTCTATTCACTCGTTTCTTCCTGACATCCGATTTAAAGTTCTTGGTGATGGAAATCATTTTGCTGCAGTCCCCTCTACCCCTCTGCATTCCCCTCTGCAGTCCCCCTATCCCCTCTGTATCCCCCTCTCCCCTCTGCAGTCCCCTCCCTCCCCTCTACAGTCCCTCTCTCCCCTCTGTTTCTCCCTCTCCCCTCTGTATCCCCCTCTCCCCTCTGCAGTCCCCTCTTCACTCTGCAGTCCCCTCTCCACTCTGCAGTCCCCTCTCTCCCCTCTACTGTCCCCTCTCTCCCTCTGCAGTCCCCTCTCCCCTCTGCAGTCCCCTCTCCCCTCTGATGTCCCCTATCTATCCCCCTCTCCCCCTCTGCATTCCCCTCTCCAACTCTGCAGTCCCCTCTCCCCTCTGTATCCCCTCTCCCCTCTGCAGTCCCCATCTCTCCTCTGCATTCCCCTCTCCCCTCGGCAGTCCCCTCTCTATCCCTCTCTCCCCTCTGCAGTCTCCCCTCCCCTCTGTAGACCCCCCTCCCCTATGCAGACCCCTCTTCCCTCTGCAGTCCCCTCTTCCCTTTGCAGTCCCCTCTCCCCACTGCAGTCCCTCTCCCCTCTGCAGTCCCCTCTCTCCCCTCTGCAGTCCACTCTCCCCTCTGCAGTCCCCTCTCTATCCCCCTCTCAGCTCTGAAGTCCCCTCTCCCATCTGCATTCCCTTCTCCCCTCTATCCATCTGCATTCCCCTCTCCTCTCTACACCTCTGCAGTCCCCTCTCCCCTCTGTATCCCCTCTGCAGTCCCCATCTCTCCTCTGCAGTCTCCCCTCCCCTCTGTAGACCCCCCTCCCCTCTGCAGACCCCTCTTCCTTCTGTAGACCCCTCTCCCCTTTGCAGACCCCCCTCCCCTCTGCATCCCCCTGCATTTCCCTCTCTATCCCCCTCTCCCCTCTGCAGTCCCCTCTGACCTCTGTATTCCCCTCTCCCCTCTGTATCCCCCTCTCCACTCTGCAGTCCCCTTTCCACTCTGCAGTCCCCCTCTCCACTCTGCAGTCCCCCTCTCCACTCTGCAGACCCCTCTCCACTCTGCAGACCCCTCTGTATCCCTTGTCTCCCCTCTGCAGTCCCCTCTCTATCCCCCTCTCCGCTCTGCAGTCCCCTCTCCCCTCTGCAGTCCCACTCTCCCCTCTGCAGTCCCACTCTCCCCTCTGCAGTCCCACTCTCCCCTCTGCAGTCCCACTCTCCCCTCTGCAGACCACTCTCCCCTCTGCAGACCACTCTCCCCTCTGCAGTTCCCTTCTGTATCCCCTGTCTCCCCTTTGCAGTCCCCATTTCCCCTTTGCAGTCCCCTCTCTATCCCCTTTTCCGCTCTGCAGTCCCCTCTCCTCTGCATTCCCTTCTTCCCTCTGCAGTTCCCTTTATATCCCCCCTCTCCCCTCTGCATTCCCCTCTCCCCTCTGCAGACCCCTCTCCCCTCTGCAGTGCCCCTCTCCCCTCTTCAGTGCCATTCTCCCCTCTGTATCCCCTTTCTCCCCTCTGCAGACCCCCTCTCCCCTCTGCAGTGCCCTTCTCCCCTCTGCAGTTCCCTCTGTATCCCCTGTCTCCCCTTTGAAGTCACCATCTCCCCTTTGCAGTCCCCTCTCTCCGCTCTGCAGTCCCCTCTCCCCTCTGCATTCCCTTCTTCCCTCTGCAGTTCCCTTTATATCCTTCCTCTCCCCTCTGCATTCCCCTCTCCCCTCTGCAGACCCCTCTCCTCTCTGCAGACCCCCTTCCCCCTCTGCAGTGACCCTCTCCCCTCTGCAGTGCCCTTCTCCCCTCTGCAGTTCCCTCTGTATCCCCTGTCTCCCCTCTGCAGTCCCCATCTCCCCCCTTTCCCCTCTACCGTCCACTCTACAGTCCCCTCTACGCTCTGGAGTCCCCTCTGCATACCCCTCTCCCCTCTGCAGACCCCTCTCCTCTCTCCAGTTCCCTCTGTATTTCCCTCTCCCCTCTGCAGTCCCCTCTGTAGACCCCTCCCCCCTCTATATCCCCCCTCTACCCTCTGCGTTCCCCTCTCCCCTCTGCAGACCCCTCTCCCCTCTGCAGTCCTCTCTCCCCTCTGCAGTCACCTCTCCCCTCTGCATTCCCCTCTCTTTCCCCCTCTCAGCTCTGCAGTCCCCTCTCCCCTCTGCATTCCCTTCTCCCCTCTATCCCTCTGCATTCCCCTCTCCCCTCTACACCTCTGCAGTCCCCTCTCCCCTCTGTATCCCCCTCTCCCCTTTGTAACCCCCTCTCCCCTCTGCAGTCCCCTCTCTCCCCTCTCCAGTTCTCTCTGTATTTCCCTCTCCCCTCTGCAGTCCCCTCTCTCCTCTCTGCAGTCCCCTCTCTATCCCCCTCTCAGCTCTGCAGTCCCCTCTCCCCTCTGCATTCCATTTTCCCCTCTATCCCTCTGCATTCCCCTCTCCCCTCTACACCTCTGCAGTCCCCTCTCCCCTCTGTAGACCCCTCTTCCCTCTGCAGTCTCCGCTCCCCTCTGCAGCCCCCTCTCTTCCCTCTGCAGTCCCCTCTCAATCCCCCTCTCAGCTCTGCAGTCCCCTCTTCCCTCTGCATTCCCTTCTCCCCTCTATCCCTCTGCATTCCCCTCTCCCCTCTACACCTCTGCAGTCCCCTCTCCCCTCTGTATCCCCCTCTCCACTCTGCAGTCCCCTCTCCACTCTGCAGTCCCCTCTCCACTCTGCAGTCCCCCTCTCCACTCTGCAGTCCCCCTCTCCACTCTGCAGACCCCTCTCCACTGCATATCCCCCCTCTACCCTTTGCGTTCCCCTCTCCCCTCTGCAGACCCCTCTCCCCTCTGCAGTCCTCTCTCCCCTCTGCAGCACCTCTCCCTCTGCATTCCCCCTCTCCCCCTCTCAGCTCTGCAGTCCCCTCTCCCCTCTGCATTCCCTTCTCCCCTCTATCCCTCTGCATTCCCCTCTACACCTCTGCAGTCCCCTCTCCCCTCTGTATCCCCCTCTCCCCTTTGTACCCCCTCCTCCCCTCTGCAGTCCCCCTCTCCCCTCTCCAGTTCTCTCTGTATTTCCCTCTCCCCTCTGCAGTCCCCTCTCCCCTCTGCAGTCCCCTCTCTATCCCCCTCCAGCTCTCTCCCCTCTCCTCTCTGCATTCCATTTTCCTCTCATCCCTCTGCATTCCCCTCTCCCCTCTACCCTCTGCAGTCCCCTCTGCCCTCTGTAGACCCCTCTTCCCTCTCTCCCCTCTGCAGTTCCCTCTCTTCCCTCTGCTCCCCTTCAATCCCCTCTCAGCTCTGCAGTCCCCTCTTCCCTCTGCATTCTCTTCTCCCCTCTATCCCTCTGCATTCCCCTCTCCCCTCTACACCTCTGCAGTCCCCTCTCCCCTCTGTATCCCCTCTCCCCTCTGCAGTCCCCATCTCTTCTCTGCGTTCCCCTCTCCCCTCTGCAGTCCCCTCTCTCCCCTCTGTAGACCCCTCTCCCCTCTGCAGACCCCTCTCCCCTCTGCAGACCCCTCTGTATCCCCCCCTGCATTACCTTCTCTATCCCCCTCTCCCCTCTGCAGTCCCCTCTCCATCCCCCTCTCCCTTCTGTATCCCCCTCTCCACTCTGCAGTCCCCTCTCCACTCTGCAGTCCCCCTCTCCCCCTCCCCTCCCCTCTGCAGTCCCCATCTCTCCCTGCTCCCCTCTCCCCTCTGCAGTTCTCTCTGCAGTATCTCTTCCCTCCTCCCCTCTCCCCTCTGCAGTCCCCTCTCTAGACCCCTCTCCCCTCTGCAGTATCCCCTCTCCCTCTATCCCCCTCTCTGTAGTCCCCTCTCCACTCTGCAGTCCCCTCTCCCCTCTCTGCAGTCCCCCTCTCCACTCTGCAGTCCCCTCTCCCCTCTATCCCCTCTCCCTCTGCAGTCCCCTCTCATCCCTCTTCCCCCCAGTCTCTCCCCTCTAGTCCCCCCTCCCCTCTGCAGACCCCTCTTCCCTCTGCAGACCCCTCCCCTCTGTAGACCCCTCTCCCCTATGTAGACCCCTCTCCCCTCTGCAGACCCCTCTTCCCTCTGCAGTCCCTCCCCCCTCTGTATCCCCCTCTCACTTCTGTATCCCCTCCTTTCCTCTGCAGTCCCCTCTCAATCCCCCTCTCCCTCTCTTCCCTCTGCATTCCCTTCTCTCCTCATCCCTCTGCATTCCCCTCTCCCCTCCCCTCTCAGTCCCCTCTCCCCTCTGTATCCCCTCTCCCCCTCTCATCTCTTCTCTGCTTTCCCCTCTCCCCTCTGCAGTCCCCTCTTCCCTCTGCATTCCCCTCTCCCCTCTCCCCTCTATCCCCCTCTCCCTCTGTATCCCCTCTCCCCTCTGCATTCCCCTCTCCCCCTCTCCCCTCTGCAGTCCCCCTCTCCGCTCTGCAGTCCCCTCTCCCCTCTGCAGTCCCCTCTCCCTCTGTCCCCTCTCCCCTCTGCATCCCCCCTCCCCCTCTCCCCTCTGCTGTAGACCCCCCTCCCCCCATCCCCTCTCCCTTCTGTATCTTCCACTCTGCGTCCCCTTCCCCTCTCCCCTCTGCAGTCCCCCTCTCCCCTGCTCCCCTCTCCCCTCTGCAGTCCCCCTCTCCCATCTCTCCTCTGCAGTCCCCTCTCCCCTCTCCCCTCTGCAGTCCCCTCTCCATCTCTCCTCTGATTCCCTCTGCAGACCCCTCTTCCCTCTGACCCCTCTTCCCTCTGTAGAGTCCCCCTCCCCTCTGCAGTCCCCTCTCCACTCTGCAGACCCCCTCTCCCCTCTCCCCCCCCTCTGCATTCCCCTCTCCCCTCTGCAGTCCCCTCCCCTCCCCTCTGCAGACCCCTCTCATTCCCCTCTCCCCTCTGCAGTCCCCTCTCCCCTCTCAGTCTCCCCCCCCTCAGTCCCCCTCTCCACTCTGCAGTCCCCTCTACTCTCCCCCTTCTCCACTCTGCAGTCCCCTCTCCACTCTGCAGTACCCCCCTCTCCCCCTCTCTCCCCCTCTCCCCCTCTGCAGTCCCCTCTCCCCTCTGCATTCCCCTCCCCTCTCTGCAGTCCCCTCTCTATCCCTCTCTCCCCTCTGCAGTCCCCCCCTCCCCTCTCCCCTCTCTCACCCTCTGTCCCCAGTCCCCTCTCCCCTCTGCATTCCCCTCTCCCCTCTGCACTCTCCCCTCTTCCCCCTCTCCCCTCTCCCTCTGCAGTCCCTTCTCCCCTCTGTCCCCTCTCTCCCCCTCTCCTCTGCATTCCCCTCTCCCCTCTACACCTCTGCAGTCCCTTCTCCCCTCTGTATCCCTCTGCATTCCCCCTTCCCCTCCCCTCTGCAGACCCCCCTCTCTCCCCTCTGCAGTTCCCTCTGTATTTCCTGTCTCCCCTCTGCATTCCTCTCTCCCCTGCTCCCCTCTCCCCTCTGTCCCCCTCTCCCCTCTAGTCCCCTCTCCCCTCTGACCCCTCTCCCCTCTGCAGTCCCCCTCTCCACTCTGCAGACCCCTCTTCCCTCTACAGTTCCCTCTGTATTTCCTGTCTCCCCTCTGCAGTCCCCCTCTCCCTTCTGCAGTCCCCCTCTCCCCTCTGCATCCCCCTCTCCCCTCTGCAGTCCCCTCTCCCCTCTGTATCCCCTCTCCCCTCTGCAGTCCCCTCTCCTCTGCATTCCCCTCTCCCCTCTGCAGTCTCCTCTCTATCCCTCTCTCCCCCCTCTGCTCTCCCCTCTCCCCTCTGCAGACCCCTCTTCCCTCTGCAGACCCCTCTTCTCCCCTCTCCCCTCTGCAGACCCCTCTTCCCTCTGCTGTACCCCTCTGTATTCCCCCTGCATTCCCCTCTCATCCCCCTCTCCCCTCTGCAGTCCCCTCTCCCCTCTGTATCCCCCTTTCCCTTTTGTATCCCCCTCTCCACTCTGCAATCCCCTCTCCACTCTGCACTCCCCCTCTGCAGTCCCCCTCTCCACTCTGCAGACCCCTCTTCCCTCTGCAGTTCCCTCTGTATTTCCTGTCTCCCCTCTGCAGTCTCCTCTCCCCTCTGCAGTCCCTCTCATCCCCTTCTCGCTCTGCAGTCCCCTCTCCCCTCTGCAGTCCCCTCTCTATCCCCTCTCCCCTCTGCATCTCTCCCCTCTCTCCCCTCTGCAGCTCTGCAGTCCCCTCTCCCCTCTCATTCCCTTCTTCCCTCTATCCCTCTGCATTCCCCTCTCCACCCTGCAGTCCCCTCTCCCCCTCCCCTCTGCAGTCCCCATCTCTCCTCTGCATTCCCCTCTCCCCTCTGCAGTCCCCTCTCTATCCCTCTCTCCCCTCTGCAGTCTCACCTCCCCTCTGTAGACCCCCCTCCCCTCTGCAGACCCCTCTTCCCTCTGCAGACCCCTCTTCCCTCTGTAGACCCCTCTCCCCTCTGCAGACCCCTCTCCCCTCTGCAGACCCCTCTGTATCCCCCCTGCATTCCCCTCTCTATCCCTCTCTCCCCTCTGCAGTCCCCTCTCCCTTCTGTAACCCCCTCTCCACTCTGCAGTCCCCTCTCCACTCTGCAGTCCCCTCTCCACTCTGCAGTCCCCCTCTCCCCTCTGCAGTCCCCCTCTCCACTCTGCAGTCCCCTCTCCACTCTGCAGACCCCTCTTCCCTCTGCAGTTCCCTCTGTATTTCCTGTCTCCCCTCTGCAGTCCCCATCTCCCCTCTGCAGTCCCCTCTCTATCCCCTTCTCCGCTCTGCAGTCCCCTCTCCCCTCTGCAGTCCCACTCTCCCCTCTGCAGACCACTCTCCCCTCTGCAGACCACTCTCCCCTCTGCAGTTCCCTTCTGTATCCCCTGTCTCCCCTTTGCAGTCCCTATCTCCCCTTTGCAGTCCCTTCTCTATCCCCCTCTCGGCTCTGCAGTCCCCTCTCCCCTCTGCATTCCCTTCTTCCCTCTACCCCTCTGCAGTCCCCTCTCTATTTCCCTCTCTGCTCTGCAACCCCTCTCCCCTCTGCATTCCCCTCTCCCCTCTGCAGACCCCTCTCCCCTCTGCAGACCCCCTCTCCCCTCTGCAGACCCCCTCTCCCCTCTGCAGTGCCCCTCTCCACTCTTCAATTCCCTCTGTATCCCCTGTCTCCCCTCTGCAGTCCCCATCTCCCCTCTGCGGTCCCCTCTCTATCCCCCTCTCCGCTCTGCAGTCCCCTCTGCATTCCCTTCTTCCCTCTGCAGACCTCTCTCCCCTCTCCAGTTCCCTCTGTATTTCCCTCTCCCCTCTGCACTTCCCTCTCCCCTCTGTAGACCCCTCTCCCCTCTGTAGTTCCCTCTATATCCCCCCTCTACCCTCTGTATTCCCCTCTCCCCTCTGCAGTCCCCCTCTCCCCTCTGCAGTCCCCTCTCCACTCTGCAGTCCCCTCTGTATCCCCTCTGCTGTCCCCATCTCCCCTCTGCAGTCCCCTCTCTATCCCCCTCTCCGCTCTGCAGTCCCCTCTCTCCTCTGCATTCCCTTATTCCCTCTACCCCTCTACTGTTCCCTCTCCCCTCTACAGTCCCCTCTCCCCTCTGTATCCCCCTCTCCGCTCTGCAGTTCCCTCTGCATACCCCTCTCCAGTTCCCTCTGTACCCCCCTCTCCCCTCTGCAGTCCCCTCTCTATTTCCCTCTCTGCTCTGCAGTCCCTCTCCACTCTGCAGTCCCCTCTCCCCTCTGTATACCCCTCTCCCCTCTGCCCTCTGCAGTGCCCCTCTCCAGTCCCCTCTCCCCTCTGCAGTTCCCTCTGTATCCCCTGTCTCCCCTCTGCAGTCCCCCTCTCCCCTCTGCAGTCCCCTCTCCCCTCTGTATCCCCTCTGCATACCCCTCTCCCTTCTGCAGACCCCTCTCTAGTTCCCTCTGTATTTCCCTCTCCCCTCTGCAGTCCCCTCTCCCCTCTGTAGACCCCTCTCCCCTCTGTAGTTCCCTCTATATTGAGTATTCAAGATCACACAACTCTCTTCAGATGTATTGAATTAGCATGTCAATTATGTTTAGTAAAGGTGTTAATTCAGGTCTGCTCAGGTCTGCATACCCCTTCATTGTGTGATAACACTGTGTGATAGCCTATTGATGCCCAGGTGTTAAGACCCTTTTGCCGGAGACAGTACGTCTGTCTCTAGATGTGGATTGAAGGGCAACTCATTGTGTGATGGTATTTTGTTTGAATTCTATGGATAAAGGAATGTGATGTGCCTCATCAGTATCGGTCCCGAAATGTCTGCATAGTAATTAGCCATAGTGTGTGATGAGGGGGGTGGAGATTGCATTGTCCTGTGATTAACTTTAATATGCTGTACTGGATATATAAGGAAGCTAAGAAACCAATAAAGTATTCATTAATTTTGAAACCAGAGAGAACGGAGCTTGTGTCTCGTCTTTATTCTGGGAAATGGAATGGATTGTGTCTGCCGTTTTGTTGGTGTGTCGGATAAGCTTGTCGTGGGTGGATGGAAGGTCGTAAACGGTGGTGACCGTTACACCCCCCTCTACCCTCTGCATTCCCCTCTGCAGACCCCTCTCCCCTCTGCAGTCCCCCTCTCCCCTTTGCAGTCCCCTCTCCACTCTGCAGTCCCCTCTGTATCGCCTGTATCCCCTCTGCATTCCCCATCTCCCCTCTGCAGTCCCCTCTCTATCCCCCTCTCCGCTCTGCAGTCCCCTCTCCCCTCTGCATTCCCTTCTTCCCTCTACAGTCCCCTCTCCCCTCTGTATCCCCCTCTCCACTCTGCAGTTTCCTCTGCATACCCCTCTCCCCTCTCTAGTTCCCTCTGTATCCCCCCTCTCCCCTCTGCTGTCCCCTCTCTATTTCCCTCTCTGCTCTGCAGTCCCTCTCCCCTCTGCAGTCCCCTCTCCCCTCTGTAGACCCCTCTCCCCTCTGCAGTTCCCTCTATATCCCCCCTCTCCCCTCTCCTCTTACCTCTGCAGACCCCTCTCCCCTCTGCAGTCCCCTCTCTATCCCCCTCTCCACTCTGCATTCCCCTCTCACCTCGCTATCCCCCTGTCTGCTCTGCCGTCCCCTCTCCCCTCTGTAGACCCCTCTCCCCCTTCAGTCCCTACTCCCCTCTGCAGTCCCCTCTTTATTTCCCTCTCTGCTCTGCAGTCCCTCTCCCCTCTGCAGTGCCCTCTCTCCTCTGTAGACCCCTCTCCCCTCTGCAGTTCCCCCTATATTCCCCCTCTCCCCTCTCCTCTTTCCTCTGCAGACCCCTCCCCCCTTTGCAGTCCCCTCTCTATCCCCCTCTCTGCTCTGCATTCCCCTCTCCCCTCGCTATACCCCTGTCTGCTCTGCCATCCCCTCTCCCCTCGCTATACCCCTGTCTGCTCTGCCATCCCCTCTCCCCTTTGTAGACCCCCCTCTCCCCCCTTTAGTCCCCACTCCCCTGTGTAGACCACAATCCCTTCATCATTCACACTCTTCAACCGCTCCAATCATTGCAGAGAATTTCACCTGAGAGACAATTGAGCGAACGACCATAAAACAGCAGGAAGGAGATGAAGCTTTTATAAAAAAATAAATAAAAAAAACGGAATATTCAGAAATCAGAGATTCGCAGATGTGAGATCAGCGCACATGAAGTAAATGGGAAGAAGCTCGGAAACATGGAAGAGGTGGAAGGATGAACTGTGAATAAGGAGCGACAAACCCTGAAGGATTTCAGTGAAGGAAAAAAAGTTCCGGGAGGCTTCTACATTATTGATGAGAATTTCAGCCTCACAATATGTTTTATGTTTGGGGAGAAGTCTGTTATGTGTCAGGAGGACCTCCGGGGACCCCACAGGTTACTTTGAGTGAAGAACAAAAGGTTTCAAACAATCCAACAAATCCGAGACAGAAAAGCAAAAAGTAAAAAATATTGAATTTTTTTCAAAATTGTCGATCAATTTTTATTTAATGCGCAAAAAATAAAAACCGCAGAGGTGATCAAATACCACCAAAAGAAAGCTCTATTTGTGGGGAGAAAAGGACGCCAATTTTGTTTGAGAGCCACGTCGCACGACGGCGCAATTGTCAGTTAAAGGTCCGGGTCTTAAGTGGTTAAATTCCTGGGTTATGTAATTTCCACTGCTGGTTTTTCGATGGACCCAGAGAAACTTTCGTCAGTCCTACAGTGGCCCAGACCCATGGGGTTTACGTCCTCTGCAGCGTTTTCTTGGTTTTGCCAATTATTATCAGAAGTTTATTCGTAACTTCTCGTCTCTTTTTTTTTTTTTTACAAATCTCTTTATTAATTTTTTTTCATTTCCATACAAAAAAAGGAAACAGTAAACATACATATATATACCATGGGCCAGATTCAGGTAGAGTTGCACTGGAGTATTTCGATATGCGCCGCGTAACTGTGAATATGCGCCGTCGTTTCTATGTGGCCGTATCCACCAAACTAGATGCGACAGAAAACGTGCCATTTCCGATCGGCTTAACTTTCCGACGCCAGAGTCTCGTCAGCGCATAATTTCGCTTGGCGCATCAGTCGCGCCTATTGATTTCCCCTGCAAATATGCAAATGAGGGTGATTTCCCAATTCGCAAACGGATTAGCACCAAACGCTGGCTACATGCGCCGCGCGTATCTCGTCCGTCCGGCGCAAAGTTATTTCTACAAATAGCTGCTTTATCTTTACTCCAGACGGCCACAGGTCAGCAGGAGAGCAGCTACAGCAGCGTTACCGACGATAAGAGCTAGCTGAGCACCCCCACTTGCAGGACAACACCTCTGTCCATGCTTGTCTGTCAACTTTTACAGCCATGGAGGAAGACATCATAGGTCTCCATAGCCGAGATGACGGCTGACAGCTCCTGGCCTTTAGAGTTCAGCTTTCTCCTGTGTGTTTGCGGGGAACGGGAGCAGCCATCTCAGAACAAAAGTAACTTCACTGCGGGGAGGGGGAACAGGATATACTTTAGTGCCGGAATGGCGCATCTACAGGCGCATTTAAACGCCCAACGGAACGCATTGCGCTGACGTTTCCCGTGAAGTGGTGCCGACGGAAGTTGTGAGCATGCGCACAAGGGGGCGAGTGAAGCCTCACTTACTGCGCATGCTCCGTGGATGATGCGCTGAACGTAAGCCTCTGCGCTGGGCTCCGCCCATCATTTACATATGATCACACCCACTTCCACTTGCGTCGGGTTACGCCAGCGCATTTTCGTTACTCCGGCGCAAGTTTAGGAGCAAGTGCTATGTGAATTACAGTACTTGCGCCGAAAGTGTCGGCGGAGTAACGTAAATGAGAAACGTTACTCCAAAGTAAAGAAGCGCCCATCTACCTGAATCTGGCCCCATATTTCTACCATTCTAACATTCCTTCCATATCTTCATCCATCTAACACATTCCTCTTACATTCCTTCCCTTCCTTTCCTTTCTTGGTGCATTTACCCTTCCCCTGTGTCCTATTTATCCTGAAGCTGTCATAGGATTTTCTATCCAGCTTGCCCTAACGCGCTTAAAGCGGATCTCCACCCCAAAGTGAAGATCCGCTGATCCGAACACTCCCCCCCTCCGGTGTCACAATTGACACCTTTCAGGGGTGAGGGGGGTGCAGATAGACACGTATCTGCACCCACTTCCGGCCCAGCATTCACGGGCAAAAGACGGGCATTACATCACATCCCGTCTCCCGCCCGTTGTGTGCTGGGAACACTCGGCTCCCAGCACACAGCTGGAGCCAATCGCGGGCGCAGCGCGACTCGCGCATGCGCCATAGGGAACCGGGCAGTGAAGCCGCAGCGCTTCACTTCCTGGTTCCCTCACCGTGGATGGAGGGGGAGCAGCAGGGTGATGAGCGATCGCTCATCCTCTGCTGCAGACGGCGCTGGACTCCAGGACAGGTAAGTGTCCTAATATTAAAAGTCAGCAGCTGCAGTATTTGTTGCTGCTGGCTTTTAATATTTTTGTATTTGTGAACCATCCGCTTTAAATTTCTCCCTCTGTCCTCTGTTACTGTATGTCTCCCTGTATAGTGGTAAACAGTTGTTGACTAGATTTTTCCAATGTGCCACCGAGGGGGCCTCTTCCTTTTTCCAATTTAGGACTATCGTCTTTCTAGCATAGTACATTAATAGTGGGTTATGTAATTTCCACTGCTGGTTTTTCGATGGACCCAGAGAAACTTTTGTCAGTCCTACAGTTGCCCAGACCCATGGGGTTTACGTCCTCTGCAGCGTTTTCTTGGTTTTGCCAATTATTATCAGAAGTTTATTCGTAACTTCTTGTCTCTGGTTGAACCCCTGACTGATATGATCAGAAAGGACCCACAGAGTTGGTCTCCGGAGCCCATTAAGGCCTTTAAGAGTCTCAAGGCTGCCTTTGTTTCTGCTCCTGTGTTGGCACATACCGATCCTACGTTGCCTTTCATCCTTAATGAAACTGGAGTTGGTGCCCTTCTGTCTCAACGTCCTACCTCTGAGAGCGCGATGCATCCGTGTGGCTACTTTTCCAAGAAATTGTCACCCGCGGAGTGCAATCGTGAGATTGGGGGGCAGAAAGCTGTTGGTGATCCTTTTAGCCCTGAAAGAATGGAGACATCTCCTCGAAGGTACCACTGTGCCGGTTTTCATTCTGACTGACCACATTCTTGTCTGAGGCTAAATGCCTCTCTCCCAGAGGGGGAACAATGGGCTCTTTTCTTGTCATGTTTCAATTGTCTTATTCTTACCCGGTACTAAGAATGTAAGGGCTGACACCTTGTCGCAACAGATTTTCTCCACTTCCAAGATGGAGTCGGTTCCTGTTCCTGTGATTCCTCCTGATAATATTCTGGTTATGGTTCGTACCAGCCTTACTTCTCCTTTGGGGGGCACAATTCTTGCTGCTCAGATTCATTTTCCTCCTGAGAAACCATGTGACCACAACTTTGTCCCTGAGAGTCTCTGTACTGCCGTGCTCCAGACTTGCCATTCTCCCAAGGCCGCTGGTCACCCTGGGAAGAATCAACTCTTTTGGGCCATTTCCCAACACTTCTGGTGGCCTAGTCTACGTGCCGATGTAACCGCCTTCGTAGCTGCCTGTTCCGCGTGTGATAAGAGTAAGACTCCACGACACCTTCCAGTGGGCCTCCTACAACACATACCCAATGGAGAGAGGCTTTGGACCCACCTGTCCATGGATTTCATTGTGGAGTTACCCAACTCCCAGGGCATCACAGTTATCCTTATGGTGGTAGACCGGTTCTCGGAAATGTCTCATTGTATTCCACTTTAGAAGTTGCCCACATCTAAAGAACTGGCTCCCATTGTCGCTCGTGAGATTTTTCGCTTACATGGGATACCCAAGGTGATCATTTCTGACAGTTTGTGTCCCGGTTCTGGTGAGCCTTTTGTGCACAGTTGGGAATTCAGCTTTTCTTCTCCTCTGCATATCACCCGTAGTCCAATGGGGCCGCAGAACGAGCCAAGCAGTCTTGGTTTCCATTCAGTGTCCTCCACCCCTCTCTGCCAATTCCTCCATTGGTCTCCATTCAGTGTCCTCAACCCCTCTCTGCCAATCCCTCCACTGGTCTCTATTCAGTTTCTTCCACCCCTCTGTGTAAATCAATCCACTGGCCCCCACCCTTCTGTGCCAATTCTTTCACTTGCCTAGAGTCTTTTCTGCCAATCCCTCAACTGGTCTCCATTCAGTGTCCTCCACCCCTCTCTACCAATCCCTCCACTGGTCTACATTCAGTGTCCTCCACCCCTCTCTACCAATCCCTCCTCTGGTCTCCATTTAGTGTCCTCCACCCCTCTCTACCAATCCCTCCACTGACCTCCATTCAGTATCCTCCATCCCTCTCTACCAATCCCCCCACTGGTCTCCATTCAGAGTCCTCCACCCCTCCCTACCAATCCCTCCACTGACCTCCATTCAGTGTCCTCCACCCCTCTTTACCAATCCCTACACTGGTCTCCATTCGGTGTCCTCCAACCCTCTCTGCTATTCCCTCCACTGGCCTCCATTCAGTGTCCTCTACCCCTCTCAGCTAATCCCTCCACTGACCTCCACTAGCCCAGCATATACAATTCAAAATACTAACCACAACATTGCCCCTAGCTATATCACCAACCTCATCTGCAGATATTGCCCAAATCCTCCTCTCTAGCTCCCTTGTCACCTCCCCCCATGCTTGCCTTCGGGACTCCAGAATCTCTCCCATCCTCTGGAACTCCCTACCCCGGTATGTCCGGTCATCTCGTATCCTGTCCACCTTTGGGCGATCCTTGAAAACTCATTTAATCAGGGAAGACTATCCCTCCCCCACCTGAGCCACCTCCATCAGACCATCCCCCACAGCTATTACCTTTTGTGGCACCTCCCCATCCCTTTAGAGTGTAAGCTCCATGAGCAAGTCCCTTCAAATCCTTGTACGGTCTCCCCTTTTTATTGTAAAGGCTTTTAAAAATAATCCCAATAGACTTGAATGGGACTGCCTGTGAATGCCGGAACACCGGTACATCCCATACATGGAGAGAAAACTTATCCCTCCTTTCTAGATAATGGGAGGTCATCTAATCAACTGCGAGGACCGGACAACCTCAACGCTAAGCCGACCTGGTCTCTGGTTACCAGGACCCTTGTGGGCAATGCCTCCATATACACCCCCAATACACCCCCTATATGTACACCCCGATATGTACACCCCCCCCCCATCTGTACACCCCCCCATGTACACAACCCTATATTAACACCCCCCATGGACACACCCCCATATGTACAACCTTCCATGTACACACACCCATGTACACACATAATTAGTGAGCCAATCTCTTTACATATATATCTAAAAACACAAAAGAAGATTAAAGATCATCCTCCCTGCTGATACCCATCCCCCTTCAATCCTATACCAATGTCACCCATCTCCCCCTTCAATCCTTACCTCTAGTCACCCATTTCCCCCCTTCAATCCTCACCGCTGTCACCCACCCCCCTTCTATCCTCACCGATGTCACCCATCCCCCTTCTATCCTCACCGCTGTCACCCATCCCCCCTTCAACAATCCTCACCCCTGTCACCCCCCTTCAGTCCTCACAGCTGTCACCCATCCCCACTTCTATCCTCACCACTGTCACCCATCCCCCCTGCAATCCTTACCTGTAGTCACCCATTTCCCCCCTTTAATCCTCACTGCTGTCACTTATTCCCCTTCTATCCTCACCGCTGTCACCCATCCCCCCTTCAACAATCTTCAACAATCCTCACCGCTGTCACCCATTTCCGCCCTTCAATTCTCACTGCTGTCACCCATCCCCCTTCTTTTCTCACTGCTGTCACCCATCCCCCTTCTATCCTCACCGCTGTCACCCATCCCCCCTTCAACAATCCTCACCGCTGTCCACCAACCCCCTTCAATCCTCACTGCTGTCACCCATCACCCCCTTCAATCCTCACTGCTGTCAACCATCCCCCTTCAATCCTCACCGCTGTCACCCATACCCCCTTCAACAATCCTCACCGCTGTCCACCATCCCCCTTCTATCCTCACCGCTGTCACCCATAACCCCCTTCAATCCTCACCGCTGTCACCCATTCACCCTTCAATCCTCACCGCTGTCACCCATCCCAACTTCTATCCTCACCGCTGTCACCCATCCCCCCGTTCAACTATCCTCACCACTGTCACCCCCATGAATCCTCACAGCTGTCACCAATCAACCCTTTCAATCCTCACTGCTGTCACCCATCACCCCCTTCAATCCTCACCGCTGTCACCCATCCCCCCTTCAATCCTTACAGCTGTCACCCATCCCCCCTTCTATCCTCACTGCTGTCACCCATCCCCCCTTCAATCTTGCCCTCATTGGATTGAGACAGCGGTGACCCCCTTTATACATTTAGCAATGGGGCCAATTAGAAGATATTTTCTGTAGCAGAAAAAACTGGAGGAACCTGGAGGCTGCCCTGACTGCGCTGTCGGCTGTCATACATTTTATGATGATGGGGATCCTGACAGCTACTTCGAGGACTTCTCTACTTTCTACTCCATGGGGATGGAGTCTCTGTACCCCCTCCCCCAGACCGGTGGTGTTTTATGGGACGTTCTAGTGTAAGACATCCCCAGCCTTATACCAGACCGCCCGCTGACCCCGGCAACACAGAACCCTGGAAATACAGAGAGGAGAAGCTCTGATTGGCTGTCTGTACATCTGCTGGGGAGATTTCCCACCACTTCCTATCAGGGAAATCTCCAAGACAAGGACACCTTCCTTTCCCCATGACAACCCATCCCCCCCTTTTCTGATGACAACCCATCCCCCCTTCTCTGATGACAACCCATCCCCCCTTCTCTGATGGCAACCTATCCTCTCCTTCTCTGATGACAACCCATCCCCCCTTCTCTGATGACAACCCATACCCCCTTCTCTAATGACAACCCATCTCCCCTTCTCTGAAGACAACCCATCCCCCCTTCTCTGATGACAACCCATACCCCCTACTCTAATGACAACCCATCCCCCCTTCTCTGATGGCAACCTATCCTCCCCTTCTCTCATGACAACCCACCCCCCCTTCTCTGATGAAAACCCATCCCCCCTTCTCTGATGACAACCCATCCCCCCTTCTCTGATGACAACCCATCCCCCCTTCTCTGATGACAACCTATCCTCCCCTTCTCTGATGACAACCCACCCCCCCTTCTCTGATGACAACCCATCCCCCCTTCTCTGATGACAACCCATCCCCCCTTCTCTGATGACAACCCATACCCCCTTCTCTAATGACAACCTATCCTCCCCTTCTCTGATGACAACCAATCCTCCACTTCTCTGATGACAACCCATCCCCCCCTTCTGTGATGACAACCCATCCCCCTTCTCTGATGACTTTTAGTTTCACTGAATACATTTTCTAACGAATTCCAAATTTTTAAAACAATTTGAATTCTGTGTGAAGAATAGTTGGTTGCTAAGCAGCGGGTCAGAAAGCTGACTGCCACGTCCTTAACAACCGATGACTCATCAGCTGTCAGCAGGTTTCCCCATTGACAGCTGAAATGTAAACATAAGGGGCCAGATTCAGGTAGATGAGAGTATCTTTCCTCTGGAGTAACGCTTCTCATTTACGTTACTCTGAAGACCCTTTCAGCGCAATTCCTGTAATTCACATAGCAGTTGCGCGTAAACTTGCGCCAGAGTAACGATAATGCGCTGGCGTAACCCGACGCAAGTGGAAGTGGGTGTGATCATATGTAAATGATGGGCGGAGCCCGGCGCAGAGGCTTACGTTCAGCGCATCATCCACGGAGCATGCGCAGTGAGTGCGGCTCCACTCGCCCCCTTGTGCGCATGCTCACAACTTCCGTCGGCACCACTTCCTGGGAAACGTCAGCGCAATGCGTTCCGCTGGGCGCTTAAAAGCGCTGGCGGAAACGCCATTCCGGCGCAAAAGTAGTTCCGTTTCCCCCCACCCCAGGGAAGATACTTTTGCTCTGTAATGGCTGCTCCCGCTACCCCCAGAGAGAGGAGGAACCTCAATTTTAATACCCAGGAGGTCTCTGTCATTATCTCGGCTATGGAGACGGAGAATGAATTTCTCCATGGCAAAAAAAGCCGCAAGACCAGCCGGGAGAGGAAGCAGGGCATCCTGGAGTCGATTGCTGCCAGGGTCAATGTCCTGGGCTACTCCACCCGGACTGCTGGGGACATACAAAAGAAAATCAATGACCTGCGGCGCAAGGTGAGGGACAAGGTGGCCTCCATCAGGAGGTATGAGAGGGGCACAGGTGGTGGTCCCCCATGTCCTGTCACCCTGACCGCAGAGGAGGAGGTGGTTGCTCGCTGCCTGGAGAGGGAGCAGGTGGAGGGGGTCGCAGGCTATGACTCCGTGGAGGAAGGCACAAGGACAGGTAAGTGTTTTTTAATCCCCTATTTGATGTTTTGCATTTGGGGGGGGGGGTACATGTGCCAAGTGTGTGGGACCACCAACATGTGTCTGCTTTGTGTCATCCACAGATGACGGAGCTGGGCCATCATCTGTCAGCCTGCATTCCACCCCATCCCCCCCACGCCATCGTGTGCCTGAGCCACTGGGTGGTGAAGAGGTTGTGGAGGAGGAGAGTGGCCACACCACACCTGCCGAGGTGGTTGTGGAAGATCCTGCTGTGGCAGAGCAGGACTTTTCTTTGGTGTTGTCTGTCTCCTCCCCTTCTCCTGGCCCGTCTGTCGTCCCCTCCCCCATCCTTGGAAGCCCCTCAAGGGCGACTCCTTCCACCCGAGGACCTCCATCTTCTGGCCCCAGGAAGGCGACCCAGAAGACCAGGGGGGTGTCTGATGGTGTCCAGGACCAGTTGGCAAGGGATCACGCCAGACAGACAGAACAAATGGGGGCCATAGCGGACCACTTGCAGAAAGTGTCGGACAGCCTGGGCTCCGTTGCCAACCTCAGCAACGCAGTGCAGGATGTGAGCTCTAATTGCGCTGCAGTGGTCACCACTTTGGGGGAGGTGCAGGGGGATATCCAGCACCTCACTGCAGCCGTCCAGGCCAACACTGCTGCCATCCATGGTAACAGTGCTGCCATCCGGGAGCAGGGGAGGCTGAGTCGGCGGGCCCAGCATTACCAGATGACCCGTCAGCTCCGGATGCAGGCCCAGACCAACAGTTATCTTGGACGGATAGCCAGGGCCTTGGAGGGCACGCAGGCCACACCTGCCAGGAGTGGCCCACCTGGGGATCAGCCACCTCCAGATGCCCCCCCACCCCCACCCACTCCATCCAGGCAGCTGCGGAGCCAGAGAGGGGCCCCCAGAAGAAGCCCCCGGCATCCCCGATGAGGCCTTTTTTTTGTGGCTGGTTTTATATTATTATTTTTCACATACTCAGGTCATGAGTTTATTTATTTTTTTTCTCAGGTTATGAGATTATTTTTCTTTTATTGATCAGGATATGATCTTTCTAATTTATTTTTGTACTGCACACGGTCAGGAGTGCAGGGGACAGTGTGAATGGTGTGTGAATGTGAGAGGGTGGCACTCCTGAAAGTAAGGGGTGTCACCCTCGGCCGTGGTGGTGAAGTGAACCCCACGGCTGAATGAATGATGTGTGAAAGGTGTGTGAATGGACAGTGACATCATTGGGGCCTTGACGCTGGCGTTACTGCTCCCAACTCCTACATGCTGGACTTGGGCTAATCCAATGCGATGTGCATGTGGTGTGTGTGATCTAGGGACATCAGTGGTGTACACGCGTGCATTGTCTGTGTAATTAATGTTTTGGTTTAGTGTCCAAAGATGCCTACGGCGAGGACCCTCCTGACTGCTCTTCCATCAGCAGACTGGGTGTCCTCTGGCAGGGGGGGGCTGTGTGGGTCGGGGGTCAGGTCATCACGTATGTCAATATGCAGGCCTTTTTTCATAGCAAAGTTATGTAGTATGCAACATGCACCGATGATCTGACACACAAAGGTAGGGGAATACAATAGGGCCCCCCCAGACTTATCCAGGCAGCGGAAACGGGACTTCAGGAGCCCAAATGTTTGCTCCACCACTGCACGGGTTTTGATGTGTGCTTCATTGTATTTTCTCTCTCCTCTGGTTTGGGGGGTTCCGGAAAGGAGTCATTAGATGGGGTCCCAGTGCATATGCAGAGTCACCTGTAAGGGAAAAGACAGGAGAATGTTAGTCATGCATGTGCGATTTCTGTTGTGCATGACGGGAGGGGATAGTCATGCCTGACTCCCTTGTCACTCACCAACCAGCCAGCTGTCCCCATACATGTTCTGGTTAAATTCTGCTGGGATGGGACTCTGACGGTATATGAAACTGTCATGGCTGGACCCGGGGTGTTTGGCACGGACGTGCCATATGAGGCGTTGGGCATCGGCTATCACCTGTACGTTGATGGAATGCCAATGCTTCCGATTGCGGTATATGTGCTCTGTGGCACTGGGGGGCTGTAGGGCCACATGTGTGCAATCAATGGCCCCCACAGTGCGTGGGAATCTGGCAATGTTGTAGAAATCTGTCATTGCCTTCTGCCGCAGCTCCTCAGTGGTGGGTCTGATGAACTGGTTGGACATGCGTCTGAGGATTGCAGGGACAACCTGGTGCACACATCTGCTCATGGAGGACTGTGACATCCCAGCCACCACTCCACTTGTACGCTGGAATGATCCACTGGCAAGGAAATGAAGTGTTGCCAGTACCTTGACCAGTGGCTGCACTGCTTGTGATCGGTGTGTTGGGCTGGTGATGTCATCCTGCAGGGTTGTGGTTAGTTCAAGTATTGCATCAGGGCTGAATCTGAATAGGCGATACACCTCCTCATCCCCCATGCCAAAGAGGCTCATACGTGTGCGGTATATCCTCTCACGTGCCCGCCTTCTTGGTTCCAGGGGACCCATCAGTAGTTCTAGGACCACGAGTGCCCCTGGCATGTTGGCACACAGAGGTGTTGTCCTTGCAAGTGGGGGTGCTCAGCTAGCTCCTATCGTCGGTAACGCTGCTGTAGCTGCTCTCCTGCTGACCTGTGACCGTCTGGAGTAAAGATAAAGCAGCCTTTTGTAGAAATAACTTTGCGCCGGACGGATCAGATACGCGCGGCGCATGTAGCCAGCGTATGGTGCTAATCCGTTCGTGAATTGTGAAATATCCCTCATTTGCATATTTGCAGGGGAAATCAATGGGCGCGACTGATGCGCCCAGCGAAAATAAGCGCTGACGATACTCTGGCGTCGGAACGTTCCGCCGGTCGCAAATGACCCGTTATTGGGCGCATCTAGTTTGGTGGGTACGGGCACATAGAAACGACGGCGCATCATCACAGTTACGCGGCGCATATCCAAATACTCCAGCGCAAGTGTTCGTGAATCTGGCCCAAGGCCGTGTACACACGACCGAGGTTCTCGCTGGAAACCAGCGAGAACCTCGCTGGAAGCTGCATTCCAGCGAGGACCTCGGCCGTGTGTACACTCTCGGCGAGCTTCCCGTCGGGAAGCCCGTCGAGCAGAAATAGAGAGCACGCTCTCTATTTGCTCGACGGCCCGCCTGGAAGAATGGCTGGTTGCCATTCCCGACGGGCGGGTAGCCGATTTCGACGGCCGGCAGGGAACCTCGACGGGCGGAACGATGTGTTCTGCCCGTCGAGGTTCTCTGCCGTGTGTACACGGCCTAAGACTTGCCGGCAATAAAAAGTCCAGAAAAAAACATACCAGGCCGTTCAGGTCTGATATTGATTTTCATGCCAATTTCTTTTGTTAGTGATGTGGGCCCCCCCTAAAATTTATAACAGACCCTTATCAGCCCAGCAGGCCAGGAAAGGGGGAGGATGAGCGAGCACCCCCCCTTACATGGTGCTTTGGGGCGGGGGGCTTTGCACCCCCTAATGCACCTTTTTCCTCATGTTGATGGGGACAAGGGCCTCTTCCCCACAACCCTGGTCCAGTGGTTGTGGGGGAGGTTGACTTATCAGAATCTGGAAGCCCCCTCAAGCACAACAGTTTTTGATAAGTCCTTTATAAAAAAAAACAAAGATAAATGCCCCCCCCCAAATAGATCCAAATTGAATCGTGATGTTCGCCGATACTGCCGAAGAAAAAAAAAAGCTCTGCACCTGACGAAGGCTTCTGATGTCCGACAGCTCTTAAATAACTAAGAGGTGGGGCCACCCAAGGACATAATTGACCAGGGCATGCTGGGTCGTTGATGTCATAAGGGGGCGGGGTCACCCGATGAAGTCATCGGGTGGCCCCAGCACCTTGGTTAGTTATTTAAGTACTGTCAGGTGACGGGAGCCTTCGTTGGGTGCACAGCATTTTTTTTTTTTTTTGGTGGGACGGCGGTAGAGATTGATGATGGATCTATTTCTGGGGATATTTATATATATATATATATTTATTTATTTATTTTAAAAGGACTGTATCTGTTTTTTTATTTACTTTTTACACTTTTTTGGTGAATGGGTAGGGGTACACTTCACATGGGGGGGTTGGGATCTGGGGGCCCTCTTGTTAAAGGGGACTGCCAGATTCCAATAAAAGCCCCCCATTTGCACCTCCACAACCACCGTACCAGGGTTGTTGGGAAGAGGCCCTTGTCCTCATCAACATGAGGACAAGGTGCTTTGGGGAGGGGGCGGACCAGAGATTTGGGGGGGGGGGGCCAAGCAATTTTTTTTAAAACAATTTGTGGTGGGGTTCCTCTTAAAATTCATACCAGACCCTAAGGGCCTGGAATAGATTGGGAGGGGGACCCCACCATTTTTTTTTTTACCAGCATATGTTTTGTTTACATGTTTTGTGAGGAATCCCCCTGACAGCAGATGAGTTATGGTTATATGGACGCCAGCGGCCGCTCACTCCCTAACAACCAGCAGTTATTCAGATTTCTAAATATACAAAAGGAATGCCAAAGATGCAAAACGAATTCTGAAATTCCAAAAACAAATTGGTCCGATATTGCAATAATGGACCAATTCGTTTTCGGAATTTTGGAATTTGTTTTGTATTTTTAGCATTGTTTATTCTAACAGTGTGGGGGTCCCCCCCCCCCAATCCCCTAACAGGTCCTCAGGTCTGGTATAGATTTTATGGGAATCCCACACCATTTAAAAAAAAAAAATCTATACCAGACCCTTATCTATGCAGCCGGACAGGTCAGGAAAAGAGGGGGGGAGGGGGGTGAGCAAGTGTACATTTTACCCCTACTCATTCACCAAAAAAGTGTAAAAAGTAAATAAAAACACAACAGTTTTTGATAATTCCTTTATTAAAAAACAAAAATAAATAATGTCCCCCGAAATAGATCCATCGTCAATCAAAATGCCTGCACCTGAAGGCTCTTGCCGTCTGACAGCTCCACCCTCTGACAGTTCCTAAAGGGTGGGGCCATTGGATGACATCATCGTGTGGCCCCCCTGCCACCCTGTGATGCCATCTACCCAGCATGCCCTGGTCGATGATGTCACAAGGGGGCGGGGGACACCCAATGACGTCATTGGGTGGCTCCGCCCATTAGTTATTTAAGAATTGTCAGGTGGTGGAGCTGTCTCTTGGTGGGAGCCTTTGGGTCCGGAGCTTTTCGGTCGGCAGTATTGGCGGGCATCATGATTGACGATGGATCTACTTTGGGGGACATTTATTTTTGTTGTGTTTTTATTTACTTTTTACACTTTTTTGGTGAATGGGTAGCGGTACTTTCCCCCCTATACTCATTCACATAGGGGTGATGGCATCTGGGGACCCCCTTGTTCAAGGGGGGCTTCCAGATTACAATAAGTCACCCAATGTTCCCCCACAACCACTGGGCCAAGGTGCTTTGGGGGGGAGCCCCCTCTGCCCCAAAACACCCCCATGTTGAGGGCAGGTGGCCTGGTAGAGTTGGGGGGCTTTCGCCTGTCTCCCCCCCTTTCCAGCTGCATGCTCATGTCTTGTATGGATTTGGGGGGGCGCCATTTTTTTTTTTAGCCTTAAAACCACTTAAGGACCGCCTCCTGCATATATACGTCAGCAGAATGGCATGGCTGTGCACAGGCACGTACCTGTACGTCCTCTTTAAGTGCCCAGCCGTGGGTCGTGGGCACACGCCCATGACCCGGTCTGAAGCTCTGTGGCCGTGGAACCCGTGGACCCAATTGTGGCCGGTGTCCCACGATCGGTCCCCAGAGCTGAAGAGCGGGGAGAGGTGAGTGTAAACACAGCTTCCCCGTTCTTCACAGTGGCAGCTTCATTGATCGTCTGTTCCCTGCTATAGGGAAACACGATCAATGACATCACACGTCCAGTCCCGCCCCCTACAGTTAGAAAAACATATGAGGTCACACATAACCCCTACAGCGCCCCCTTGTGGTTAACTCCCAAACTGCAATTGTCATTTTCACAGTAATCAGTGCATTTTTATAGCACTTTTCGCTGTATAAATGACAATGGTCCCAAAAATGTGTCCGATGTGTCCGCCATAATGTCGCAGTCACGAAAAAAAATCGATGATCGCCGCCATTAGTAGTAAAAAATTTTTTTTATAAAAATGCAATAAAACTATCCCCTATTTTGTAAACGCAATACATTTTGCACAAACGAATCGATTTATATATTTTTGGGGGATATTTATTATAGCAAAAAGTCTATTTTTGTTTATAGCGCAAAAAATAAAAAACGCAGAGGTGATCAAATACCACCAAAATAAATCTCTATTTGTGGGGAAAAAAAGGACATCAATTTTGTTTGGGAGCCACGTCGCACGACCGCGCAATTGTCAGTTAAAGCGAAGGCGGTGCCGAATTGCAAAAACTGGCCGGGTCCTTTACCTGCCTAAAAGTCTGGGTCTTAAGTGGTTAAAATGCTTGTAAAATCCTATAATCCACTCTATTACAGGAGTATATAATGTACAAGCTCCGGCGAGTCCCAGTAGCGCAAAGCGGCGATATAACGAAGGTATTTGGCACAATGATATTACAGGAACACACACATTGTACATCATATACTCCTGTAATAGAGTGGATCAGGGCCGGACAAGGGGTGGGCAGGAGGGAGGGACGGCTGCCCTGGGCACTGTGGTATCACGTAAGGTTTGGGGAAGATTTGTGTTGGGAGGGGAAATTTGGGGAGTGGTGATTTGAGGGGGATTTGTGTTGAGAGGAGAAATGGGGGGAAGAGGATTTTTTGTAGGATGGGGGATTTGGGTGGGGGGTTGTGCTAGAAAAGGTAATAAGGTGGGGGGAGGGGATTGGTGCTAGGAGGTGACATTTTTTTGGGGGAGAGGTATCTGTGCTAGTAGGGATGATTGGGGGCATTTTTGCTAGGAGGGGAAATTTGGAGGGGGGTAGTTTTGCTAAGATGGGGGATTGGATGGGAATTTGGAGTGGGGGGTGGGAGACGATTTTTGTGCTCGGAGTGGAAATTTGAAGGGTAGAGGATTAGTGCTAAGAAAGGGGATTTTTTTGGGGGGGTGTCGGGGAGATTGTGGTGGGAGCCAGAGGCGCCTCTAGGCTTTGTGAGGCCTTAGGCAGAACTTGGTATGGGGCCCCACTCACGCCCATGATGGTAAAAATAATTCAAGGACAAGAGCCTCTTCCCCACAACCCTTGCCGGTGGTTGTGGGGGGTCTGCGGACATGGGGCTTATTGGAATCCGGAAGCCCCCTTTAACAAGGCGGTCCCCAGATCCTGCTCTTTAATACCTAACTGAATGGGGCCATCTAGTGATGTCACCTGGTGAACCCGCCCCTTTGTGACGTCATTGACTGAGGGAATGCTGAGTCATTGACGTCACAAGGGGTGGTGTCACCGATATTCACTGGTTGTTAGGGACGCTGGCGGCCCCCTGCTCCTGAGTCAGGGCTCTTAACATTGGGTAGGTTAGGCGGCTGCGAGGCCCCTGTGAGTGCGAGGCCTTAGGCGACCGCCTAAGGGGGATATTTGCCGATACATAATGCTCATCCATCTTGGAGAGGGGGGCGCAATTTGGCATGTTCGCCCTGGGCTCTAGATGACCTTGTCCCGGCACTGGAGTGGATTATAGGATTTTACAAGCATTTTAACTCGGTTCACACCGGGGATTCCTGACAGGCAGGGAGGGGGAGGAGGAGAGAAGACATCCCAATACATGGTAAGACCTACCCTGAAAATAAGCCCTACTTTGTTGCCAAAATTAATAAGACCCAGGCTTGTTTTCGGGGGAAACACGGTATATAGGATGTGGGCCTGACCCTCCCCCGCCGGTGTCCACCCAACACATGATCTGATCCTATATGAAGTGGCGGATTTCCCGGGTTCAGCGTTCTTCGGTCTCTATTGTATGTATAGGTGATAATAGGTGAAGAAAAGTCCCTCTGCCAGAGTCCTGGAATGACAGAAATACACAGAAGAACATCACATGTAGTTACCTGTCCCAGAAGCTAGGAGAAGATTTGGCGTGACTGTCTTGGAGAATTTTAGGTTGCCACAGACAGGTGGGCACCCAGGAATTTCGTACCCTGCAGCATAAAGGATAAACCATGGCTAAATGTGGGACATACATAACAGATATCAGAACACCACCGTCTACCCTGAACTTCAACACTGTGCATGAGAACCTCTCACCTACACCGGGGGGGGGGGGGGGGCCTGAGCTATATAAAGGGTAAACCTCTCACTAAGCGGGGGGCAATTCAGATGGAGTGTACAATGAAAATGTGAGGAAGCAGAGGGCATCTCCGGAAACCTTGCATGGAAAGTGACCGGAGATATAGGTAGATAAAGTTCTATGCCTCAAGAAAAAGTACACGCCCGTCTGCTCAGAGCCTCCCTATTGGTCACTGAGGTTGCCCTTAATATTAGAAGGCCAATTGGAAGAAGCTTGGCCCCCACACCCCCCTGCTCAGAGCCTCCCCATTGGTCACTGAGGTTGCCCTTCATATTAGCAGGGCAATGAGAAGAAGCTTGGCCCCCACACCCCCCCTGCTCTTACTCCCCCTATTGGTCACTGAGGTTGCCCTTTATATTAGGAGGCCAATTGGAAGAAGCTTGACCCCCACACCCTCCTGCTCTTAGTCCCCCTATTGTTCAATGAGGTTGCCCTTTATATCAGCAGTCAAATGGGAAGAAGCTTGGCCCCCACACCCTCCTGCTCTTAGTCCCCCTTTTGGTCACCGAGGTTGCCCTTCATATTTGCAGGGCAATGGAAAGAAGCTTGGTCCCCACACCCTCCTGCGCTGAACCTCCCTATTGGTCACCAAGGTTTCCCTTCATATTAGCAGGCCAATGGGAAGAAGCTTGGCCCCCACAGCCTCCTGCTCCGAGCCTCCCTATTGGTCACTGAGGTTGCTCTTTATATTAGCAGGCCAATGGGAAGAAGCTTGGCTCCCACACCCTCCTGCTCCGAGCCTCCCTATTGGTCACTGAGGTTGCTCATTATATTTTCAGGCCAATGGTAAGAAGCTTGGCCCCCACACCCTCCTGCTCTTAGTCCCCCTATTGGTTACTGAGGTTGCCCTTTATATTAGCAGGCCAATGGGAAGAAGCTTGGCCCCCAAACCTTCCTGCACTTAGTCCCGCTATTGGTCACGGAGGTTGCTCATTATATTTGCAGGCCAATGGGAAGAAGCTTGGCCCCCACACCCTCCTGCTCTGAGCCTCCCTATTGGTCACTGAGGTTGCTCATTATATTAGCAGGCCAATGGGAAGACCGGAGAGGCAGGACCAAGTCTGACCTTTGCAGAAAAAGAGGAGATTTTGCCAGAACTTCAGCTGCCCGTATCTCTGCATTTTTGGACGTGCAATTTTTACTGAGAATGTAACTAAAGGCAAATTTGTATTTTCATTTTGGATGGTGTGGGGGGGAGGGGGGGTTAACCCTTTTTATGCCATCTGTGTCCCATAGGGGTGATTTGCCCTCTCTTGGTGTTCTGGTGACAACTCATAATTGTCTTTTCATTTCAATGATAAATGGTGAACAGAACAAAGAATTGCAATCATTCTAGAGATTCTGAAAATCCTATCACCAAATATTTCACATTCTGAAGGAAATCTGCATAAGATTCGCCACAAACAGACAAAGCCACGGAGATGTCAAGCCCATCGAAAAACAAAAGCAGAGACACATGGCGATCATTGGCGACCAACTACAGCGAATAGCGGGAGAGGAGAGCCTCGGCGTTCTGCATGTGACAGACATGGAACACACGCAGCGACTATACAGCATCGGGGTACAGAGATGGAATATTACCGGCCTATCCAATGGATGAAGAATGTTCTCCAGCGGTGCCCAACCTGCAGTCCTAGGGGCCCTTTGGTCTATGATGTGTGGCTCCTGGCCTTAGCAGTCTGTAGTGGGAACATTGATTAGCATCAGGCCCGGACTGGGACAAAAAATAGGCCCGGCCATTTTAGACTGAGCAGCCCGGGGGGCGGCGGCGGCGGTTAATGATGGGATGTGGGGTTCCAGCACCTTGTACCTCTGGACCCCTTTACATTACACAGCACCCTGCACCTCTGGACCCCTTTACCTTACACAGCACTGCACCTCTGGACCCCTTTACATTACACAGCACCCTGCACCTCTGGACCCCTTTACATTACACAGCACTGCACCTCTGGACCACTTTACATTACATAGCACCACACCTTTGGGCCCCTTTACATTACACAGCCCCCCACAGTTTGTTACACAGACACCCCCCTAACAGTTCTGGACCCCCTGCTTGTTACACCGACCTCCCTACAGTACAGGCCCCTCCCTACAGTACAGACCCACCTACCTACAGTGCAGACCCCCCTCCCTACAGTACAGACCCCCTCCCTACAGTACAGACCCCCCTCCCTACAGTGTAGACCCCCTCTACAATACAGCCCCCCTCTACAATACAGACCCCCCTACATTACAGAGACATGACCTGGGGGCCGCCAAGGCCCACCGGGCATATGCTCTATGGCCAGTCCAGGCCTGATTAGCATTGATCTCTATTAGGCTCATGTAACACCCCCCCAGCCTACAAAGTATCCTGTCCATAGACATGCTACACCGCATGGGACCCATCAATATATATAAAAAGGGGGGTTACCACCCGGGGGCCTGGGGACCCTTGGGCCCTTTAATAAAAACAAAACAAAAAAATATATATAAAAACTTTTTTTTTATAAAAAAAAGGGGGGTTGCCATCCGGGCCCCTTACAGGTGTACTGCCTGTACCCCCCTGATGGCGGCCCTGTGGGGGGGTCTCATGCTAATGCCCCCCCCCACATGTGAGTAAAGTAAAACAGCGGGGCGGGCTGAGGCAACACGGTGACAGGGCAGGGAGACCCTAGAAAGGTGAGATGAAGACCATAAAACACCATCTACAGAAGAGGATGGCCACCTTGTCTATTGGACCAAATAAAGGCCACAGAAGAGGAGATGGAGGGCCATGCTCTTCCTGGAGGCTGGAGGAGGGGAACCTGCGCATCCAATGGATGGATGTGACAGGCGGCCAATGTGAACGAAGAACAAGGTCTTAAGGCACAAAGACATGATTTGTACTTAGACCCAGCATGGCACTCTGCGTTCTCTCTCCCCCGCGTTCAGTGTGACGTCGTTCCTCCCGGTAAGGGGTACAATTGAACAGAATTCCTTATCACCGCCGCCATGGCCGCCGCGTCTGTTTCAGATCTACATATACGTGTTATAAATAAATACAACGAAGGGCGAAATTTAAGCCTCAATCTCTTCCTTTTCCCCTCGTCGGCAGAAAAGTTGGAATGCGAGCGCTCGGAGTCTGTAATCACACAATGTGCGCCGGTGACTGGATACCGGCGTGAGGCCTCCTGGCTGCCATAGGCGGCTGTCAGCTGTCACCGGCAGAGATGAATGTGAGGCTCCACCGGCTCGGCACGGCTCTGTCAGGTAATGATCCCGGCATGTTGAGTGAGTTATTATGAGGCACAGGTGCCACCGCTGCTCCCGGAACACTGAGCCAGCTGAAAGTTAAGGAGCCTAGCTCTCCATGGAAGTCATCAGAGACTAGAGAGGAACGTGGGCGTCATTAGACACAAGACTACAGTCATTAGAAGGAGCTAATTTCTATATGTTAAGGAACTCGGCTCTCCGTGGAAATCATCAGTGACTATAGAAAAAGTAGGCATTAGGGTCTGGTTCTAGATTGTCTCATGTGGGGGTGCAGTAAAAAATTTCAGGGGGTCAGAGGATGTGAGGTCACCAGGGCAGTGTATAGGAGTCAGTAGGGCAGAGGATGTGAGGTCACCAGGGCAGTGTATAGGAGTCAGTAGGGCAGAGGATGTGAGGTCACCAGGGCAGTGTATAGGAGTCAGTAGGGCAGAGGATGTGAGGTCACCAGGGCAGTGTATAGGAGTCAGTAGGGCAGAGGATAGGAGTCAGCGGGACAGTGTATAGGAGTCAGCAGGGGAGTATACAAGAGTCAGTATGGCAGAGTACAGGGGGCCAGCAGGGCCAAGAATGTGAGGTCAGCAGGGCAGTGTATAGAAGTCAGTAGGGCAGAGGATAGGAGTCAGTAGGGCAGAGGATAGGGGTCAGCAGGGGAGTATACAAGAGTCAGTATGGCAGAGTATATAGGGGCCAGCAGGGCCAAGAATGTGAGGTCAGCAGGGCAGTGTATAGGAGTCAGTAGGGCAGTGCACAGGGAGCAGCAGGGCACAGGATAGGGTCAGCAGTGTGTAGGGCAGCGTATAGGAGTCAGTAGGGCAGGGCACAGGATAAGGTCAGCAATTTGTAGGGCAGTGTATAGGAGTCAGTAGGGCAGGGCACAGGATAGGGTCAGCAGTTTGTAGGGAAGTGTATAGGAGTCAGTAGGGCAGTGCACAGTGGGCAGCAGGACACAGGATAGGGTCAGCAATTTGTAGGGCAGTAGATAGGAGTCGGTAGGGCAGTGCACAGTGGGCAGCAGGGCACAGAATAGGGTCAGCAGTTTGTAGGGCAGTGTATAGGAGTTAACAGGGCAGTGTACAGAGGCAATTGGGCAAAGGATGGGAGGTCAGCTTGGCAGTGTAGAGGAGTCAGTAGGGCAGAGGATAGGGGTGAGCAGGGGAGAATACAAGAGTCAGTATGGCAGAGTGACATGGCAGGGGGCCAGCAGGGCAAAGAATGTGAGGTCATCAGGGCAGTGTATAGGAGTCAGTAGGGCAGTGCACAGGGGGCCACAGGACACAGGATAGGGTCAGCAGTTTGTAGGGCAGTGTATAGGAGTCAGTAGGGCAGGGCACAGGATAGGGTCAGCAGTTTGTAGGGCAGTGTATAGGAGTCAGTAGGGCAGTGCACAGTGGGCAGCAGGGCACAGGATAGGGTCAGCAATTTGTAGGGCAGTGTATAGGAGCTGGTAGGGCAGTGCACAGAGGGCAGCAGGGCACAGGATAGGGTCAGCAGTTTGTAGGGCAGTGTATAGGAGTCAACAGGGCAGTGTACAGAGGCAATTGGGCAAAGGATGGGAGGTCAGCTGGGCAGCGTAGAGAAGGGGGAGTCAGTAGGGCAGAGGATAGGGGTCAGCAGGGGAGAATACAAGAGTCAGTATGGCAGAGTGACATGGCAGGGGGCCAGCAGGGCAAAGAATGTGAGGTCAGTAGGGCAGTGCACAGGGGGTCACAGGACAGGGTCAGCAGTTTGAAGGGCAGTGTATAGGAGTCAGCAGGGCAGTGTTCAGAGGCAATTGGTTTGTAGTGGAGTGTACATCGGGTTATCAGGGCATGGGACAGCGGGCAGCAAGGGGTCAGCTAGGCACTGTACAAGGGTTAGTAGGGCAAAGGATGTGAGGTCACCAGGGCAGCGTAAAGGAGTCAGTAGGGCAGAGGATAGGGGTCAGCAGGGGAGTATACAAGAGTCAGTATGGCAGAGTACAGGGGGCCAGCAGGACAAAGAATGTGAGGTCAGCAGGGCAGTGTATAGGAGTCAGTAGGGCAGTGCACAGGGGGCAGCAGGGCACAGGATAGGGTCAGTAGTTTGTAAGGCAGTGTATAGGATTCAGCAGGGCAGTGTACAGAGGCAATTACTTTGTAGTGGAGTGTACAGCGGGTTATTAGGGCAGGGGACAGCGGGCAGAAGGGAAGTATGCAGGGGGTCAGCTAGGCATTGTACAAGGGTCAGTAGGGCAAAGGATGTGAGGTCAGCTGGGCAGTGTATAGGAGTCAGTAGGACAATAGATAGAACAGCAGTGCAGTGTACAGCGGGACAGGGGACAGCATAGGAGTCAGCAGGGCAATGAACAGGGCAGAGGATAGAAAAGCAGTTTGTAGGGCAGTGTACAGAGGCCATTACTTTGTAGGGCAGTGTACAGCAGAACAGCGGACAACAGGGAAGTATATGGGGGGTCAGTTGGGCATTGTACAAGGGTCAGTAGGGCAGAGAATAGGGGTCAGCAGGGGATTGTACAAGGGTCAGTAGAGCAGTGTACAGGGGGTCTGCAATGCGATCTAGCAATCCTGTGTCATCTTCTGTATGGAGGAGCACTGTTCTGATAGAAGGAGGAGAGCACAGCCTGCACCTCCACCTGGCTCTGCCCTTCCTATTGCACCAGGCTGCCCCCCTTTGTCCCAGCTACAGAGATGGGGGGGGGAGCTCAGCAGACCAGGTACAATGTTCATGGGGGACCAGCCTGGGAGAGCACAACTGAAATTTGGGGTGGAGAGCAAATCACTGGAGGCCCCGGAGAGCAAATCACTGGAGGTTCCGACATATTAGACCTCCCCGGGCGGCTGACAAAATCCAACTTCCTGCAGTATGACGAGAGAGGCGCGCGGATTTAACAAGAACGCTATTAGAAGGAGGCGAGAGATAAATAATGCAGAACACGGGCAGCTGCAGGGCGCAGAATTAGCAATGCAAAGTATTTATATGTGATCCGAACTCAGTGTGACTCCAGGATAACAGAGCCGAGGATCCGAAATACTCACCAAGGTGGAGGAGGACCTTGACGTAGATATCCCTGCTTCTCCCTTCTACCTGCTAAATCTTCTCCAGAATTTATCAATGGAAGACGAATATATCCAGAATATCACTGAGAATGCAGCCTATCCAATCACTAGAGAGCGGTGACATCACTGAGAATGCAGCCTATCCAATCACTAGAGAGCGGTGACATCACTGAGAATGCAGCCTATCCAATCACTAGAGAGCGGTGATATCACTGAGAATGCAGCCTATCCAATCACTAGAGAGCGGTGACATCACTGAGAATGCAGCCTATCCAATCACTAGAGAGCGGTGATATCACTGAGAATGCAGCCTATCCGAACACTAGCAGGCTTTCCTGTGCATCATCTTTAGAAGAGGGTTCCTTCTGGGACGACAGCCATGCAGACCAATTTGATGCAGTATGCAGCGTATGGTCAGAGCACTGACAGGCTCCCCCACCCCTTCACCCTCTGCAGAAATGCTGGCAGCACTCATACGTTTATTTCCCAAAGACAACCTCTGGATATGACTCTGAGCGCGTGCCCTCAACTTCTTTGGTGGACCATGGCGAGGCAGGGGGAAGGGAACCCGTCCTGTTATACATATGGTCTTGGCCCCCGTGCTGCAGATCAGTTTCAGGGTCTTGGCGATCTTCTTATATCCTCGACCATCTTTATGTAGAGACACAATTCTTTATATCAGATCCGCAGAGAGATCTTTGCCATGAGGGGCCATGTTGTCCTTCCAGTGACCAGTATGAGAGAGTGAGAGCGATAACACCAAATTTATCATACCTGCTTTCCATTCACACCTGAGACCTTGTAACACTAATGAGTCACGTGACACCCGGGGAGGAAAAATGGCTAATTGGGCCCAATTTGGACATTTTCACTTTAGGGTGTACTGACTTTTGTTGCCAGCGGTTTAGACATTAATGGCTATGTGTTGAGTTATTTGTTATACAAGCTGTATACTCACTACACAACATTGTAGATACAAAGGCCCCTCCCCCTGTGTACACCCCTCCCGCCCCCATGTACACTCACTACACAACATTGTAGATACAAAGTGTCATTTCTTCAGTGTTGTCACATGAAAAGATACAAGAAATGGGCCTGAGGGGTGTACTTACTTTTGTCAGACACTGTGTGTACATTCAGATGTGTATTTTGTTCAGCTCGGACTGCCATCCTGGGAAGGGCCCCTCCCCCTCACCCCCGCACAGCGGAAATCTGCGTTTTTCTATTAGATTCGATGTAAAGTCGTCTTTGAAATGTAAATTGCGCGGTTCAGGTAAAACAAACGCTCCAAGAAACACCAAACTGCTGAAAGAATGTGCCGATATACTGGCACTAGCTATCTCGCAGCTCTTAAACCAATCATTCAAGGAGGGCGTGGTGCCCACCTTGTTGAAACAAGGTATAATAGAACCAATTCTAAAAAAAAACTACCCTGGACCCTAAAGATCCTAACAACCGTAGGCCCATAACAGCCCTGAATGTCTTCTCCAAGATAATGGAGAAGGAAGTTGTACAACAGTTACAACAGAATTTAGACACTCATAAATTACTCAATCCATTTCAATCGGGTTTTCGTCCTGGTCAAGGAAAGCCCGGAGTGACATGACAAAAAAGACAAATAACGGAGGGCTGGGCATGACTGTGTGAGGAGTAGTGCAACAAAAGGGTTAAGGAAGGAAGGAGGTGCTTTCAGGGGAGTGGCTGTAGGAGGTCTGGTGACTGGGTAGGAGGAACCCCCCTTTATAAAGGGGGGCGGGGGCACACGTGGGACATTCAAGGAAGTGTAGCATGCTGGGAGGCAGGTTTTTCCCTGCTCCCAGCTTTCATTGAGAAGACAGATTGGGGACTTTCAGGCTGGGTTCACACTTGTGAGGTGTGTATTTCAGCTTTTTTATCTCTGCAGATAGATAAGAAAAAGTGTTTAGCAGATTAGCTCCATGAATTTAGAGACCTGGGAGAAGTTCTGAGTGAGAGGAGAGTGGGGGAGAAATGTATTGAGCTGAATGAGAGAAATTCCTGAAGAGAACTGAACACATCTGCGAATCAGCTGCATACCCATAGAAGATAATGGGACTGAATTCGCACCTGAGTCGCACCGCAAGGCCTCCACAACGCATACGGATTTCCGGCAATGCGCGGTGCGAATGCATCGCACATATGTGAACCAGCCTCATTGAAAACAATGTATTTAAAAATGTTTAGATGCGTATTAGATGCGGTTTAAGCCGCAACCAATTCGCATAGGTGTGAACCCGGCCTTAGGCGGCGTCTGCTTCACAAACACCCCCGGAGGGCTTGATTCACAGGTGGGTGGCTGTATGGGATGAGGCGGGGGGGGTCAGGTACAACCGCGTTGGTGTCCCCACGCGCTTGGTGGCCGTGGGTTTTTATTGTTGCTTCCCAGGGTTCGGGTCACAAACGCAGCGGATGTACAGGAGCCCCTAGGTGGATCCTCTGCCCCCGCCGGCCGGGCACACGTTAGCCCCGGCTGGTGGGGGGCAGGCGTCTGGGTGCAGTGGGCGGGGCGTTGGGCAGTAATGGTGCCCGATCCTCGTCCGCATGGTTACAGCCTGTTGCCAACCCAACCCCCCCCCCCCCCACGGGCAGAGGAACGCATTTTTCGGCCGGGGAGGATGGCGGACGCAATCCGCCGCTTAGTCTGAGCCCGGTGGGCGGGGCTTTGGGCCGGAATGGCGCCCGATCCTCGCCACGCGGCGGAGCAGTGTGGTTGGAGCAGCCTCCCCCCACACTCACTGGGACATCAAGGGGGGGATCTCAATGGGACAAAAACGCAGGGGAACAGCCGGGGGGTCGTCCAGGATCACGACCACCGGTTCCAGGGCAGTGGGGAGGCCGGAGTCCCCGGATCGGAGAAGGGAGGTCGAGCGAAGGTCCGTCGGTGGAAGCAGAGGAACGGAGACGTCCACGGCCGGGTCGAGTGGTAGAGGACGATCCGCCGGGAGGCTGGGATCTTCGGCCTCCAGGCCTTCCGTGCCTGGGAGGCAGATGTCAGCGAGGACGCCGGCCTCGGAAGTTCGTTTGGAGAGGGAGGCATCAGGATCGTATGAAGAGGGTCGCATGGATGAATCGCCTGCGGTGGAGTTGCCGGTGACGGCTGTGTGGGACCTTCCCGGCCAGCCTGGTGAGTCCACTAACAATACTTTTGGGGAATTTTTGTTACTGCAGGGTGTTCGCTGGTGGGGGGCGGGGGTCCCCCTGTAATTGGGGTAATGTGGGGGGGTAATGTTTGCCGACAACCAGGGGCCCCGGGGGGGGGGCGGGAGTGTTGCCTGCTGCCCAGGGTTTCCCTGGGGGGGGGGCTTACAGGATTTGTTGTGTGTTATTTTTTGGGACCTGGTACAGCGTTGCCGGGGTGGGGGGTGGGGACGCCATCTCAGGCGGCACCCTGGGTTAGGGGATCGGCTTGGGGGGGTTCCTGTGGCTGTTGGGGTACCTCCCCCGGTGGGGGGAGGGGGGCTACGTGGGTGGTGCAGGACAGTAGTTCCTGACGTGACACGGGGCGTGAGAAGACGGGGGGGGGGGTCAGGACGGACGTGGTACGGATGGCTGATGCGGCCGAAGGTGAGTTATATATGTATGCTTTGGGGGGCTCATCTGAAGCAGGAGGTCAGGGGAAAAATCGAAAAAGGTGAGTATGCGGAGATTCTTTCCCTGTTGCTTTTGGAGAAGTTTAATTTGGATAGGGTGAAGCCAGACAGTTTTTGGAAAAGGATGACGAGGTGAAGAGAAGGTAGGGGTGATTCCTCGTACGTTCAGCTATTGGTTGCAGGCATTTGCGATCATGGCCAGCGCCTTGGGAGAGAAGAGCCCGGAGCACTGTTCTGCGCTTTTCTGCTATATGGACGCTATGTGGGAAGCTTATTGGGTATATGGGGGGTCAGGGGGGTTAAAGTATGACAAGCAGTATTCAAGCAGTTTCATCAGCGGCGGGCTGGGCGCCCTACGCTGCGATGGGACCACAAAGATATCAGTTTGTGGATACGGATGATTTCCGCACCCCGGTCTAATACTCAGTTTTTCAGGGCGGGGCCGAGGGTACGCCCACTTCTGGATCGCCGGCCGAAAAAAAAAAATGGGGGGGTGTGTTGGGGGAACAACGCCAGTGAGGGGGGAAAGGAGGGGACCTTTTTCGCGTAGATACCCAGACAGGGCGGCGGCGCCGCTGCTCGTGGAGGAGTTTTTCCGAGGGATTTGTCATTCCCTGTTCTTTGTCGAAAGGTGCAGGGGGATCGTGATTGACTCTGGGGCAATGGAGGGTTTGCTTCTGGGGGACAAGGTGGAGGACCTCCGGCTGGTGTTCCGGGGGGATGTTGGGGTGGAATGAGGTTCAGCTAAGGGAGTTGCAGTCACTGCTAGGTAAGTTGACCTTCGCCTGTCGTATCATTCCCATGGGCAGGGTGTTCTGCAGCAGCTACAGTGGGGCAGGGCCCCCGACGCCTTCCATTCGCTGGTCAGGGGAATGTAAGGTGGATCTGCAGGTGTGGCACACCTTCTGGGAAGAGTACAATGGGCGGGAGTTTTTGTATGTCGGGGTCGGTGAGGAACTTTGATTGGTAGATCGTCAGGGACGTGGCGGGCTCCATGGGTTACTGGGGCTTTCTTCAGGGGACAATGGAGCGGGGAGGCGTGGCTGGAGTCCTGGGTGGCAGCGTTTTTTTTAAAAGGAACCTGGTGCTGCTGGAGCTTTGTCATGTGGTGGTAGTAATCGAGCTGTGACAATATGGGGTTGGTGGAAGTTATCAACCGAGTTTCCGGATCCTCGTTGCCGGTGGTTCGGTTGCTGCGCCACCTCGTGTTGCGCTGTTTACACTGGAACATCTTTCTGCACGCTGGGCACATTCCGGGGTGTAGACAATAGACTCGCTAAAGCTCGGTTTTTCAGTGGGACAAGTCAGAGAGCTGGGTACGCAGGAAGACAGAGGAGGGGCCCCAGGCCCGAGGGGGATGTGGGGCATTGCGTTGGGGTCGCCACAAGCTGGCTCAGGAGGTCGGTGAGTGGGCCGATGTGGGCGGTGTACGCAAAGGTAAGGGACGAATGGTCTGTGTTAAAACGGCAGGTGGATGCTGAGCTGGGTTGGTTGGTGGTGTATTTTGCGGCTGGACAGATGGAAAAAAGGGGGGGTAAAACAGGCGGGTAAGGATTACAGAAAAGTCACGTTCTTAGGGAACGGCGGGGACCGGTGAATTTTCGATTTTGCGGAAGATTTGTGGCGTTTTGGGGGACATCCAGTTATGGGGTGAGTTTTTTTACTCCATACGGTTTTGTGGTGGCGTTTTTATTTCAAGTTTTTTTAGGGTGGGTGAGTTGGTTGGCCCTTCCAGATAGGTGGCGGGAGGTCTAATGGTAGAGGATGTGCAGTCGGTGGAGGACAGCGTGGTTTTCGGCTTTGTGGGTCCAAAACGGATCAGAGGGAAAAAGGGGGTGGATGCGTTTGTATCCTTTGCTGGGTTCAGGGGGTCTTCCCTGTGCGGACGGTGCAGGAGTTTTTTTAACGATACGCCCTGGGTTGGAGGGGCCCTTCTTTATTCATGGGGATGGTTCGTTTGTGTCACGGTTTCAGTTGGGACAGGTGTGTAAGAAATGTCTGACAACGGCTGGGTTTGCTGAGTTACAATTTACCTCACACTCCTTCCGCATCGGGGCGGCCAGGTGTGGGTTGGATGAGGTGGCGGTCAAAAAGGATGAGGTGGTGGGGAATCTAGAAGATTTTGTTTTTGTGTGCGCCAACACATGGCGCTGGATTGAGGTGTGGTGGTGAGGTATGGACTGGAGGAGGTGGGTTCATGATATTCCGCAGGGTCGTGGCATGATTATCACTGTTGTTATTTGTTTTCAGAGGGAGGTCACTCACACCGCGTGTGGATCATGGGGCATTATTCTGTTTGCAAAGGGGGGGCAAGGAGAGTGGATGCTAGGCCCAGATGTAGACAGTTGGGGATTTCCAGGCGGGAGGTGAGAATTTGTTGGCTGGAGTTTTCCTGGGATGGGGTAGGGCAGGGTGCTGCCGGAGGTGCAGCGCCATGCCCGGCTCGACCGGCCGCCCGACGTGTCAGTTTTACACGTGTGGGGCAATGACCTGGGGGGTTCGGCCGATGGGGGATTTTATCTCCGCTGTTAAGGCGGACATACTCATGTTCAGGGCAGCTTTTCCAGGGATGTTGCGGGTGTGGCCTGACATAGTAGCTCGGACCACATGGTGCATGGCAAGGTCAGTGGCTAGCAAGAGGAACAAGGTGGTGGGGAGGTTTGTGGCTAAGCACGGGGGGTTGGTTGTTCGTCACACGGAGTTGGAGGTTAATGTGGGTCTGTACCTGCTTGTAGATGGTGTTCACCTAACTGTTGTGGGTATGGATTTGTGGGTACTAGGTTACAGGAGGGGATCTAGAGGACCCTGCGGGTGTGGAGGGGTCCGTAAGGGAAAGGGGGTTCCCCTTCCGGCCTGTGGCGGTGTCCTTTGGTCTTTGATGGTGACAGTTAACAGATGGAATGGAAATGGTGGGGGGGCTCATCGGTGGGATGGCCCCCGTATGGTGTTATTCCAGTGGAACGGTGTCCGCTGGAATACGGTTATGGTACACTGCGGTGTAAAAAGGGGGTGTCTCCGAGCTGGAGTCGGCTGGGGGCCGGATATGGTAATGGTAACGCAGTGTAATGGAAAATAAAAAGGTTTAAGTGGGGTTGCTGTCAAAGACCAAATTGGACGGGTGTTAATAAAGTTATTTGGGTTAAATGTTAATGAATAAAGTTTTGGTTACTTGGAATTAGTTAATTGGATTTAAATATTTAATTTGGTTTGAAAAAATAAATAGGCTGTCGTGGCCGAGTTTACTCCAACTCCTGTGTCCATCTCGTTAATGGGTAAATGGAAAAATGTTTAAAGAATTTGGGGGGTTCTTAAGGTGGGGAGTAAAAGGTTGGACTATCTAATCTACACTAGTCAAGGAAAGCCCGGAGTGACATGACAAAAAGGACAAATAACGGAGGGCTGGGCATGACTGTGTGAGGAGTAGTGCAACAAAAGGGTTAAGGAAGGAAGGAGGTGCTTTCAGGGGAGTGGCTGTAGGAGGTCTGGTGACTGGGTAGGAGGAACCCCCCTTTATAAAGGGGGGCGGGGGCACTCGTGGGACATTCAAGGAAGTGTAGCACGCTGGGAGGCAGGTTTTTCCCACCCACCCTCCCTGTTTTTGTGGTATGTTTGGTGCTGTGCGTCTGTTTTCTTTTCTTTCAGATTCGGAAGAGGGGTTATCACGACAGTGTTGGCGGTGTCCTTCGGTCTTTGATGGTAGCGGTTAACAGATGGAATGGAAATGGTGGGGGGGGCTCATCGGTGGGATGGCCCCCCTTATGGTGTTATTCCAGTGGAATGGTGTCTGCTGGAATATGGTTATGGTACACTGGTAAAAAGGGGGTGTCTCCGAGCTGGAGTCGGCTGGGGGCCGGAGATGGTAATGATAACGCAGTGTAACGAAAAAAAAAAAAAAAAAAGGTTTACGTGGGGGTGCTACACAACCTCCCGTTTTGTGGTATTTTGGTGTTGTGCGTCTGTTTTCTTTTCTTTCAGGTTCTGAAGAAAGGTTGTCATGACAGTGTTGGCGGTGTCCTTTGGTCTTTGATGGTGACAGTTAACAGATGGAATGGAAATGGTGGGGGGGCTCATCGGTGGGATGGCCCCCGTATGGTGTTATTCCAGTGGAACGGTGTCCGCTGGAATATGGTTATGGTACACTGCAGTGTAAAAAGGGGGTGTCTCCGAGCTGGAGTCGGCTGGGGGCCGGATATGGTAATGGTAACGCAGTGTAATGGAAAATAAAAAGGTTTAAGTGGGGTTGCTGTCAAAGACCAAATTGGACGGGTGTTAATAAAGTTATTTGGGTTAAATGTTAATGAATAAAGTTTTGGTTACTTGGAATTAGTTAATTGGATTTAAATATTTAATTTGGTTTGAAAAAATAAATAGGCTGTCGTGGCCGAGTTTACTCCAACTCCTGTGTCCATCTCGTTAATGGGTAAATGGAAAAATGTTTAAAGAATTTGGGGGGTTCTAAAGGTGGGGAGTAAAAGGTTGGACTATCTAATCTACACTAGTCACGGAACAGAAACAGTGCGCCTCAAAAAATAGGATGACACCCTCGAGGCAGCGGACGAAGGAGAATCTTGTCTCCTGGTACTGTTGGACCTAAGCGCTGCGTTCGACACTACGGAATACTTCTGACTCAGCTAGCTGAAGTAGCCAGAGTCGCGTAATGTGATTTAGCTTAGTTCTCCTCCTTCTTGGAAAACCGATCACAAATAGTGAAATTGGGCCCTTTCACTTCTGAAAAACGCACGGTGGCATGTGGAGTACCTCAAGGATCCCCTCTGTCGCCGGTTCTGTTCAATATTTATCTCTGCCCTCTTTTTGAAATCATCAGTAACCAGAAGTTACTTTACCATTCGTATGCAGATGATACACAGTTGTATTTTCGCATTTGCAACAAAAAGGATCACTCTCTTGGACTAGAGCAGGGGTGGCCAACCAGTGGCCCGGGGGCCACAGGTGGCCCGCAGAGCCCTCTGATGTGGCCCGCGATCTCCTGCTCTGGAATAGTGGGTTGGCAAGCCCAGATCACAGGTTGCCGATCTGCCATACCAAAGCATGGTGAATGAAGCTGGTGGTAGAGGAAGAAAGTGGCTGTGGACCAGAGCCCAATAAGCTAATGTTTCCTCTACAGCGCCGGCTTTGCCACAGAAGGAGTCTATGGCAAAGTTCAGTTAACCCACAGGATAGACACAGGTGCACTACGTAGCACCCGCGGTGTGGGTAAACCGCGGCACATCAGTTGAAAGCAGTCTTAGGCCCTTTTCACACGATCAACCCGACCAAATGGGACCCTTAATTCACCTCTACAGAGCGACAGATGTCCATTTACGCCCGCCTACCTCCAATACAAAAAACAGAATGGAATTCGTCCCCTTCCATCTGGGTGGATCGGAGGGCCCATAGAGTAGCCGTGACCTGTCATCAGTCCGCTCCGCTCATTGTGGCCCACGACTGGTTACCAAGTTGCTTAAGTGGCCCTTGCTATTCAAAAGGTTGGGCACCCCTGGACTAAAGAAATGCCTGGATGTCAAAGAGTTATCTCAAACTCAACAGCTCTAAAACAGAACTTCTCCTGTTCCACGCCAACCGGAAAAATCAGCCCGCAATAAGATGGACACCCCCGGCTATTCTAGGAAAAACTATCACCCCTAGCACCAAAGTCAAAAGTCTCTGAGTCATTTTTGACACCAACATGACAATGGATGCACAAATAGGGTCAGTAGTCAGTGGATCGTATCATCTGCTGCGCCTACTACGTAGACTCACTCCCTTTATTCTGAAAGAGGACATTGCAGTCGTGGTCGGAACAATTATAAATTCCAGACTTGACTATGCAAATGCGCTCTATCTAGGACTCCCCAAATACCAAATTGCTCGTCTGCAAATCGTTCAAAACACGGCCGCTCGATTATTGACCGGAAAAAAACATGGGAATCAATCTCACCTTCACTGAGATCCCTTCATTAGCCGCCACCTTCAAGACACTCTGTCTAAAGCATAAGTGCATCCACGGAAACGCCCCCCAATATCTATGTGAAAAAATAAAAGTACACAACCCCAATCGTATTCTGCGATCCACCAATCAAAACCTTGTCCAGATACCCAAAGCCAGATACAAATCCAAAGGAGATCGAAGGTTTGCTGTCCAGGGACCTCGACTATGGAACGCGCTGCCAACCACCACTCGACTGGAGTTGGACCACCTGACCTTCAGGAGAGGGATTAAAACCCATCTCTTCTGAGGTCACATGGTCTCACTCACAGTATGGATACAGCGCCCAGAAACGATTCAGTTCGCATGTGTTGTGCTATATAAGTTTCTCACTCACTCACGCACTCAGAAACGCCGATGTGGAAATGTAATCACAGCAGGAAACGAGAAAATATTTGTCACTTAGGAGCCGCTGTGATCTTCCTGGATATTGGGCGCCGTGCGAAACGCGGGTCGGGGGGGGGGGGTCGTACAAACAGAATATAGAGACGAGATTGTATCTATAATAGAGAGAGAGAGAGATCTGAGCATTACGTAAGATCAGACGGCGGTCGGCTCGCTTCCCTCCCGGGCGCTGAGTTTGCAGATTTTGGGGCGCTTTCTGGATTTTAGGTCAACGCAAGACGGGGCGGGGATGGGGGGGTGTGCGCTCTCTTCATTGGAGCGCATCTTCATCGAAGAGGTCACATATTAAAGATTATTAGTCCTTGTGTCAGGACGCCCATACACTATACGAAAAATCCCTCAAACCCATTATCGGAAAACGAACAATCGGATGTGAGAACAAACGGTAGCGCCATTGTGTAATGACTAAATTTTATACCGTGTATGGCCAGCAAAAGACAAGGAACTCCCAGCAGAGTCCTGTGTGGACATGCCCATTTCCAAAACAACACATTTAGGTGCATTGCGCAGACATCGGAATGTACAGGTGAGCGCAATTCCAGATCTGGCACCAAACACTCTTTGGCTTTGGCTCCTGACCACTCTGTCATCTCCATTACTGACAACCTGTGTATGATCTTGACTTGGCTCCCGACCATGACTCTCTTATGTCCATCCTACTGACCACCTGTGTATGGCCTTGGCTTGGCTTCCAACCATGACTCTCTTATCTCCATTACTGACCACCTGTGTATACCTTCTCTTGGCTCCCGACCATCACTCTCCCATCTCTATTTCTACTGACCACCTGTGTATGACCTTGTCTTGGCTCCCGACCATGACTCTCTCATCTCCATCCTACTGGCCACCTGTGTATGACCCTGTCTTGGTTCCCAACCATCACTCTCATCCCCTTCCTACTGACCACCTGTGTATGACCTTGTCTTGGCTCCTGACTATCAGTCTCATCTCCACCCTACTGACAACCTGTGTATATTTTTGGCTTGGCTTCCAACCATTGCTCTCATCCCATTCCTACTGGCCACCTGTGTATGAACATGGCTTGGCTCCCGATCATGACTCTCTCATCTCCATTCTACTGACCACCTGTGTATAACCTTGGCTTAGCTTCCAACCATGACTCATCTCTTTCCTACTGACCACTTGTGTATGATCTTGTCTGGGCTCACGAACCATCAGGCTTGGACTGGGACAAAAAATAGGCCTGGGAATTTTAGACTGAGCAGCTCGGGGGGGGGGGGGGGGGGTGGGCTTTGCGGCGGAAGTTAATGATGGGATGTGGGGTTCCAGCACCTTGCATCTCTGGACCCCTTTACATTACACATTACACAGCACCCTGCACCTTTGGACCCCTTTACATTACACAGCACCCTTCACCTCTGGGCGCCTTTACATTACACAGCACCCTGCACCCCTTTATATTACACAGCACCCTGCACCTCTGGACCCCTTTACATTACACAGCACCCTGCACCTCTGGACCCCTTTACATTACACAGCCCCCCACAGTTTGTTACACAGACACCCCCCGAACAGTTCTGGACCCCCTACATGTTACACAGACCTCCCTACAGTACAGACCCCGACCCTACAGTACAAACCCCTTCCCTACAGTATAGACCCCCTCCCTACAATACAGACCCCCTCTACAATACAGACCCCCCTACATTACAGCCCACCTCTACAATACAGCCCATACAGACCGCCCCCTACATTACAGAGACATGACATGCGGTATATGCACGGTATGCCCTATGGCCAGTCCGGGCCTGCCAACCATGACTCTCCAATCTCCCTCCTACAAAACACCTGTGTATACATTTGGCTTGCCTTCCAACCATCACTCTCAACCCATTTCTACTGACCACCTGTGTATGACCTTTTCTTGGCTCCCGACCATCAGTCTCCAATCTCCCTCCTACCAAACACCTGTGTATGACCTTGGCTTGCCTCCCAGCCATGACTCTTATCTCCATTCCTACTGACCACCTATGTAAGACCTTGGTCCTATCCTGCATCATCTCTGCCTATGGTGGGTGTCAGCATTCTCCCGGTGGCTCTGCCTGACCGGCTCCTCTTCAATGTCTCTCATCAAAGCTCCCATCTCCTGCCTAGAGAGCCACCCTGCTGACCACCTCCAGGAGGAGCCACTGATGAACTGAGCCTTCACCCCCCGCACCACTTTGTGGCTTGCACTCCCTGTCACCACCTCCAGAAGGATCCACTGATGAACTGAGCCTTCACCCCCCGCACCACTTTGTGGTTTGCACTCCCTGTCACCACCTCCAGGAGGAGCCACTGGTGAACTTAGCCTTCGCCCCCCGCACCACTTTGTGGCATGCACTCCCTGTCACCACCTCCAGGAGGAGCCACTGATGAACTGAGCCTTCACCCCTCGCACCACTTTGTGGCTTGCACTCCCTGTCACCACCTCCAAAATGAGCTACTGATGAACTGAGCCTTCGCCCCCCTGCACCACTATGTGGTTTGCACTCCCTGTCACCACCTCCAGGAGGAGCCACTGACGAACTGACCCTTCACCCCCCCTGCACCACTTTGTGGCTTTCATTCCCTGTCACCACCTCCAGGAGGAGCCACTGATGAGCTGAGCCTTCGCCCCCCCCGCACCACTTTGTGGCTTGCACTCCCTGCTGACCACCTCCAGGAGGAGCCACTGATGAACTGAGCCTTCACCCCCTGCACCACCTTGTGGTTTGCACTCCCTGTCACCACCTTCAGGAGGAGCCACTGACGAACTGAGCCTTCACCCCCCCCCCCCGCACCACTTTATGGCTTTCATTCCCTGTCACCACCTCCAGGAGGAGCCACTGATGAACTGAGCCTTCGCCCCCCGCACCACTTTGTGGCTTGCACTCCCTGCTGACCACCTCCAGGAGGAGCCACTGATGAACTGAGCCTTTGGCCCCCCGCACCATTTTGTGGTTTGCACTCCCTGTCACCACCTCCAGGGGGAGCCACTGACGAACTGAGCCTTCACCCCCCCGCACCACTTTGTGGCTTTCATTCCCTGTCACCACCTCCAGGAGGAGCCACTGATGAACTGAGCCTTCGCCCCCCGCACCACTTTGTGGCTTGCACTCCCTGCTGACCACCTCCAGGAGGAGCCACTGATGAACTGAGCCTTCGGCCCCCCGCACCACTTTGTGGCTTGCACTCCCTGTCACCACCTCCAGGAGGAGCCACTGATGAACTGAGCCTTCACCCCCCGCACCACTTTGTGGCTTGCACTCCCTGTCACCACCTCCAAAAGGAGCTACTGATGAACTGAGCCTTCGCCCCCGCACCACTTTGTGGTTTGCACTCCCTGTCACCACCTCCAGGAGGAGCCACTGACGAACTGAGCCTTCACCCCCCCACCACCACTTTGTGGCTTTCACTCCCTGTCACCACCTCCAGGAGGAGCCACTGATGAACTGAGCCTTCGCCCCCCCCGCACCACTTTGTGGCTTGCACTCCCTGCTGACCACCTCCAGGAGGAGCCACTGATGAACTGAGCCTTCACCCCCCGCACCACTTTGTGGCTTGCACTCCGTCACCACCTCCAGGAGGAGCCACTGATGAACTGAGCCTTCGGCCCCCCCCCCACCACTTTGTGGCTTGCACTCCCTGTCACCACCTCCAGGAGGAGCCACTGATGAACTGAGCCTTCGGCCCCCCGATCCACTTTGTGGCTTGCACTCCCTGTCACCACCTCCATGGAAATTTAGACCAGAGCTGCCCTCACGTTACTTTGGCCCCTAAATGGGGACATGACACCTTGTATGCGGTGGCTGCATTTGTATTTTTCTTTTTCAGGCTAAGTTTTTTTTTTTTTATTAATACGTTTTTATTTTATTCTTTCACATGTCTACATCCGTCAATATTATTATGTTTCTTCATTAAATCTTTTCCCATTTCATAAATACAACCAAATCAACAGAAAAAGTATCATTATACATTACATTCCACATTGAAGAAGAAAAGAAAAACAGATAACAAAAAGGAAACAAAACAATAAAGACAAACTACCTCGTTACCCTGGTTGCAGCGCCCCTCCCCCCTCTTTACTGACTTTACTGACTTCCAATAATCAGAATATCCTTCTATAAGTGCCCCTCTTCTACTTATTCACCACTAATGCCCGTACACTTTTCAAAGACGATGTTGCCTACACACCATCGTTTTTTCACAAAAAGCGAAGTTACGTTCACCACTCTTTTCCATTAAAGCTCGCTTCATAACTAGCTTCTGGGCATGCGCGGGTTGAAAAACGTCGTTTTAAGCAACGTTTTTTGCTACACACAGTGACTTTTTGTGAAACAAAACGACGTTTTGAAAAACGACACATAAAATTGAAGCATGCTTCAATTTTTTTTTTCGTTTTTTACAAGACATGAAACAACGTTTTCCCCTACACACGGTCAATGAAGGTCATTTTTTTCATCACATAAAGTGATCGTGTGTACGGGGCATAAGAGTTGACCCAGAGTTCAACCACTCATCCCAAATTCTATAATATTTCTGGGGTGTTCCTCTATGCTTGTACAATAGTTTCTCATAAGAAAGGATTTGATTTACCGCCCCAAGCCATTGTCCCTTCGAAGGAAGCGTATGTTGCATTCATCCAAGTACAATTTGTTTGCGGGCCATAAATAAAGTTTCTTGTAAACAAGTCTTAGGGCCAGATTCAGGTAGATGAGAGCATCTTTGCTCCAGAGTAACGCTTCTCATTTACGTTACTCTGACGACCCTTTCAGCGCAAGTACTGTTATTCACATAGCAGTTGCGCGTAAACTTGCGCCAGAGTAACGATAATGCGCTGGCGTAACCCGACGCAAGGGGAAGTGGGTGTGATCATATGTAAATGATGGGCGGAGCCCAGCGCAGAGGCTTACGTTCAGCGCATCAACCACGGAGCATGCGCAGTGAGTGAGGCTCCACTCGCCTTCTTTGTGCGCATGCTCACAACTTCCGTCGGCACCACTTCACGGGAAACGTCAGCGCAATGCCTTCCGTTGGGCGTTTAAATGCGCCCGTAGAAGCGCCATTCCGGCACTAAAGTATATCCTGCTCCCCCTCCCCGCAGTGATGTTACTTTTGTTCTGAGATGGCTGCTCCCGTTCCCCGCAAACACACAGGAGAAAGCTGAACTCTAAAGGCCAGGAGCTGTCAGCCGTCATCTCGGCTATGGAGACCTATGATGTCTTCCTCCATGGCTGTAAAATTTGACAGACAAGCATGGACAGAGGTGTTGTCCTGCAAGTGGGGGTGCTCAGCTAGCTCTTATCGTCGGTAACGCTGCTGTAGCTGCTCTCCTGCTGACCTGTGGCCATCTGGAGTAAAGATAAAGCAGCCTTTTGTAGAAATAACTTTGCGCCGGACGGACGAGATACGCGCGGCGCATGTAGCCAGCGTATGGTGCTAATCCGTTCGTGAATTGGGAAAAATCCCTCATTTGCATATTTGCAGGGGAAATCAATAGGCGCGACTGATGCGCCAAGCGAAATTAAGCGCTGACGATACTCTGGCGTCGGAAAGTTCCGCCGGTCGCAAATGGCCCGTTATTGGGCGCATCTAGTTTGGTGGGTACGGGCACATAGAAACGACGGCGCATCTTCACAGTTACGCGGCGCATATCGAATTACTCCAGCGCAACTCTACCTGAATCTGGCCCTTAGTATATACATTCCACCTCTGACTCTCCACTAACCCCAATAGACATACTTCTGGAGTAAATGGGACGCATCCTCCCACAACTTCTGATAGTATATCTAAAACCTGTCTTCAATATCTACTGATGCCAGGACAAGACCACATCATGTGCTCGAAGTCGGCCCGTGGTAGATGACATCTTGCACACTCCGCGTTTACTACTCTCCCCATCAGGCTTAGTTTATACGGTGTAAGATAAACCTGGTGTATTATGTAAAACTGTATCAATCTATTATTGCTTGCAGGTGATACTTTCAAATGTGATTTGCAGGCTTCCCCCCAGATCTCATCCGTCATAGATGGACATATCGTTTGCCACTTCCTCTTAATCTGAAGCGGAGAGTCCCGCATCTTAGCCTGCATAAAATATGTGTACAATTTGGATAGTAATCCATTTGGCCCTTGAGTTCTCATAATTCCTATAAGGGGGAATTTAGATATACCTATACTTTTACTACCAAATTGGGCACTTAACGCATGTCTTAACTGTAAAAATCTATAAAAGAATGTATCGACTAGTTTATATTGTGTTTTCAAATAATCAAATGAGCATATATTCCCACTTTGGTATACCTGTTCCAAAGCTACTATTCCTTTTTTCTTCCAAAATATACTATCCTTGAATGTATATAGTTCTCCAAACAAGGGATTATCCCACATAGATAGCTCAGCAGGGATATCCCTGAAGCCCATTAATTTTTTTACCTCCCGCCATACTGATCGTACCAATGAGAGTATCGGTATCTTGACCCCTGGTGTATGTATACGTTTTGTCTCTAATACTACCAAAAAGTTCTCAGCTTGTAATATATTTAACAAATACTTCTCTACTCCCGAGCTTTGTTCCTGTGTAAACCAGTTACGCAAATGTCTCATTTGTCCTGCCAAGTAATACAAATAGACATCTGGCAGCGCCAACCCTGCCTCTGTCTTTGGGCGCTGTAATGTTGTCAGCTTTACTTTACATCTACCTTTTGCCCATATAAATGTTATAAATTGTGAATTCAACTTTTTAAAGAACTTTTTAGGCACTACTACTGGGGAGTGTGAGAAGATGTACAAACACTTTGGTAGTAGGATCATTTTAATTAAATGTATTCTTCCCACCACTGACAAGGGGAGTTTACTCCAAATCCTCAACTTGACTTTAATATACTCCATCAATGAATAAACATTGGCCTCCAATGCCGCCTGGGATTGTCTTGTTATATGGATCCCTAAATATTTAAAGGAGTCCACTATCTTAAGTGGGGTATCCGTCATCTCCTCCATTTCCCCCTCTCGATGCATTGGCATTAGAAAAGACTTCTGCCAATTAATCTTAAAGGATCACTAAATGAATTTTTTTTTAGCTTAATAGCTTCCTTTACCTTACTGCAGTACTGGTTTCATGTCCTTATTGTTCATTTTTGCTTTGAAGTTGCTGTAATCCTGCTCTGTTCTCCACACTTCCTGCTTGTCTGTTTCCTTATAACCACAGTGCTGGGAGCTTTCTCACGGTGGTCTAAGCTGTCATTACTGTGTGTCTAAAACTTTCCAGAATTCTCAGATTCATTTTAAAAACAAAACACTGCCCTGGATTTGTTTGTTTTTGTTCTGTGTGTCTATTTCTACTTCACAGAAACATGAAGCCAGTTCAAAAGTGAAACTACCCTGCAGGCACATTATATGATTGATTTTTATCTATTTTTAATAATTTTGAAAAAGTAATTTCAGCAAAAAAATGTTTTTCTTTAGTGACCCTTTAAGTCCTGAGTACCTACCAAATGTATCTATTATACTCATAGCATTCCTCAGGGTATCCTGTGTATCTTGCATATACAATATAATGTCATCTGCATACAGTCCAATCTGTTCTGTGCTGTCGCCCATCTCTATCCCCTTATATTCTTCAGACTGACGGAATCGCAAAGCTAATGACTCAATTGTAATAACAAATAGAAGAGGAGACAGCGGACACCCCTGCCTCATACTCCTAAATAAGTTAATTGATGGGGTTAATATCCCATTAATCAATAGCTTAGATTGCAGGGCTGCATATAGTATCCTTATCCATTGCTTAAATCTGTTCCCGAATCCAAACTTCCCCAGTGTTGCCTGCAAGAATCTCCACTACAGAGTCAAAGGCTTTGGCTGTATCAAGAGATGCCAAAGCCCCTGTCTCTGGAATATACTCCTTCATCTGTACTACCAATTGTGTTCTACGAATGTTTATCGATGTTGATTTGCCAATTATAAAACCTGCCTGGTCGGCATGCACTATAGATGTTATTACAGTATTTAATCTTTTGCCAATATCTTGGCCAAAATTTTATAATCGCAGTTCAACAAAGATATTGGCCTATATGAGGTACATTTACTTGGGTCCTTATCCTTTTTTAATAATAAAACTACTGTTGCTTCATACATGGAATGTGGGAGTTCTCCTCTAACAAAGGCCTCTCTATATACCTTAGTTAGTATTGGAGCTAGCAAATCTACATATCGACTATACACCTCCAGGAGTAAACCATCCGGGCCTGGGGATTTACCCGTTGCCAACGAGCCGATAGCTTCCCTTACTTCTGCCTCTGTAATCTCCTCGTCCATTAATTTAACATTTTCTCTTGTTAATTTTGGGAATTCTACTTCCTCCAGGTACCCCACTATATCCTCCTCTGCACACGTTAATGAGGTGGCATACATTTTAACATAATATTCATGGAAGCATTTAAGTATTTCTTTTATTGTACAAACTAATATCCCCTGTTCATTTTGTATCTTGGAAATAGCTGAAGATGTCTGTTTAGCTATAAATGCCAATAGTCTACTAGCTTGGTTCCCCTGTTCAAAAAATGTCTGTCGTAAAAAGATTTGTTTCCGTTTGGCTTTTATTTCTTTTTTTCTTTCCCACCTTGCCTGATTTTTACTCAAGGGGTTGGATATAAAATCATCCTCCGCTTTTGTACACTGTTTAGCCAGTTCCTCCTCTCCTTGCCTACTAACACGTTTAACGTGTGATATAGTTGACTTCAAGACCCCCTGCAGGTATGCCTTAAATGTATCCTATACACTACCATCCAGGGCCGGTACAAGGCAGGGGCGGAAGGGTCGGGTGCCCCGGGCGATATAATTTGTGGGCGGGAGAGGGCGCAGATAAGGTGCCGGGCTGGCAGTGTGCTTTAGTAACTTCACAGTACATACTAGCCGGCTCTGCGCCCCCCCCCCCTCCTGCGGCTGCAGCGCTCCCCCTCCTGTGTATATCACGGAGCTGGCTGTGTTTGTGCGGACTTGGTCAGGCACGGGCAGGGAAGGCCTTGTAAAAATACCACTTGCATCGGTTGGACGGACACTCGCACCGGCGCTCTGCTGCAGATATACAAACACAGACAGTGTATCGGCGGCCGGCGGGTGTCACGGCTGGCCGCCGATACACTGTCTGTGTTAGTATATCTGCAGCAGAGCACCGGTGCGAGTGTCCGTCCAACCGATGCATTCACTTCCTTGTTGGGCGGAGTGTGCTCCGCCCGACATGAGCTTCCTAGTCCCGCCCCGCGTGATGTCATTTACATGCCGGGAGGCGGGATGAGAGAGCCGAGGAGAGGCTGCTGCAAAGACCTACGAGGAGCCAGTGAAGCCCCATGCAACAGTGCAAGTAAGTTTGCAGAGGCTGAAAACCTTACATAAGGCAGTGTTGTCAACTTGTTGTCACAGTGGCTTTGCTATGTTAACTGCCTGCCCTGAGGTGATTAACACTTTGGGGGGGGGGGGGGAGGGGGTTTACTGTACAATGGTATTTTCAATATGCAGCATTGAGGGGGTTAATGTACTGCCACTGATGCACTGGTGACCAGTGGCAGTTAAATTAACCCCTCTGTGCTGCATTAGTGACACCAGTGTCAGTGTTTATTTCCCCTATGTGGTGCAGCATGAAAGGGTTCATAAACACTGACACTGGTGTCACTAATGCAGCACAGAGGGGTTAATTTAACTGCCACTGGTCACCAATGCATCAGTGACCAATGGTGTATTTGATACTGCTCACCTCCCATACACTCCGCACCCCTCTCATGTACATACCACCCACCTCCATACACTCCGCACCCCTCTCATGTACATACCACCCCCCGCCATACACTCCGCACCCCTCTCATGTACATACCACCCCCCGCCATACACTCCGCACCCCTCATGTACATACCACCCCCCGCCATACACTCCGCACCCCTCTCATGTACATACCACCCCCCGCCATACACTCCGCACCCCTCTCATGTACATACCACCCCCCGCCATACACTCCGCACCCCTCTCATGTACATACCACCCCCAACCATACACTGCGCACCCCTCTCATGTACATACCACCCCCAACCATACACTCCGCACCCCTCTCATCTACATACCACCCACCTCCATACACTCCGCACCCCTCTCATGTACATACTACCCCCCAACATAGACACCGCACCCCTCTCAGGTTTTCTGCCATTGTACAGTACCATTATAATAGCATCATGGGCTGTGGCCCCTACTAGGTAGATGGTGACCTGTGTCATACATAAAAAAAACAGTGTGTGTTGCTAAGTTATGCTATATATTGGGCATGGTTTTTTAGTTTGATTAGAAATTTTAGTCAAACATTTTTATTTTTATTTATTTATTTTTTACATTTTTTGGTGATAGTTTTTTTGTCAGATATCATGGTTCTAAACGGACCCCTGAAGTCTCACTATTGAGACAGTGAAAGGGACTGAGGAAAAACATTCCCCAGTTCCTTTTCTCTGTAACCTCAGCTACACTGCAGTTGAATGGACAGGAGACAGAGGCTTCTGTTAATTCATAAACTAAAGCATAGGGAACACAGTTTACTGTGCGTCAATTATGAATGAACACAGTGAGTGATCAGTATTGATCACTCACTATGTTCCTTTAGAAAAGGTAGGGGCTGGTAAATGACAGGCCTCCATTCTGAATATCCCCAACAGCAGTCAGCGGGTGAGCAGAGGAGGGAAGTCAGCAGCACTGTGGGGGGCACACTGTTATTTTGTATCACTTGAATTATTTTTCCTATTATGAGCGTGAGTGGAGCCTTGTGTCCAAGTCAGGGGGAATAAGGAGGACATAATAAGGGGGAATAAGAAGGACATTCTCAAAAAAGGTCGAAGGAAAATCCCCATGGAAATCACGGGACTGGCTTCCAGGCTTCATGGGTACTTTGTTTAAAGAACAAGAGCCCCCCCCAAGTAAATTACAGGGGTAGCAGGAGAGAAAATGTTCCATTCTTGCAAAAGCCCTTTATAAGGGAGAAGTATCTTTTAGCAAAAGGGAAGGATTCTGCACCCTTCCCTTGCGGGAATGCCTGCGGTAATGTCCAGGCAGGCACAAATAGTCACAAAGGTGACCATGAACAGTGACGATAATTGGGGGGGGGGCACCGTTTGCCATCTTTGCCCTGGGCACCAAATTACCTTGTCCCAGCACTGCTACCATCCATTGCATAGGTCCCATGTGCCTCAATAAAGATATCTAGTTGTTCTGGTATACGGTCATCATGCCCAATTTGTGCTAGCCAGTATGGATACATTTTCCAGGTTGGCCTGTTACCCCTAGGACCAATATTTAATCCGAACAAAAGTGGGGAGTGATCGGATACCCCCCGAGGTAGGTAGCCAACTGATTGTACCAATGGTTGAACTTTATCATTCCCACAAACCATATCTATACGCGACAAACAGCTTCCTCCTGGGGCTGACCACGAAAACACCCTGGTCTGTGGATTCCTAATTCTCCACAGGTCGGTCCAACCTACCTCAACCAAAAGCCTTTTTAGTATATTTTCTCTACTGACCCGTTTAGGGGTCGCCCCTCCATGTCTGTCTAAGGTTGGATCCAATAACATATTGTAATCCCCCATGCACATCACATAGGCATCAGGATATTGAGCTAGGAACAGCACTGCCTCCTTCAAAACCTGTATACCCCCATGAGGTGGATTATAAACTCCCATCAACATAAATAACAATGAATATAAGGCCTCTTTTACACGGAGCGGTCCGTTTTTCGGTCTGCTCCGTGTGTGTCCGTCGGCTCAGCGGGGGGTCCGGCTGAGCTGTCGGCGGACAGGGCGGTCCCCGCACACTGTGCAGGGACCGCCCTGTCTCTCCTCCGCTATCCCCTATGGGGGATCGGATGTTAACGGACTGTCTTGCATCCGATCCGCCGGACGGAAGAAAAATAGGGTTTTCTTCCGTCCGCAAAAACGGATGCGGATCTTGCGGACGTTAGCGGATGCATCTTCCGCTAACGGACGCGATCCCATAGGGGCCCATTACAAGTCCGTAAACGGACTTGTAATAAGCGGACGAACGGTCCGCTCATGTGAAAGGGGTCTAAAACTCCATAAATAAATACATATCTACCCTCAGAGTCACATTTATACTTAATACATTCCCATGGCACTGAGCGGTGTATCAACATGGACACTCCCCTTGAGTATGATGTATGATATGAGTGGTATACAGTATATGATTAACCCATGGTTTCTTTAAATATTTTAAATTATCCTTTGTCATATGCGTTTCCTGCATACATACTATTTTTGCCTTGGTCTGTCCAATGATTGTAAATATCTGACTTCTCTTAGTGGTTGACCCCAGTCCTCTTATGTTCCAGGATATAAAAACACATTGTTCACTCATGTTTTCCTAACTTTAATAACCTCCAGGGGCAATACTCTCTCAGCTTCCTATCTTCCTTAAAGGTTATCTGTATCAAGTAGGGTGGTAGCGCTGCTTCCCGTGGCAACAAGTTTGTCTCCATTCTAAACCTTCCATTTCTAATACCCTCATTATACCTTAGTAACTCAAAATGTAAAAAGAAAAAAAATGAGACATTGCCTGCAACTGGCATTTTCCCTAGTCGCTTGCAATTCGTAAAGTGTCCAGCCTGTCTAATTAAAGAACTGCAGCTTCTTCCACTCCCTAAAAAAAAAAGGGGAGGGGGTATGTAGGAGTACAAGCAGCCAAAGAACTCCATAGGGACAAAAGGTGTTACACAATTAAACCCCTACTTCCCCAGGATATATACATCATTCCCTTTCCACCTCGACCCCCCTTCTACTCTCCCTCCAAGCTATAGGCTAAGAACATTGTCATCATATAAAGAAGAAAAATTGTAGATCCTGACAGAAATGAGGTGTCCATGTCAGGGTTTTTCTTTCTCAGAGAATAGGTGCAGGAACTCCCCCCTTCTGAGTCCCACCCCCTTGTGTCCGCCCCCTACCCACCTCCAAGCACCATCCCTTGATTCCACCCCCTACCCACCTCCCAGTACTGCCCCAAGTATCATTTGCTAAATCATTTGTATGTAATTTGTTCTTGTCCAATAACAAGAAAAGCAGTAAAAAAAGATGCACTGGAGCCAGCAACAATAGACCCCAACCGAGTAATAATAGATCCTTCCCAGCAACAATAGATTCCCCTCCCACCAATAATAGACCCCCACACCAGCAACAACAGATCCCTTACACAATAATAGACCCCCCAGCAACAATGGTCCCCACCCCCAGAGCCGTCTTTAATATGGTTTGGGCCCTGGGCAAACATCTTTTTTGGGCCCCCCTCCAGCTTATTTTAGGCCTGGCTGGTTCACATGTATGTGTTTTGGCGGCCCTCATTGCCATGCCTTCGTTTCCTGCAGAAAAAAGGTGCATTCAGCATTTTAAAAATACAGTTGCCTTGAAATCCATTCTGCTTTTGCACCATGCTACTTACCTGCAGTTCTTGCACAATGCTACTTACCTGCAGTTCTTGCACCATGCTACTTACCTGCAGTTCTTGCACACACAAATGCACTGTGTTTTTAAAAGCGTGACCTAAACATCTAAAAATGCAGCAAGTTTGACAGTGCAGGAACTGCAGATAAGTCACAGCAGACAGCAGAATGGACAGACAGTGCTGTATTTCATTGCTTGATGGGCATAGGTGTGCCGTGTGCGCAGCCTATTACATGAGGCATGCGCTTTTCTTTGCAGGAAATGCAGGCATGGCGGCCCATTCGGGCTGCTGTGCCTGCACAAATGTGGGCCGCCAAAACACATACATGTGAACCAGTCGGGCCCAAAATAAGCCCATCAAGCAGTTAAATACAGACAGTAATGCCATGTGCTCTGAGGCCTCACTCAGCCTGGACTGCAGGTCTGGTCTGTGACTTAAAGAGTTCCTCTATTTTACACATGGCATGGCCTGGGGTCCCATGGTGCTAAAGCAGAATGGACAGACGGTGCTGTGACCCCATGCCATGCCATGTGTAAAATACAGGAACTTTTTAAAACACTGACCAGGCCTGCAGTAAATCATCAAATATTATAAAGACTTTGGGCACACTCTACAGAAAACTTCTATTTACGTTATAGCAAACAGTGACATACCTTGGAGTGCAGGACATGAAATAGAAGTTAGCCTCGGGAAAAGCAAACTGGGGATGCCATAAAATCACATTCTAATTCACTTTTATATACAAGCAGCACCCAGTGGCAGGAAGGGAGAAGTGCATGTCTAAAGGGAAGCCAGGGGTTCTGTACATTTTATAACACTGGGAAGGGAAGCAGTACTGCGTGCCGCTGAAGATTTTCAGCATAGATTTGTGGGCAGCACAGGGGCTTAACGGGCGGCTCTGCTTTGGGCCCCCAACACTGACAGGGCTGTTTGCTCTATGGTTAAGACGGCCCTGCCCACCCCAGTAACAACAGTCCCCCCCAGCAATAATAGACCCCCACCCCAGCAACAACAGATCCCTTACACAGTAATAGACTCCCACCCCAGCAACAACAGATCCCTTACACAATAATAGACCCCCACCCCAGCAACAACAGATCCCTTACACAATAATAGACCCCCCACCCCAGCAACAACAGATCCCTTACACAATAATAGACTCCCACCCCAGCAACAACAGATCCCTTACACAATAATAGACTCCCCCCAGCAACAATGGTCCCCACCCCAGTAACAAAAGTATCCCCAAGCAATAATAGACCCCCACCCCAGCAACAACAGATCCCTTACACAATAATATACTCCCACCCCAGCAACAACAGATCCCTTACACAATAATATACTCCCACCCCAGCAACAACAGATCCCTTAAACAATAATAGACTCCCCCCCCAGCAACAATGGTCCCCACCCCAGTAACAACAGTTCCCCCCAGCAACAATAGACCCCCACCCTAGCAACAACAGATCCCTTACACAATAATAGACCCCCACCTTAGCAACAACAGATCCCTTACACAATAATAGACCCCCACCCCAGCAACAACAGTTCCCCCCAGCAATAATAGACCCCCACCCCAGCAACAACAGATCCCTTACACAATAATAGACTCCCACCCCAGCAACAACAGATCCCTTACACAATAATAGACCCCCACCCCAGCAACAACAGATCCCTTCCACAATAATAGACCCTCACCCCAGCAACAACAGAACCCTTACACAATAATAGACTCCCCCCAGTAACAACAGATCCCTTACACAATAATAGACTCCCCCCAGCAACAATGGTTCCCACTCCAGTAACAAAAGTTCCCTCCAGCAATAATAGACCCCCACCCCAGCAACAACAGATTCCCTTATGCAATAATAGACTCCCCCCAGCAACAATGGCCCCCACCCCAGTAACAAAAGTTCCCCCCAGCAATAATAGACCCCCACCCCAGCAACAACAGATCCCTTACACAATAATATCTTCCCCCCCAGCAACAACAGATCCCTTACACAATAATAGACTCCCCCCAGCAACAATGGTCCCCACCCCAGTAACAAAAGTTCGACCCAGCAATATCAGACCCCCATCCCAGCAACAACAGATTCCCTTATGCAATAATAGACTCCCCCCAGCAACAATGGCCCCCACCCCAGTAACAAAAGTTCCCCCCAGCAATAATAGACCCCCACCCCAGCAACAACAGATCCCTTACACAATAATAGCTTCCCCCCCAGCAACAACAGATCCCATACACAATAATAGACTCCCCCCAGCAACAATGGTCCCCACCCCAGTAACAAAAGTTCGACCCAGCAATAATAGACCCCCATCCCAGCAACAACAGATCCCTTACACAATAATAGACCCCCACCCCAGCAACAACAGATCCCTTACACAATGATAGACCTCCCCCCAGCAACAATGGTCCCCACCCCAGTAACAAAAGTTCCCCCCAGCAATAATAGACCCCACCCCAGCAACAACAGATCCCTTACACAATAATAGACTCCCCCCAAGCAACAATGGTCCCCACCCCAGTAACAAAAGTTCCCCCCCAGCATTAATAGACCGCCACCCCAGCAACAACAGATCCCTTACACAACAATAGACTCCCCCCAGTAACAAAAGTTCCCCCCAGCAATAATAGATCCACCCCAGCAACACTAGACCCCCACCAGTGACCATACATCCCCCAGCAGACAGCATCAATAGACCCTCCAGCACACCCCTTGCTATTACACACATTTGGTGCTGAGGGTGCTGGAACTGTGTTCTCCCCCACGTTCCCGCTGAACTATCTATTGTAAACTACTAATCCCCCCTCCCCCCATTTAATAAACACGAAAAGAGGAAGACGTGTCTGTAGTCTGAATCGGTAGAGCGGCCTAAAAGGTGACAACCAAGGTTCCCTCCATAGACATTGTGAAGGGGGCGTTGTCACCAGGGCCGATCCTAGGGTCACAGGCGCCTGGGTGCAGAAATATTTCTGGTGCCCCCACATGGGCGTGGTAATTTTTACTAACTCCTCCCCTTTACACATGTTTCCATGGCAATGACTCAACCACAAAGATGCTCCTCCACGAAGTCCTCATTACCCCGGGATACTTACATGATCTCTTAATAATAAACAAAATTCAGGAAGAGAAGCAGAGTACTTTATTGGGACCTGGAGAGGGGGCCACTCTGATGGACACAGAGAGGGCTTTTGCTAGAGAGTCTGTTAGAAAGACCCCCAGGCATACTACAGACATGATACAGGAGATGGTCAGAGACTGCAGACATGATACAGGAGATGGTCAGAGACTGCAGACATGATACAGGAGATGGTCAGGGACCGCAGACGTAGTACAGGAGATGATCAGAGACTGCAGACATAGTACAGGAGATGAACAGAGACTGCAGACATAGTACAGGAGATGATCAGAGACTGCAGACATAGTACAGGAGATGGTCAGAGACTGCAAACATAGTACAGAAGATGGTCAGAGACCGCAGACACAGTACAGGAGATGGCCAGAGACTGCAGACATAATACAGGAGATGGTCAGAGACTGCAGACACAGTACAGGAGATGGTCAGAGACTGCAGACATAATACAGGAGATGGTCAGAGACTGCAGACACAGTACAGGAGATGATCAGAGACTACAGACATAGTACAGGAGATGTCAGAGACTGTAGACATAGTGCAGGAGATGATCGCAGACTGCAGACACAGTACAGGAGATGATCAGAGACTGCAGACATAATACAGGAGATGATCCGAGACTGCAGACATAGTACAGGAGATGGTCAAAGACTGCAGACATAGTACAGGAGATGGTCAGAGACTACAGACACAGTATAGGATACGGTCAGAGACTGCAGACATAGTACAGGAGATGATCAGAGGCTGCAGACATAGTACAGGAGATGATCAGAGACTGCAGATATAGTACAGGAGATGGTCAGAGACTGCAGACATAATACAGGAGATGGTCAGAGACTGCAGACATAATACAGGAGATGGTCAGAGACTGTAGACATAGTACAGGACATGATCAGAGACTGCAGACATACTACAGGAGATGGTCAGAGACTGCAGACATAGTACAGGAGATGGTCAGGGACTGCAGACATACTACAGGTAATGGTCAGGTCAGAGACTGTAGACATAGTACAGGAGATGGTCAGAGACTGCAGATATAGTACAGGAGATGGTCAGAGACTGCAGACATAGTACAGGACATGGTCAGAGGCTGCAGATATAGTACAGGAGATGGTCAGAGACTGCAGATATAGTACAGGAGATGGTCAGAGACTGCAGACATAGTACAGGAGATGATCAGAGACTGCAGATATAGTACAGGAGATGGTCAGAGACTGCAGACATAGTACAGGAGATGGTCAGAGACTGCAGATATAGTACAGGAGATGGTCAGAGACTGCAGATATAGTACAGGAGATGGTCAGAGACTGCAGACATACAGTGCCTTGCAAAAGTATTCGGCCCCCTTGAACTTTGCGACCTTTTGCCACATTTCAGGCTTTAAACATAAAGATATAAAACTGTAATTTTTTGTGAAGAAGCAACAACAAGTGGGACACAATCATGAAGTGGAACAAAATTTATTGGATATTTCAAACTTTTTTAACAAATAAAAAACTGAAAAATTGGGCGTGCAAAATTATTCAGCCCCCTTAAGTTAATACTTTGTAGCGCCACCTTTTGCTGCGATTACAGCTTTAAGTCTCTTGGTGTATGTCTCTATCAGTTTTGCACATCGAGAGACTGAAATTTTTGCCCATTCCTTCTTGCAAAACAGCTCGAGCTCAGTGAGGTTGGATGGAGAGCGTTTGTGAACAGCAGTTTTTAGTTCTTTCCACAGATTCTCGATTGGATTCAGGTCTGGACTTTGACTTGGCCATTCTAACACCTGTATATGTTTATTTGTGAACCATTCCATTGTTGATTTTGCTTTATGTTTTGGATCATTGTCCTGTTGGAAGACAAATCTCCGTCCCAATCTTAGGTCTTTTGTTGCAGACTCCATCAGGTTTTCTTCCAGAATGGTCCTGTATTTGGCTCCATCCATCTTCCCATCAATTTTAACCATCTTCCCTGTTCTTGCTGAAGAAAAGCAGGCCCAAACCATGATGCTGCTGCCACCACCATGTTTCACAGTGGGGATGGTGTGTTCAGGGTGATGAGCTGTGTTGCTTTTACGCCAAACATAATGTTTTGCATTGTTGCCAAAAAGTTCGATTTTGGTTTCATCTGACCAGAGCACCTTCTTCCACATGTTTGGTGTGTCTCCCAGGTGGCTTGTGGCAAACTTTAAATGACACTTTTTATGGATATCTTTAAGAAATGGCTTTCTTCCTGCCACTCTTCCATAAAGGGCAGATTTGTGCAGTATACGACTGATTGTTGTCCTATGGACAGAGTCTCCCACCTCAGCTGTAGATCTCTGCAGTTCATCCAGAGTGATCATGGGCCTCTTGGCTGCATCTCAGATCAGTCTTCTCCTTGTATGAGCTGAAAGTTTAGAGGGACAGCCAGGTTTTCGTAGATTTGCAGTGGTCTGATACTCCTTCCATTTCAATATTATCACTTGCACAGTGCTCCTTGGGATGTTTAAAGCTTGGGAAATCTTTTTGTAACCAAATCCAGCTTTAAACTTCTCCATGACAGTATCTCGGACCTGCCTGGTGTGTTCCTTGTTCTTCATGATGCTCTCTGCGCTTTAAACGGACCTCTGAGACTATCACAGTGCAGGTGCATTTATACGGAGACTTGATTACACACAGGTGGATTCTATTTATCATCATTAGTCATTTAGGTCAACATTGGATCATTCAGAGATCCTCACTGAACTTCTGGAGAGAGTTTGCTGCACTGAAAGTAAAGGGGCTGAATAATTTTGCACGCCCAATTTTTCAGTTTTTTTTTTTGTTAACAAAGCTTGAAATATCCAATAAATTACGTTCCACTTCATGATTGTGTCCCACTTGTTGTTGATTCTTCACAAAAAATTACAGTTTTATATCTTTATGTTTGAAGCCTGAAATGTGGCAAAAGTTCGCAAAGTTCAAGGGGGTCGAATACTTTCGCAAGGCACTGTAGTAGAGGAGATGATCAGAGACTGCAGACATAGTACAGGAGATGATCAGAGACTGCAGACATAGAACAGGAGATGGTCAGAGACTGCAGACATAGTAGAGGAGATGATCAGAGACTGCAGACACAGTACAGGAGATGATCAGAGACTTCTGACATAGTACAGGAGATGATCAGAGACTGCAGACGGACACACACCTATGCTCAGTTCAGGATGGATACAAACAAGGAGAGAAGGAGCAGAGGCGGCTCTCTAATTAGGCAAATTAGGCGGTCGCCTTAGGCCTCGCCCCCAAAGGGGCCTCGCGGCCACCTAATTTGCCTCAAGAATTGGTTAGAGAAAATCCTATAACCGTTGAATTCATAGTTCATATAATTTAAAACTCTTAATATATGCAATTTGTATAGTTAATTTTTATCTCTTGAATTATTTTTCGCATTATGGATATGAATGGGGCCTCATGTCTCGGATTTGTCTAAGGCCTCACAAAGCCTAGAGCCGCCTCTGAGAAGGAGGGAGGGGAGAAATCTGCCACTTTGGCCCCCCCCCACCTCTGCAGGTGCCTGGATTCAAAGCACCCTGTGCACCCTGCCTAGGATCGGCCCTGATTATCACCATAGGACAGGAAGTGCTTTATTTGCAGGATTATGGGGTGAAAATAACGGAAAAAAATCCTGCAACAAGAAAACAAATGCAGCCAGCCCATGTAAGGATTGCTAAGTGGAGTTGTATTAAAAAATGTTGTTGTTGGTCCAGCACAGAGCTGGAATCCCCTCCCCCGTCCGAGCCGATACAGCTCCTGCAGAACTGCTCCTGATCTCCCATAATGATGAAGAGTGGTAATAACCACCCAGGTTTACGGGTCTCTTTATGAAATCAATGCGTTTGTTCTGGCACCTCGTCAGAGTGCCGTCATTAAGATGATGTATTGCCCGGGAACGCCGAGCTCTCCCGGCTTAGCATTCGCCGCCACCTCTCCCAGGCTGGAGATTCATGATCTAGATTGACTCGTCAATAGTTAATGAGGGAACTATGGGAACACCCGCCATGTCGTACGCACAGAATCCACCAAAGGACTCGGAATGGAAGAAATACTAACACGCCTATCAATAGAACCCGTCTATTATCATCGAACGTTACTCTGTATCCACTCAGTGCCATGGAGCATCACTCAACGATGCGGTCATAAAATACAGTCTAGTGGTCGGTGAGATGTTCCACTTGTAGATCTATTATTCCTGTAGCAGTGTCCCCTCCCCCGTGCCTCCTGACTGGTGCTTGAATTCTGCTGCTCAGGGCTCAGGCATGGACTGGCCATTGGGACTTTCCCGGCGGGCCGATGGCTTAGTGGGCCGGTCAGTTGCAGTCCTGAAGCCGCTCCTCTCTGACAACAAGTGATCGCGATTTCACTCCTGTCAGGAGGAGCAGCAGCCGTCACCTGCTGGTGTGAGTATTAGCCTTTCTGCTCCCTTCCGCCCTATAGGGGGAGATAGACAGCCAGCAGACTTTCCTTTCTCTCTCCCATTATCACTTGTCACTTATAACACGACTGGAGAGAGGAATGATGCTGCCTTTCTGGAGAGCTGTGAGTGGGTACATGTGGGAGGGGGAGGAGAAGGGGGACACTCTGATTCAAGGGGGGACACACTGATTGGGGACATTTTGGTACAAAGGGGGACACTGATGGGGGACACTCTGATGCAGTGGGGGACACTCTGATGCAATGAGGGACACTCTGATGGAAGGGGGGCTCTCTGATGCAAGGGGGCTCTCTGATAAAAGGGGAAGGTGTCATGAGCAGCTTGTCATGAGCAGTTGGCACATCGGCGCGCACAGCCGCGCGCATTCGTGGTAGCGGCGCATCGGCGCGCACGGACGCGCGCAATCGCGGTACCGTAACGCGCCCGGGAGCGCGCACCAGCGGTGCGCGTGCACGTGAGGAAGCCGTTCTGGCGCCAAATTCAGCCTTAAAAGGGGTCTGAGCCCTGTGCTTCTTGCTGTCCTGTCTACAGCGTTCCTGTGAGTTACCTGCACCTGTTATCCTGATTGAACCTGTTCCCGACAACCCGGCTTGTACCTGTTATGCCCGCCTGCTGCCTGCCCTGACCTTGGCTTGCTCGACAATCCCTTTGCCTGATCCTCTGTACCTTCTGCTGCCCGCCCGTTGTTGACCCGGCCTGGAATCCGACCCTGCCTGTACCAGCTGTACCTGCTCCTGACCCACCAGCCAGTCGGTGGACTTACCTGCTGAGACTTGTTCCTGCTTGTTCTACGGGACACCTCCCCCGCTCCTGCTATCGCTCCTGCTTCCAGCTGCTCTACCGTGTGCCTTTAACCGTCAGCCTGCACCAGTTCTTCTACGTGCCTCCAGGGACTACTGACGCTTCTCACGGCCCCAGCATCAGCTTGCACCAGGCGCTTGTGCGACTCTGCAGTCCCGAACTTTCTGTCTGCTCTATCAGGAGTCCTGGGATCAGAGAAGCAAGGGCTGCCGCTCCCTGCACGTCGGGCTCATCCACTAGGTACATGACAGAAGGGGAGACTCTGATGCAGTGGGGGACACTCTGATGCACGGGGGAAACTCTGATGGGGACACTTTAATGCAATGGGGGACACTCTGATGCAATGCGGGACACTCTAATGCAAAGGGGGCTCTCTGATACAAGAGGGGGGACACTCTGATGCAAGGGGGACTCTCTGATGCAAGAAGGGACACTGAAGGGGAACACTTTGATGCAAGGGGGACTCTCTGCAAGGGGGATCTCTGATGCAAGGAGGGACACTCTGATGCAAGGGGGACTCTGATGGGGTACACTCTGATGCAAGAGAGACTCTGATGGGGGACACTCTAATACAAGGGGGACTCTGATGCAAGGGGGGCTCTTTGATGCAATAGGGGACACTCTGATGCAATGGGGGACATTCTAATGCAATGGGGGAAACTCTGATGCAAGAGGGCTCTCTGATACAAGAAGGGACACTGAAGGGGAACACTCTGATGCAAGAGGGACTCTCTGCAAGGGGGATCTCTGATGCAAGGGGGGCACTGATGGGGTACACTCTGATGCAAGGGAGACTCTGATGGGGGATACTCTGATGCAAGGGAGACTCTGATGGGGGACACTCTAATACAAGGGGGACTCTGATGCAAGGGGGACTCTGATGGGGGGGGACACTGATGTGGGGGGGACATGGATACAAGTGGGACACGGATGCAAGTGGGACACGGGGGCAAGGATGCAAGGGGGCACTCAAAATTAAAGTGGGCCGGTCTGGATAAAGTCCAGGGCCAATTTTTTTCCCAGTCCAGCCCTGAGGCTCATTCAAACCATAGAGTTGTGCAAGTGCATGTGGTTTGAACAAACTCTAAACTCTGCCCTGCTCCGATTTCAGCAGATATCTCATACCATGTATACTAAGTGTTGGTTTTATAAATGAATAGATGAAAACGAAGAACAAACAGGCATTTCAGGTATCGAGACACTACAACTTACATTCATTTAAAATCCAATGGACTCATCCTGACTGCTCTTCTGGTGCCTACTCTTGGTCTAGAAGGTTGTGGAAACTTCTAGAGTTAGTGGGTTAGGTGGGGCCGTTTTGGATATTTGTGAGGGCCTCAGCCAACCCAGTAAAGGGCTGGCAGAGGGCAGGCCAACTCATAGATATTCACAAGTCATACCAGCAGAAAAGGAGTCAAAGATGGAGATGTAGTGCTGTGGAGACTATCGTGGCCATCAAGGGATGACCCTAGTGTAGTGTTACCCTCGCAGGAGCCGCTTAAGTATGTTTGTTGCATACGTTGTCTTCTGTACATCATGGGGGTCACGGCAGCAGGGTCCATTTTGGTGTCTTTAGGGGTGCTGGCTTGAGAAGTTGATAGAGTATTGGTAATATCCTGGACGAGCACCCACTTGTAGCGCTACACCTGCAGGAGACGCTTAAGTATGTTTGTTGCATACTCTGCCTCTCAAGCCCAATAACAGTCTCTGTCCCTGGGCCTCACAGACCTGATCCTCTGTCCAGCCACTGACAGAAACTTCATTCACCACACACAGCTCCACTTGGTCATTTTCTTTTGTACACCATGGGGATCACAGCAGCAGGGTCCATCTTGGTGTCTTTAGGGGCGCCGGCTTGAGAAGTTGATAGAGTAGCGGTAATATCCCGGATGAGCCCCCACATGTAGCGCTACACCTGCAGGAGACGCTTAAGTATGTTTGTTGCATACTCTACCTCTCAAGCCCAATAACAGTCTCTGTCCCTGGGCCTCACGGACCTGATCCTCTGTCCAGCCACTGACAGAAACTTCATTCACCACACACAGCTCCACTTGGTCGTTTTCTTCTGTACATCATGGGGATCACAGCAGCAGGGTCTTCACGGACCTGATCCTCAGTCCAGACACTGCCATCTTGGTGTCTTTAGGGGTGCCGGCTTGAAAAGTTGATAGAGTAGCGGTAATATCCCGGACGAGCCCCCACATGTGGCGCTACTCCTGCAGGAGACGCTTAAGTATGTTTGTTGCATACTCTGCCTTCCAACCCCAAAAACTGCCCCTGGGCCCCAGGGCTTCACGGACCTGATCCTCTAGTCCAGCCACCGCCAGAAACTTCATTCACCAAACACAGCTTCACTTGGCCGTTTTTTTCTGTACACCATGTGGATCACAGCAGCAGGGTCCATCTTGGTGTCTTTAGGGGTGCCGGCTTGAAAAGTTGATAGAGTAGCGGTAATATCTCGGACGAGCCTCCACATGTAGCGCAACTCCTGCAGGAGACGCTTAAGTATGCAGAGGTGTATTTAGGTTTTGTGCTGCCCTAGGCCTGACTAAACTCATGCACCCCCTAATTTAAATATGACCCACCCCTTCCTATTACGGCCACACCCTGTGTTTAAGACCCTCCCTAACAAAATTCGAGTGAGGACACTAGTTCTGAGGGCCGGGGGGGAAAATGGATTCCCTTCATTTACTTAGATTTCCTCCTACTTCCTGGTTGCCCATAGAGCAGGAAGTGAAGGGAAATCTTCGCAATGGGACAGAGATGGTAAAAAATAAACTGACAGGGGCTATAAACCTCCCTTACTCTACCCAAAATGAAAACAAGTTCTACTTTAAGTAGATGGTGCAGCAGATTCATATAGCACAGTGAGGAAGGTTTGTGGTCCAGGATGATAAAACAGTCAAAATCTGAAGCGCCCCCCCCCCCCCCACAGTTGCGGAATGCCGGCCGCCCGAATACCAGAAGCAGCGCGGCCGCTTTTTGGGGGCGCTAGACTAATTTTCCTAACAGTGTAGCGCGGGGACTCTTTTTGTGCTGCCCCCCTGCAAAGTGCTGCCCTAGGCCTGGGCCTTGTTGGCCTAGGCCAGGATACAGCTCTTTAAGTATGTTTGTTGCATACTCAACCCCAATAACAGTCCCTGCCCCTGGGCTTCACGGACCTGATCCTCTGTCCAGCCACTGCCAGAAACTTTATTCACCACACACAGCTCTACTTGGCCGTTTTCTTCTGTACACCATGGGGATCACAGCAGCAGGGTCCATCTTGGTGTCTTTAGGGGTGCCGGCTTAAGAAGTTGATAGAGTAGCGGTAATATCCTGGACAAGCCCTCACATGTAGAGCTACTAAGTATGTTTGTTGTGTACTCTGCCTCTAAACCCCAATAACAGTCTCTGCCCCTGGGCCCCTGGGCTTCACGGACCTGATCCTCAGTTCAGCCACCGCCAGAAACTTTATTCACCACACACAGCTCCACTTGCCCGTTTTTTTCTGAACACCATGGGGTCAAAGCAGCAGGGTCCATCTTGGTGTCTTTAGGGGTGCTGGCTTGAGAAGTTGCTTTCAGTGTAGCGGTAATATCCCGGACGAGCCCCCACATGTAGCGCTACTCCTGCAGGAGACGCTAAAGTATGTTGCCTACTCTGCCTTTCAACCCCAATAACAGTCTCTGCCCCAGGGCTTCACGGACCTGATCCTCAGTCCAGCCACCGCCAGAAACTTCATTCACCACACACAGCTCCACTTGGCCGTTTTCTTCTGTACACCAAAAAGTGTAGCTGCTGACTTCTAATAAAACAGACACTTACCTATTCCACGGTCCAGCGATGCTGCTGCACAGTGCATCACTCTTCTCCTTGGGACCTCCATTCGCACTCTGGGCACCTAGCCATGGCGGCTTTTGGCTTCAGGGCCGGGCACGCACTGTGAATGCACGAGTCGCGCTGCACACCCAGAGTGGACAAGCGATCTCCTGGGACCTGTTACATGTCCCAGGAGATCACCTTGAGGGAGGGGCTGCCTAGGTGCAGAGGAGGAGTCGCTTAGGCGGTCCCTAGGTGAAAGTAGGACAGGAAGTCCCACTCCTAACTAAGCCCCCACTAACCCCCCCCAAAAAATGACATGCCAAATGTGGCATATAAGGGAGCGAGGAGTGCTTAAAGGGGAAGTTCCACGAGGAGGAGGAGGAGGAAGAGAACACTCAACATCAGCAGCAGTCTTCAAGGGATCGTTTTCAGTCCCCAGAAACCCATGGAGTTGTACGTGGCTAAGAGGAGGTGGCTGCAGATCATGTGATCCTTGGTGTCCCAGAGGACTCCGGACATAATGCCTCAGCAAACCTACGCTGCATGGCCTCCCTGATCCTGCAAAGCCTGCAAAAGGACCCTTGGATTCATGGTATCAAGGAGAGGGATCAGTACTGGCTGGCAACCCTTCTTGATCCACCTTACAAGGGTAAGGTTGCGGAACTTATCCAGCCTTCGCAGAGGGAGCAGAGGATGAATCTTTGGGAGGCCTTGCAGAAAGTTTTGTGCAATGCGTTTCCAGAGCCAGGGAGGTTACAATTTCCTGGTCCTCCTGGACAATGTGTTGCTGAGGCTTCGTTCAGTCACAGAAGGAGCGGTGGAAAAGATGGCTGTCTGACCGGTGTCTTCAGACAATTCTTCAGTCCTCAGCGCCAAGGTCTGATTAGTTCCAGCAACCTTCGTCAGCGTCTTAATTACATGGTGCAGGAATATTTAGGGGCAAGATTAGACTTGGAGACCTTTCCAACAGAACATCCACTGAGTTACTGGGTCTTAAGGATGGATCACTGGCCAGAGCTTGCACAGTATGCAAATAAGCTACTGGCCTGTCCTGCATCCAGCGTACTTTCTGAACGCACATTCAGTGCTGCTGAAGGCTTTGTAACTGATCACAGGGTGCTCCTGTCCACAGACACTGTTGATCGGCTCACATTCATAAAAATGAATCAGTCTTGGATCACCAGCTACCAAGTACCTGATGCTAATGTAACCAATTGATTTTTCAATGGATGTGGTATTCCCTGAAGACTGCCTATGCTGAGTGACTATTCTATTCCTCCTCAACCTTCATGATGATAGCTTCTAAGAATATTTTTGGTTCAGGGCACCACCACCACCCAAGGCCCAAACCTACAGTCTCTGTCTTTCTTGGGACTGCCTGTATACTGCTGTTCAGAGTATATAGGGCCTGGGGGCCCCACACTTTTTTTTATTTGGGTGTGGGGTTCCCCAAAGGGCCTGGTAATGGACTGGGGGAGGGGTAACCCTGCCCTTTTCCTCAATGACTTTTATCTGTATTGCCGGGACCGACAATTCATGAATAGCCGCAAGTAGGTTTAAATGACTTTTATCCTTTAGAAATGTCATTTTGTGCAGGGAAAGTTCTAAACACTGGAAACATGTGCCACTTTACAGGCATACTATAGACACCCCCCAGGTACGAAATTTAAAGGAATATTTCACTTTTATTCTTTCACCTTAAGCATTATTAAAATCACTGCTCCCGAAAAAAATGTCAGTTTTTAAAACTTTTTTTGCATTGATACATGTCCCATGGGGCAGGACCCGGGTCCCCAAACACTCCCCTGGGGCAGGACCTGGGTCCCCAAACCCTCCCCTGGGGCAGGACCCGGGTCCCCTAACAGTGACCTGGGGCAGGACCCGGGCCCCCCAAACACTCCCCTGGGGCAGGACCCGGGTCCCCAAACACTCTCCTGGGGCAGGACCCGGGTCCCCAAACAATCCCCTGGGGCAGGACCCGGGTCCCCCAAACACTCCCCTGGGGCAGGACCTGGGTCCCCCAAACACTCCCCTGGGGCAGGACCTGGGTCCCCAAACACTGCCCTGGGGCAGGACCGGGTCCCCAAACACTCCCCTATGGCTGGACCTGGGTCCCCAAACACTTCCCTGGGGCAGGACCCGGGTCCCCAAACACTCCCCTGGGGCAGGACCCGGGTCCCCAAACACTCCCCTGGGGCAGGAGCCGGGTCCCCAAACACTCCCCTGGGGCAGGACCCGGGTTTCCAAACCCTTTTTATGACTATAACTTGCATATTAACCTTTAAAACGTTTGAGTTTCACGTTCGGGTCCCAAGTCAAAAGTCTCCGGGTCATCTTTGACACCTACATGACAATGGATGCACAAATAGGGTCAGTAGTCAGTGGATCTCACTATCTGCTGCGCTTACTACGCAGACTTATTCCTTTTATTCCTAAAAAAGACATAGCAGTCGTGGTGGGAACAATTGTAAACTCCAGACTGGACTATGCAAATGCTCTCTATCTTGGACTCCTGAAGTACCAAATCTCTCGTCTGCAAGTAAATTCAAAATACGGCCGCCAGACTTGTGACTGCGAAAAAACCCTGGGAATCAATCTCACCTTCGCTGAGAACCCTTCATTGGTTGCCAGTAAAAGACAGAATTGCTTTTAAAGGACTGTCTGACGCATAAGTGCATCCATGGGAAGGCCCCCCAATTTCTATGTGAAAAACTAAAAGCTCACAACTCCAATCGCGTTCTGCGATCCACCAACCAAAATCTACTCCAGATACCCAAAGCCAGATACAAGTCCAAAGGAGAGCGAAGATTTGCGCTCCAGGCCCCAGACTATGGAAGGCTTTACCAACCAGCATTCGGTTGGAGGAGAACCACTTGACCTTTAGAAGAAAGATCAAAACTCATCTCTTTTGATATCAAAGGAGACAGAAACAACGAGCACCTAGAGGCGATTTAATTTGCATGTGCTGCGCTATATAAGTTCTTCATTCATTCATAGACTTTAACGGTGTTCAAAAGTTTGCGCAAACTTTTTGACAGTTGACTTGTTCTGCTGCGAACCGAACCGGGGGGGGGGGGGGGTTGGGGGCTTGTGGTGTTCGGCTCATCCCTACTCCAGAGTCTGGACCGGCTGTCAGCCAACAGCGGGCTAAATTCGGGTCACAAGAGTGCAGAATGAAGTGCCCTCATGTGATCCCCAGGAGAAGGATGACCAAAAGAGCTTTCCCCGTACTTCTACCTTTAGTGGCGTTCATCATTCTGAACATCCAGAGAGGAACCACTCAGAGAAAAACGTTCCTGAGATGATTGTACAGCAGAACATTCGTTGTCACAGCAGAACTGAACTGAAGATCGTTTAGTATTAAAAGTGCATCGCCCCCCCCCCCCCCCCCCCCCCCCGGGTTACACATGTACAGCAGGAATGAGCCAATAGCGGGTGTGTTTGGGAGCACCAAGTCAAATTCTGGGGCTTACACTGTTTACATTCAGAAAACATAATGAAATGATAGATGAATAAATATGGAAGTCCATTAACTGCTAGCCGACCGCCTACTGTAGATATACATTGGCAGGGCCCTCTTTAAGGCAGGGCAAAAGGACCAGCTGCCCTGGGCCCTGCCATTGTTGTGGGGCCCAAAGCAGCTGCCTCATACTTGCCAACCATCCTAGTTTAAATTCCCTTGTCCCTTGAAGTTTTGGTCCTGTGCTGTGTCCTGATATCTCAGCGTGAAGTGCTGCTACTAATGCTGCCCAGCTCTGCCCTATTGTTGTGTACAGATGACTCACATGCAGACCCTGTGTAAATGACACTGGTTGTAAAGGGGTTCACTACTAGGGGGCGAGAAAGGGGTTAAGTGTGTCCTAGGGAGTGATTCTAACTGTGGGGGGGATGGGCTACGAGAGACACAACACTGATCACTGTTCCTAATGATCCTATTTTTACATGTAAATAACCGTCATTCATATGTAACAAAGGGGAGTATTCATATGTAAATATCTGAGGCTGGCAGCATTCATATGTATATCATGCCTCTCTGCAGTGAGGAGATGATGTGCTGTAACCTCTAGCAACCAATTAGTGAGCAGTATTACTGTACAGTAACCGCTATCAACCATTCAACAAGAAGAAACTATGTGCTGTAACCTCTAGCAATTAATCAGAGAGCCATAATGTGTGCTGTAACCTCTAGCAACCAGTCAGTGAGCCATAATGTGTGCTGTTACCTCTAGCAACCAGTCAGTGAGCCATAATGTGTGCTGTAACCTCTAGCAACCAGTCAGTAAGCCATAATGTGTGCTGTAACCTCTAGCAACCAGTCAGTAAGCAGTAATGATATGTTGTAACCTCTGGCAACCAATCACAATCGCTGCCTGATCTGATACAGTAAACTGATGTTAAGTCTAGCTGATATTTATTGTATGTCTCAGAGGAGGTAAAACAAATAATTGCATGGTGGGGGGGCCCTGCCGCGTGCTCTGTGACCGCGGAAACCTGCAAACTCGATGTCCGCCAGTGCTCCGCGAACGTGTTATGGAGCGATGCCTATGTAAACAAGGCGTTTCCCTGTTCTGCCTAGTGACAGGACACTGATCTTCTGCTCTGTCATTGGGAGTAGTGATCAATGTCATGTCCCTCGTAGCCCCGCCCCCCACAGTTAGAATCACTCCCTAGGACATACTTAACCCCTTCCCCTCCCCTTAGTGGTTAACCCTTTCCCTCCCAGTGGCATTTACACAGTAGTCAGTGTATTTTTATATATACAGTTGTATTCAAAATTATTCAACCCCCACTGAAATTGATTGTTTTGGCCAGTTTGACATTGATTTTGATCATTCTGCTTACAATTAAATCAAAGAGGCACGTGTAGGTCAGACAAATATAACATAACATTTATAATGAAATAACCACAAATGTCTTTTCTGTGCTCACATCATTATCAGTTTTATTCAACCCCCAAGTGACATTCAATCTTAGTACTTAGTACAACATCCTTTTACAGTTATAACAGCTTTTAAACGTGAAGTATAGCTTGACACAAGTGTCTTGCAGCGATCTGCGGGTATCTTCTCCCATTTGTCATGGGCAAAAGCCTCCAGTTCAGTCACATTCTTAGGCTTGCGCACTGCAACTACTTTCTTTAAGTCCCACCAGAGGTTCTCAATCGGATTTAAGTCTGGTGACTGCGATGGCCACTCCAAAATGTTCCAGCCTTTAATCTGCAACCATGCTCTAGTGGACTTGGAGGTATGCTTGGGATCATTGTCCTGTTGAAAGGTCCAACGTCTCCCAAGCCTCAGGTTTGTGATGGACTGCATCACATTGTCATCCAATATCTCCTGGTACTGAAGAGAATTCATGGTACCTTGCACACGCTGAAGATTCCCTGTACCTGCAGAAGCAAAACAGCCCCAAAGCATGATTGACCCCCCGCCATGCTTCACAGTAGGCAAGGTGTTCTTTTCTTCATAGGCCTTGTTCTTCCTCCTCCAAACATAGCGTTGATCCATGGGCCCAAACAGTTCTAATTTTGTTTCATCAGTCCACAGAACACAATCCCAAAACTTCTGTGGTTTGTCCACATGACTTTTGGCATACTGCAGTCGACTCTTCTTATTCTTTGGAGACAGCAAGGGGGTGCACCTGGGAGTTCTGGCATCGAGGCCTTCATTACGCAGTGTGCGCCGTATTGTCTGAGCAGAAACTTCAGTACCCACATCTGACAAATCTTTTCTCAGTTCCTCAGCAGTCACACAGGGACTTTTCTCCACTCTACGCTTCAGGTAGCGCACAACAGTCAAAGTCACCATCTTCTTTCTGCCACGACCAGGTAGCGTTTCAACAGTGCCCTTTGCCTTGAATTTGCGAATGATGCTTCCTATGGTGTCTCTTGGTATGTTTAACATCTTTGCAATCTTCTTATAGCCATTGCCCTTCCTGTGAAGAGTAATCACCTCTTCTCTTGTCTTCCTGGACCATTCGCTTGTCTTCACCATGTTTGTAACGACACCAGTAAATGTCTAGAAGGAGTCATTTAAAAGCTGCCCAATTGGTGCTTATTAGGCTTTATTGCTGCTCCCTGACATCCACAGGGGTTTTCAATACCTGACTGAAAACACTTCAATGAACCTCTGTTCTTCAGAGTGGTAGTATTTAAGGGGTTGAATAATTGTGTAAATGAAGAATTCACAAAAGAAACATTTACTACTGTATTACAAAACCAATTGATGTCATTTTAGTTGCATATGGTTCTTTAAGAAGTCCTTGTAGGATTTCATTCTGAATACAATTACAAATGTACACTAAATTCCCTAAAAGCCTTTACAGCATTGGGGGGTTGAATAATTTTGAATACAACTGTATATCACTGATCGCTGTATAAATGACAATGGTCCCAAAATAGCGCTTAAAGTGTCCGGTGTGTCCGCCGCAATGTCGCAGTCACGATAAAAATCGCTGATCGCCGCCATTACTAGTAAAAAAAAAAAAACAATAATAAAAATGCCATAAAACTATTCCCTATTTGGTAGATGCTATAGCTTTTGCGCAAACCAATCAATTAACGCTTATTGCTCCCCTGCTGTCACCCAGGCCTCTGCTGATTCCCAGTCCCTCTGCTATCACCCAGTCCCCTGCTGTCGCCCAGTCCCTCTGCTATCACCCAGTCCCTCTGCTGTCACCCAGTCCCTCTGCTGTCACCCAGTCCCTCTGCTGTCGCCCAGTCCCTCTGCTGTCACCCAGTCACTCTGCTATCACCCAGTCCCTCTGCTGTTGCCCAGGCCCCTGCTGTCACCCAGTTTCCTGCTGTCGCCCAGTCCCCTGCTGTCGCCCAGTCCCCCTGCTGTCGCCCAGTCCCCTTGCTGTCACCCAGTCCTCTGCTGTCACCCAGTTTCCTGCTGTCACCCAGTCCCTTTGCTGTCGCATAGTCCCCCTGCTGTCGCCCAGTCCCCCTGCTGTCACCCAGCCCCCAGCTGTCGCCCAGTCCTCTTCCCTGCTGTCACCCAGGCCTCTGATTATGCCCAGTCTCCTGCTGTCACCCAGTCCCCCTGCTGTCACCCAGCCATAACCCAGCCGTCGCCCAGTCCTCTTCTCTGTTGTCACCCAGGCCTCTGCTTATGTCCAGTCTCCTGCTGTCACCCGGTCCCCCTTCTGGCACCCAGCCGTCGCCCAGTCCTCTGCCCTGTTGTCACTCAGGCCTCTGCTGATGCCCAGTCTCCTGCTGTCACCTAGCCCCTTGCTGATTCCCAGTCCTCTGCTGTCGCCCAGTCCCTCTGGTGTCACCCAGTCCCTCTGCTATCACCCAGCCCCCTGCTGTCGCCCAGTCCCTCTGCTATCACCCAGTCCCTCTGCTGTCGCCCAGTCCCTCTGCTGTCACCCAGTTCCTCTGCTATTACCCAGTCCCTCTGCTGTCGCCCAGGCCCCTGCTGTCACCCAGTCCCCTGCTGTCACCCAGTCCCCCTGCTGTCAACCAGTCCCCTTGCTGTCACCCAGTTCCCTGCTGTCGCATAATCCCCCTGCTGTCGCCCAGTCCCCCTGCTGTCACCCAGCCCCCAGCTGTCGCCCAGTCCTCTTCCCTGCTGTCACCCAGGCCTCTGATTATGCCCAGTCTCCTGCTGTCACCCAGCTGTCGCCCAGTCCTCTTCTCTGCTGTCACCCAGGCCTCTGCTTATGTCCAGTCTCCTGCTGTCACCCAGTCCCCCTTCTGTCACCCAGCCGTCGCCCAGTCCTCTGCCCTGTTGTCACCCAGGCCTCTGCTGATGCCCAGTCTCCTGCTGTCACCTAGCCCCCTGCTGATTCCCAGTCCTCTGCTGTCGCCCAGTCCTTCTGCTATCACCCAGTCCCTCTGCTATCACCCAGTCCCTCTGCTGTCGCCCAGTCCCTCTGCTGTCGCTCAGTGCCTGTGCTGTCGCCCAGGCCCTTGCTGTCACCCAGTCCCCTGCTGTCGCCCAGTCCCCCTACTGTCGCCCAGTCCCCTTGCTGTCACCCAGTCCTCTGCTGTCACCCAGTTCCCTGCTGTCACCCAGCTGTCGCATAGTCCCCCTGCTGTCGCCCAGTCCCCCTGCTGTCACCCAGCCCCCAGCTGTCGCTTAGTCCTCTTCTCTGCTGTCACCCAGGCCTCTGCTTATGTCCAGTCTCCTGCTGTCACCCAGTCCCCCTTCTGTCACCCAGCCGTCGCCCAGTCCTCTGCCCTGTTGTCATCCAGGCCTCTGCTGATGCCCATTCTCCTGCTGTCACCTAGCCCCCTGCTGATTCCCAGTCCTCTGCTGTCGCCCAGTCCCTCTGGTGTCACCTAGTCCCTCTGCTTTCACCTAGTCCCCTGCTGTGGCCCAGTCCCCTTGCTGTCACCCACTCCCCTGCTGTGGCCCAGTCCCCTTGCTGTCGCCCAGTCCTCTGCTGTCACCCAGGCCCCTGCTGTCGCCCAGTCCCTTTGCTGTCGCATAGTCCCCCTGCTGTCGCACAGCCCCCAGCTGTCGCCCAGTCCTCTTCCCTGCTGTCACTCAGGCCTCTGTTTATGCCCAGTCTCCTGCTGTCACCCAGTCCCCCTGCTGTCACCCAGCCTTCGCCTAGTGCTCTGCCCTGCTGTCACCCAGGCCTCTGCTGATTCCCAGTCCTCTGCTATCACCCAGACCCAGTCCCCTGTCGCCCAGTCCCCTTGCTGTCACCCAGCCCTCTGCTTATGCCCAGTCCTCTGCTGTCGCCCAGTCCCCCTGCTGTCACCCAGCCATCGCCCAGTCCTCTTCCCTGCTGTCACCCAGGCCTCTGCTGTCGCCCAGTCTCCTTCTGTCACCCAGCACCCTGCTGATTCCCAGTCCCCTGCCATGCTGAATCTGGTGACAGGTGACGACGGCAAGTGACAGGCTGAATCTGGTGACAGGGGACGTGTGGCAAATGACACGCTGTAAAGTAGAAATATTGTACTTTCATTCTTGAGAGTAGGTGTGTAAATTGGGGCAAGCTTATAGGGGCCCCATATCATTGCTTTGCCCAGGGGCCCATGATGCTATTAAGATGGCCCTGCTTACGGGGCTGAAGTGGTTAATCTGCCCAGAGTTCTGCTATAATCTGTGGAAAGACTTTGTTCAGAGGTGTCCCGAGGAGTGCGGAGTCCCTGCAGCTCAGACTTGCCTATCCAGAGGCGGAGTGACCAGGGGGGGAGGACATGTCGTGACCTCTGTGTAACGGTGCGGTGAACGCTCGGGTGGCGTGGTGACGCTGGGCCGCTCTGACACGTCTTCGCTTTGTCGCATATTTTCCTCTGGAAATTTATCAGCCGGGAATGAAGGTGCAAATCTTGGCTTTTCACAAGTCATTATACAAAACAAGGATGTGACTGCGGAAACGCCCGCAGCCAGATGCAGAGTCATATCGCTCCCGACAAGCGTTAATGGAAATAATTTATTGTCTGAAATCTATCCGGCCAGACGAGGAAACGCCGCCAAAAATCTAATAGAGTTTCGTGTTTTATCTGGTGAGCCGTCCACTTCACGTCCTTCGTCCGATACAAAGTATAATATTGGGATCGGAGATCTCTACAAATCCCAGCAATACAATGTAGCAAAATCTCTGAGGAACATTTCCAACACCTTGTATCTCTGACACCAAGAATGAAGGCCAAAGGGGGTCCAACCCGCTACTAGCAAAGGGGACCTAATAAAGGGGGGCCAACCCGCTGCTAGCAAGGGGGACCTAATAAAGGGGGTCCAACCTGCTACTAGCAAGGGGACCTAATAAAGGGGGTCCAACCTGCTACTAACAAGGGGGACCTAATAAAGGGGGTCCAACCTGCTACTAGCAAGGGGACCTAATAAAGGGGGTCTGACCTGCTACTAGCAAGGGGGACCTAATAAAGGGGGTCCAACCTGCTACTAACAAGGGGGACCTAATAAAGGGGGTCCAACCTGCTACTAGCAAGGGGGACCTAATAAAGGGGGTCTAACCTGCTACTAGCAAGGGGGACCTAATAAAGGGGGTCCAACCTGCTACTAGCAAGGGGGACCTAATAAAGGGTGTCCAACCTGCACCTAGCAAGAGGGACCTAATAAAGGAAGTCCAACTTCTAGCAAAGTGGGCCTTATAAAGAGGGGCCAACCCTCTACTAGCAAGGGGGACCTAATAAAGGGGGTCCAACCCACTACTAGCAAGGGGGACCTAAAAAAGGGGGTCCAACCCACTACTAGCATGGAGGACCTAATAAGGGGTGTCCAACCCGCTACTAGCAAGGGGGACCTAATAAAGGGTGTCCAACCCGTTACTAGCAAGGGAGACCTAATAAAGGGGGTCCAACCCACTACCAGCAAAGTGGGCCTAATAAAGGAAGTCCGACCGACCCGCTACTAGCAAGGGGGACCTAATAAAGGGGGTCCAACCCGTTACTAGCAAGGGAGACCTAATAAAGGGGGTCCAACCCACTACTAGCAAAGTGGGAACTAATAAAGGGGGTCCAACCCGTTACTAGCAAGGGAGACCTAATAAAGGGGGTCCAACCCACTACTAGCAAAGCGGGCCTAACAAAGGGGGTCCGACACGCTACTAGCAAGGGGGACCTAATAAAGGACGTCCAACCCACTACTAGCAAGGGGGACTTAAAAAACGGGGTCCAATGCGCTACTAGCAAGGGGGACCTAATAAAGGGGGTCCAACCCGTTACTAGCAAAGGAGACCTAATAAAGGGGGTCCAACCCGTAACTAGCAAAGGGGACCTAATAAAGGGGGGCCAACCCGCTGCTAGCAAGGGGGACCTAAAAAGGGGGGCCAACCCCCTACTAGCAAGGGGGACCTAATAAATGGGGTCCAACCTGCTACTAGCAAGGGGACCTAATAAAGGACGTCCAACCTGCTACTAGCAAGGGGGACCTAATAAAGGGGGTCTAACCTGCTACTAGCAAGGGGGACCTAATAAAGGGGGTCCAACCTGCTACTAGCAAGGGGGACCTAATAAGGAGGGGCCAACCCTCTACTAGCAAGGGGGACCTAATAAAGGGGGTCCAACCCACTACTAGCAAGGGGGACCTAAAAAAGGGGGTCCAACCCACTACTAGCAAGGAGGACCTAATAAAGGGTGTCCAACCCGTTACTAGCAAGGGAGACCTAATAAAGGGGGTCCAACCCACTACCAGCTAAGTGGGCCTAATAAAGGGGGTCAGACCGACCCGCTACTAGCAAGGGAGACCTAATAAAGGGAGTCCAACCCGTTACTAGCAAGGGAGATCTAAAAAAGGGGGTCCAACCCACTACTAGCAAAGTGGGAACTAACAAAGGGGGTCCAACCTGTTACTAGCAAGGGAGACCTAATAAAGGGGGTCCAACCCACTACTAGCAAAGCAGGCCTAATAAAGGGGATCCGACCCGCTACTAGCAAGGGGGACCTAATAAACAGGGTCCAATGCGCTACTAGCAAGGGGGAACTAATAAAGGGGGTCCAACCTGTTACTAGCAAGGGAGACCTAATAAAGGGGGTCCAACCCACTATTAGGAAAGTGGGAACTAATAAAGGGGGTTCAACCCGTTACTAGCAAGGGAGACCTAATAAAGGGGGTCAACCCACTACTAGCAAAGTGTGCCTAAAAAAGGGGGTCCGACCGCTACTAGCAAGGGGGACCCAATAAAGGGGGTCCAATGCGCTACGAGCAAGGGGGATCTAATAAAGGGGGTCCAAACCACTACTAGCAAGGGGGACCTAATAAAGGGGGTTCAACCTGCTACTAGCAAGTGGGTACCTAATAAAGGGGGTCCAATCCGCTACTAGCAAGGGGGACCTAATAAAGGGGGTCCAACCCGCTACTAGCAAGGGGGACCTAATAAGGGAGGTCCAATGCGCTAATAGCAAGGAGAACCCAATAAAGGGGGTCCAACCCGCTACTAGCAAGGGGGACCTAATAAGGGGGGTCCAACCCGCTACCAGCAAGGGGGACCAAATAAAGGGGGTCCAACCCGCTACGAGCAAGGGGGACCTAATAAAGGGGGTCCAACCCGCTACTAGCAAGGAGGACCTAATAAGGGGGGTCCAAAACCGCTACTAGCAAGGAGAACCCTTAAAAAGGGGGGTCCAACCCGCTACTAGCAAGGGGGACCAAATAAAGGGGGTCCAACCCGCTACTAGCAAGGGCGACCTAATAAAGGGGGTCCAACCCTCTACTAGCAAGGAGGACCTAATAAGGGGGGTCCAACCCACTTCTAGCAAGGAGGACCTAATAAGGGGGGTCCAACCCGCTACTAGCAAGGGGGACCTAAAAAGGGGGGTCCAACCCGCTACTAGCAAGGGGGACCTAATAAAGGAAGTCCAATGTGCTACTAGCAAGGAAGACCTAATAAAGGGGGTACAACCCGCTACTAGCAAGGGGGGCCTAATAAGGGGGGTCAAACCCGCTACTAGCAAGGGGGACCTAATAAGGGGGGTCCAACCCGCTACTAGCAAGGGGGACCAAATAAGGGGGGTCCAACCCGCTACTAGCAAGGGGGACCAAATAAAGGGGGTCCAACCCGCTATTAGCAAGGGGGACCTAATAAAGGGGGTCCAACCAGCTACTAGCAAGGAGGACCAAATAAGGGGGGTCCAACACGCTACTAGCAAGGTGGACCTAATAAAGGGGGTCCAACCCACTACTAGCAAGGAGGACCTAATAAGGGGGGTCCAACCTGCTACTAGCAAAGTGGGCCTAATAAAGGAGGTCCGACCCGCTACTAGCAAGGGGGACCTAATAAAGGGGGTCCAACCCGTTACTAGCAAGGGAGACCTAATAAAGGGGGTCCAACCCACTACTAGCAAAGTGGGAACTAATAAAGGGGGTCCAACGCGTTACTAGCAAGGGGGACCTAATAAAGGGGGTCCAACCTGCTACTAGCAAGGGAGACCTAATAAAGGAAGTCCAACCCACTACTAGCTAGGGGACCTAATAAAGGGGGTCCAACCCTTTACTAGCAAGGGAAACCTAATAAAGGGTGTCCAACCCGCTACTAGCAAGGGGCCCTAATAAAGGGGGTCCAACTCGCTTCTAGCAAGGGGGACCTAAAAAAGGGGGTCCAACCCGCTACTAGCAAGGAAGACCTAATAAAGGGGGTCCAACCTGCTACTAACAAGGGGGAGCCTAATAAAGGGGGTCCAACCTGCTACTAGCAAGGGGGACCTAATAAAGGGGGTCCAACCCGCTACTAGCAAGGGGGAGCCTAATAAAGGGGGTCCAACCTGCTACTAGCAAGGGGGACCTAATAAAGGAGGTCCAACCCACTACTAGCAAGGGGGACCTAATAAAGGAGGTCCGACCCGCTACTAGCAAGGGGGACCTAATAAAGGGGGTCCAACCCGTTACTAGCAAGGGAGACCTAATAAAGGGGGTCCAACCCACTACTAGCAAAGTGGGAACTAATAAAGAGGGTCCAACGCGTTACTAGCAAGGGGGACCTAATAAAGGGGGTCCAACCTGCTACTAGCAAGGGAGACCTAATAAAGGAAGTCCAACCCACTACTAGCAAGGGGGACCTAATAAAGGGGGTCCAACCCGCTACTAGCAAGGAAAACCTAATAAAGGGTGTTCAACCCGCTACTAGCAAGGGGACCTAATAAAGGGGGTCCAACCCGCTTCTAGCAAGGGGGACCTAATAAAGGGGGTCCAACCCGCTACTAGCAAGGAAGACCTAATAAAGGGGGTCCAACCTGCTACTAGCAAGGGGAACCTAATAAAGGGGGTCCAACCCGCTACTAGCAAGGGGGAGCCTAATAAAGGGGGTCCAACCTGCTACTAGCAAGGGGGACCTAATAAAGGAGGTCCAACCCACTACTAGCAAGGGGGACCTAATAAAGAGGGTCCAACCCGCTACTAGCAAGGGGGACCTAATAAAAGGGGTCCAACCTGCTACTAGCAAGGTGGACCTAATAAAGGGGGTCCAATCCGCTACTAGCAAGGGGGACCTAATAAAGGGGGTCCAACCCGCTACTAGCAAGGGGGACCTAATAAAGAGGGTCCAACCCACTACTAGCAAGGGGGACCTAATAAAGGGGGTCCAACCCGCTACTAGCAAGGGGGACCTAATAAAGAGGGTCCAACCCGCTACTAGCAAGGGGGACCTAATAAAGGGGGTCCAAACTGCTACTAGCAAGGGGGACCTAATAAAGGAAGTCCAACCCACTACTAGCAAGGGGGACCTAATAAAGGGGGTCCAACCCGCTACTAGCAATGGAAACCTAATAAAGGGTGTCCAACCCGCTACTAGCAAGGGGACCTAATAAAGGGGGTCCAACCCGCTTCTAACAAGGGGGACCTAATAAAGGGGGTCCAACCCGCTACTAGCAAGGAAGACCTAATAAAGGGGGTCCAACCTGCTACTAGCAAGGGGAACCCAATAAAGGGGGTCCAACCCGCTACTAGCAAGGGGGAGCCTAATAAAGGGGGTCCAACCTGCTACTAGCAAGGGGGACCTAATAAAGGGGGTCCAAACTGCTACTAGCAAGGGGGACCTAATAAAGGAAGTCCAACCCACTACTAGCAAGGGGGACCTAATAAAGGGGGTCCAACCCGCTACTAGCAATGGAAACCTAATAAAGGGTGTCCAACCCGCTACTAGCAAGGGGACCTAATAAAGGGGGTCCAACCCGCTTCTAACAAGGGGGACCTAATAAAGGGGGTCCAACCCGCTACTAGCAAGGAAGACCTAATAAAGGGGGTCCAACCTGCTACTAGCAAGGGGAACCCAATAAAGGGGGTCCAACCCGCTACTAGCAAGGGGGAGCCTAATAAAGGGGGTCCAACCTGCTACTAGCAAGGGGGACCTAATAAAGGAGGTCCAACCCACTACTAGCAAGGGGGACCTAATAAAGAGGGTCCAACCCGCTACTAGCAACCCCCCAATAAAAGGGGTCCAACCTGCTACTAGCAAGGGGGACCTAATAAAGTAGGTCCAACCCACTACCAGCAAGGGGGACCTAATAAAGGGGGTCCAACCCGCTACTAGCAAGGGGGGCCTAATAAAGGGGGTCCAACCTGCTACTAGCAAGGGGGACCTAATAAAGGAGGTCCAACCCACTACTAGCAAGGGGGACCTAATAAAGAGGGTCCAACCCGCTACTAGCAAGGGGGACCTAATAAAAAGGGTCCAACCTGCTACTAGCAAGGGGGACCTAATAAAGTAGGTCCAACCCACTACCAGCAAGGGGGACCTAATAAAGGGGGTCCAACCCACTACTAGCAAGGGGGACCTAAAAAAGGGGGTCCAACCAGCTACTAGCAAGGGGGACCTAATAAAGGAGGTCCAACTCACTACTAGCAAGGAGGACCTAATAAGGGGGGTCCAACCCGCTACTAGCAAAGTGGGCCTAATAAAGGGGGTCCGACCCGCTACTAGCAAGGTGGACCTAATAAAGGGGGTCCAACCCGCTACTAGCAAAGTGGGCCTAATAAAGGGGGTCCGACACGCTACTAGCAAGGGGGACCTAATAAAGAGGGTCCAACCCGCTACTAGCAAGGGGACCTAATAAAAGGGGTCCAACCCGCTACTAGCAAGGGGGGCCTAATAAAGGGGGTCCAACCTGCTACTAGCAAGGGGGACCTACTAAAGGAGGTCCAACCCACTACTAGCAAGGGGGACCTAAAAAAGAGGGTCCAACCCACTACTAGCAAGGAGGACCTAATAAGGGGGGTCCAACCCGCTACTAGCAAGGTGGACCTAATAAAGGGGGTCCAACCCGCTACTAGCAAGGGGGCGCCTAATAAAGGGCGTCCAACCTGCTACTAGCAAGGGGGACCTACTAAAGGAGGTCTAACCCACTACTAGCAAGGGGGACCTAATAAAGAGGGTCCAACCCACTACTAGCAAGGAGGACCTAATAAGGGGGGTCCAACCCGCTACTAGCAAGGTGGACCTAATAAAGGGGGTCCAACCCGCTACTAGCAAAGTGGGCCTAATAAAGGGGGTCCGACCCGCTACTAGCAAAGTGGGAACTAATAAAGGGGGTCCAACGCGTTACTAGCAAGGGCGACCTAATAAAGGGGGTCCAACCTGCTACTAGCAAGTGGGTACCTAATAAAGGGGGTCCAATCTGCTACTAGCAAGGGGGACCTAATAAAGGGGGTCCAACCCGCTAATAGCAAGGGGGACCTAATAAAGAGGGTCCAACCCACTACTAGCAAGTGGACCTAATAAAGGGGGTCCAACCCGCTACTAGCAAGGGGGACCTAATAAAGAGGGTCCAACCCGCTACTAGCAAGGGGGGCCTAATAAAGGGGGTCCAAACCGCTACTAGCAAGGGGGACCTAATAAAGAGGGTCCAACCCTCTACTAGCAAGGGGGACCTAATAAAGGAGGTCCAACCCGCTACTAGCAAGGGGGACCTAATAAAGGGGGTCCAACCCGCTACTAGCAAGGGGGACCTAATAAAGGGGGTCCAACCCGCTACTAGCAAGAGGGACCTAATAAAGGGGGTCCAACCCGCTACTAGCAAGGGGGGTCTAATAAAGGGGGTCCAACCCGCTACTAGCAAGGGGGACCTAATAAAAGGGGTCCAACCTGCTTTTAGCAAGGAAGACCTAATAAAGGGGGTCCAACCTGCTACTAGCAAGGGGAACGTAATAAAGGGGGTCCAACCCGCTACTAGCAAGGGGGAGCCTAATAAAGGGGGTCCAACCTGCTACTAGCAAGGGGGACCTAATAAAGGAGGTCCAACCAACTACTAACAAGGGGAATAATAAAGAGGGTCCAACCCGCTACTAGCAAGGGGGACCTAATAAAGGGGGTCCAACCTGCTTCTAACAAGGGGGACCTAATAAAATAGGTCCAACCCACTACCAGCAAGGGGGACCAAATAAAGGGGGTCCAACCCGCTACTAGCAAGGGGGACCTAATAAAGGGGGTCCAAACCGCTACTAGCAAGGGGGACCTAATAAAGGGGGTCCAAACCGCTACTAGCAAGGGGGACCTAATAAAGTGGCCGGTGAGTGTATATTACCCCATATAATACCCCCATACAGTATAGCGGCCCCGGTAGATTTTATAGGCTCCTCTTTCCCAGGAGATGATATTGTGATGGGATAAAATAAAGACATTTGCCCTGTTCTTTAGTGACCCCAATTTTCAGTTTCTGTAGATCATCTGAAGCCTCCGATCCCGAGGACACGATCGGCTCCCTGAGCTCTCGCTAATACAGACGCAGTCACTAGGGTAACCCTATTTTAAACAAAAGCCGTGGAATAATGATTTACGGTTGCCATGGCAGCAGATAATCTCACAAGACAATGGCTGACAGCGGGTCATGTGACATCCCGGGGGCTCCACACGACAAATCCTCGCACATCGCCAGGAAGAAAATTCCAATTATCCCTGTTTTCCTTCTTCAGTACATACCGTGAGATCCACATGGAGGATCCGATCATTAATTAGTACATACCATGGGATAGACCAACACAAAGTGACACATAATTGTGAAGTGGAAGGAAAGTTATACAAATAAATATGTGAAAAGGGGGGGACATTTGTAACTAGCCCCCTTTACTCTGACACCCCTATTGGAACCAATTGCCTTCAGAAGTCTCCTAATTAGTAAATAGACTCTACCTGTGTGTCATGTAATCTCAGTATAAATGCAGCTGTTCTATGAAGCCCTCAGAGGTTTGTTAGGCCGTGTACACACGATCAGACCGGTCCGATGAAACTGGTCCGATGGACCGTTTTCATCGGACCAGGCTGAAGTGGTCTGATGTGTGTACACACCATCGGACCAAAAATCCGATCGGACCAGAACGCGGTGACGTAGAACACAACGACGTGCTGAAAAAATGATTCGACTTGATTCTGAGCATGCGCGGGTTTTTGGTCCGATGCTTTTGCGTACTAACCATTGAACCTGTCCTACGGACAGGTGTCCGTCAGACAGATTTAAAAGCAGGTGTACAGGAATGACCCGTGACAGACTGAGATGTCTAGGGTCACCTTATGTCCACTAGGGCCATAGGGTGACAAAGAATCATAATTCATATATTACATGAGATGGGACATTAATAATAATTCATATTGCAGGACTGGAATATTACAAAAGTGGTTCATGTGGACTTGAGACCAGGTTAACAAGACAGTGACACATCTCTCTGTGTAACCGACTATTGAAATGTTAAGTAGGTTGGCTCTTCAATGTGAAAGACACATTCTGTTGAAAAGGTGTTAATTGCAAGAAAGACTCTTTCATTGTGTAAAGCTCTCTGTTTACCCTATTGTGTTATTATTTAAGGTTAATTGAATTCTATTCATACAGGAATGTATTAATGCTCAGGTGTGATAGTATTTGGTTTTGATGTCATCCTCTCTGAGTTAAAGCGGATCTCCACCCTAAAGTGAAGATCCGCTGATCGGAACCCTCCCCCCCTCCGGCGTCACATTTGACACCTTTCAGGGGGGAGGGGGGTGCAGATACCTGTCTAAAGACAGGTATCTGCACCCACTTCCGGCCCGCAGTCTCGGGCAAAAGACGGGCTTTTCCCGTTGTGTGCTGGGAACTCTCGGCTCCCAGCACACAGCGGGAGCCAATCGCTGGGCGCAGCACGACTCGCGCATGCGGCGTAGGGAACCGGGCAGTGAAGCCGCAGCGCTTCACTTCCTGGTTCCCTTACCGTGGATGGAGGGGGGAGCAGCAGGGTGACGAGCGATCGCTCGTCCTCTGCTACGGACGCCGCTGGACTCCAGGACAGGTAAGTGTCCTAATATTAAAAGTCAGCAGCTGCAGTATTTGTTGCTGCTGGCTTTTAATATTTTTTTGGGGTGAACCATCCGTTTTAACTCTATTGATGATGCGGTGCCGACGTGTCTACATAATTAGCTTACCTGAATGCCTTTTAAGGTGATTGAAGCCCCCCATGGTGTGAAGGGGGGTGGAGACTACATTGTCCTGTGATTAACTGCATTATGCTTGAAACTGTATAAGAAGCTGAGAAAATATCAATAAATGGGTCATATCTTTGGAAGCAAGTAAGGAGCTCTGTCTTGTCTTATTCTGGGAATTGATATGGATCGTGTATGCATGATTGTGGAGTGTCGGATAAGCTTGTCGTGGTTGGATGGAAGGTCGTAAGCGGTGGTGACCGTTACAGCAGGTTTTAAAACTTTGGTCCGATGGACAACGGTCCGATGGGCCGTACACACCATCGAACTGGTGCGATCATGTGTACGCGGCCTTAGAGAACCTTAGTGAACAAACAGCATCATGAAGGTCCAAGGAACACACCAGACAGGTCAGGGATAAAGTTGTGGAGAAGTATAAAGCAGGGTTAGGTTATAAAAAAATCTCCCAAGCTTTGAAGATCTCACAGAGCTTCTGTTCAATCCATCATCGGAAAATGGAAAGAGTATGGCACAACTGCAAATCCCCAGAATCCCACCATGTATATACATCCCCAGGATCCCACCATGGATATTCATCCCCAGGATCCCACCGTGGATATACACCCCAAGAATCCCACCATGTATATACATCCCATGATCCCACCATGTATATACATCCTCAGGATCCCACCATGGATATACATCCCCAGGATCCCACCATGGATATACATCCCCAGGATCCCACCATGGATATACACCCCAAGAATCCCATCATGTATATACATCCCCAGGATCCCACCATGTATATACATCCCAAGGATCCCACCATGGATATACACCCCAAGAATTCCAACATGTATATACATCCCAAGGATTCCACCATGTATATACATCCCAAGGATCCCACCATGGATATACATCCCCTGGATCCCACCATGTATATACATCCCCAGGATCCCACCATGGATATACATCCCCAGGATCCCACCATGTATATACATCGCCAGGATCCCACCATGGATATACATCCCAAGGATCCCACCATGTATATACATCCCCAGGATCCCACCATGGATATACATCCCGAGGATCCCACCATGTATACACATTTCCAGGATCCCACCATGGATATACATCCCAATGATCCCTCCATGGATATACATCCCCAGGATCCTACCATGTATATACATCCCCAAGGATCTCACCATGGATATACACCCCAAGGATCCCACCATGTATATACATCCCAAGGATCCCACCATGGATATACATCCCAAGGATCCCACCATGTATATACATCCCCAGGATCCCATCATGGATATACACTCCAAGGATCCCACCATGGATATACATCCCCAGCATTTCACCATGTATATACATGTCAATGATTCCACCATGTAGATACATCCCAAGCAGCCCACCATGTATATACATCCCCAGGATCCCACCATGTATATACATCCCAAGGATCCCACCATGGATATACATCCCAAGGATCCCACCATGTATATACATCCCCAGGATCCCACCATGGATATACATCCCAAGCAGCCCACCATGTATATACATCCCCAAGGATCCCACCATGTATATATACACCCCCAAGGAGCCCACCATGGATATACATCCCCAAGATCCCATCATGGATATACATCCCCAGGATCCCACCATGGATATACATCCCCAAGATCCCACCATGGATATACATCCCAAGGATCCCACCATGTATATACATCCCCCAGGATCCCACCATGAATATACATCCCCAGGATCCCACCATGTACATACATCCCCAGGATCCCACCATGTATATACACTCCAAGGATCCCACCATGGATATACATCCCAAGCAGCCCACCATGTATATACATCCCCAAGGATCCCACCATGGATATACATCCCCAAGATCCCACCATGGATATACATCCCCAGGATCCCACCATGGATATACATCCCCACGATCCCACCATGGATATACACTCTAAGGATCCCACCATGGATATACATCCCAATGATCCCACCATGTATATACATCCCCAGGATCCCACCATGTATATACATGCCAAGTATCCCACCATGTATATACATCCCAAGCAGCCCACCATGTATATACATCCCAAGCAGCCCACTATATATATACATCCCCAGGATCCCACCATGTATATACATCCCAAGAATCCCACCATGTATATACATCCCCAGGATCCCACCATGTATATACATCCCAAGCAGCCCACTATATATATACATCCCCAGGATCCCACCATGTATATACATCCCAAGGATCCCACCATGTATATACATCCCCAGGATCCCACCATGTATATACATCCCAAGCAGCCCACCATATATATACATCCCCAGGATCCCACCATGGATATACACTTCAAGGATCCCACCATGTATATACATCCCCAGGATCCCACTATGTATATACATCCCAAGGATCCCACCATGGATATACATCCCCAGGATCCAACCATGTATATACACCCCCAGGATCCAACCATGTATTTACACCCCCAGGATCCCACCATGGATATACATCCCCAGGATCCCACCATGGATATACACCCCCAGGATCCCACCATATATATATATATCCCCAGGATCCCACTATGTATATACACCCCAAGTAGCCCACCATGGACATACATCCCCAAAGATCCCACCATGTATATACATTCCAGGATCCCACCATGTATATACATCCCAAGGATCCCACCATGGATATACATCCCAAGGATCCCACCATGTATATACATCCCCAGGATCCCACCATGGATATACATCCCCGGGATCCCACCATGGATATACATCCTCATTATCCCACCATGGATATACATCCCCAGGATCCCACCATGTATATACATCCCCAGGATCGCACCATGGATATACATCCCCAGGATCCCACCATGGATGGGGGTGTTTGTGGCCCTGGCAGTGCGGCACAGATCTGCGGAGAGGGAAGACTGGAGAGCTGCGCCGGGTCTGCATGGGAAACCCTCAATCTCTTCCCCAGATGACTCACCCCGTTCTCCGGCTCCAGGAAAATCTCTGCTAATTACATCAGATTCAGGAGAAGTCGGCGTGACCGAGGCCATCAAATTCTAAGCACTTCTCCAACGCTATACACCAGACTCCGCATACTAATAACCGCTGTACTGATGGAAGAAGGAAAAACACGGCCAATCCCATTCACTAAAACGTCAACCATCACAATAAAGCGGATCTATAAAGCCACTCCACACAGTGCAAATGGTAAAGTCTATTTCTCAGTATATTTGGCTCCATCCCTCACTGTATTTCTTGTCAATCTGTTACAAAGTTTCTTACCGGAGATCCTTATAGTAACAGAACTTCCCTTCGAAGGATGACAATGCTCACTCTGTGTCAGTAGCAGCGTTGTCACCCCCCCGCTTTTCCCTATCAGGGGAGCGAGAGACTCGCACAGACCTTATAGATGGCCCAATGGACAACATTTTCAGCTTTTTGAATTTCCGAATTTCCGCATTACAGAATTTCCAATTTTTTTTTCGAAAAAGCGAATTTTGATCATAACGAATGACACCGAAAAATGGAAAAAAAAACAAAGAACGAGTGAAACTAAAACAAACACATTTCTCGACAGTGCAAATATCTAATCCAGAACCCGTCACGTTAAATATGTACAACGGCTCCGAATATTTGTATATTTTATCTCCACCTAACATGAGATTATTCCAGAAACTTCCTTCCTGTAGAACAGAGGCCCTGGGGCCAGATGCGGCCCTTTGCTTGCCTTTATTTGGCCCTTGGGGCACCATTTCATCCACTGAAACCAACAATGGGGCATTTGGAGCACTATCAAAAGGGCACAATACCTTCAATTGATACCAATGATGGGCTACTATTCCTCCCACTGACGGCAACGGTGGGCCACTATTTTTCCCACTGATGGCAACGGTGGGCCACTATTTCTCCCACTGATGGCAACGATGGGCTACTATTTCTCCCACTGACAGCAATGATCGGCCACTATTTCTCCCACTGACGGGAACGATAGGCCACAATTTCTCCCACTGATGACAACGATGGGCCACTATTTCTCTCACTGGCGGCAACGATGGGACACTATTTCTCTCATTGGCGGCATTGATGGGCCACTATTTCTCCCACTGATGGCAACGATGGGGCAGAATTCTTTCCATTGACAACAACAATGAGGGCATGGTTTACTCCCACAAGGACATTTTCTACTTTCATCGGCCCTAGTCTGGCCCTCCTAAAGCCTGAAGGACAGTAAACTGGCCCTTTGCTTAGAAAGTTTGGAGACCCCTGCTGTAGAATATGGAAGACAGCGCCAACCATCGCCCAATAAGGGCCCTCCGGAGGAGGAGCTCACCGATGTCATACATGTATCCCCGGAGAGGAGCTCACCGATGTCATACATGTATCCCCGGAGAGGAGATCACCGATGTCATACGTGTATCCCCGGAGAGGAGATGACCGATGTCATACGTGTATCCCCATGTGCCTATGTGTACTGGTGTCAGTGTAGTGTTGGTGCGGATTGAAAATACCGCAGAGAGGAGAGCTAACATCACTTCCTCTGCCTGTGTTTACATTATACAGGCAGAGGAAATGACACGGCGGAGGCTCACGGGATTGGCTGGGAGCGATCACGAGGGGGCGGACAAAAACAAACAGCCTCCCCCTTGTCCCGGATGGCTCCTGGAGGTAAGCCGCCCGCCGCACACAGCGGAGGGGGTCCCGATTGGACCCCCGACCCGCAAAAAGGCAGGGACGGACATGTACGCCCATCTGCCTGTTCGTGCCATTCTGTGGACGTACATAGTCGTGCAGTGGGCGTTAAGCGGTTAACGTCCTTTAAGATATTCCATTTCCGAACCCAAGACAGCTACCGACACTCCACACTCCACATGAATAGACCCTTTATTGAGAAAATCAGGCTCTTATATACAGTTAGTAACCAAAATGAACAATGACCAAACTCCACCCACAACATTACACACAGATCCCCAATACACACCTTTTTGGTAGACATCGTGACGCTGGCTCCTGATCTGATTTACATGAGCTAATTAACTACAGCTTATGTCTCAGACACATGACCTTTAAGGCTGTCTTCTAACTCACAATACACATTTATCATCAATAGACCTTCACACAATACAGGGTCAATTAGCACAACACAATGAAAGATCCTTAGACCATCCTATATTCATTTACATCACAGTAGCAGACTTAATTACCACAGCAAGCTTTATAGTACACTAGAGCCAACACACAATATATATACAGTATATGCAATTAAATCTGACTAGCACAGACCATAGTGGGGGACACAGGGTGATCTACACATAAGAGGCATCAGGGAGCTTCTGGGTTCCACGGCCCCTTCCGTTACAGAAAAAATTTCTGTTAAGCCTCCAGATTTTTTCGGAAATTACAATTTTTGCCCACCATGCCTATTCAAGACAACTCTTTGGAGAACCCAACACACTTTAATTCCACATTCTGGTACCGATCGGTGATATGGCCATTGGGGGGAGGGGTGGGGAGTGTCCTTTGATGGAACCAATCGGGTTCACGCACTTTTCGGAAATACTAATATTTGTTTATATTAAATTGATCTGTATTGGGTAGATTTGTTGATTCCGGTGGTAAATAATGGTGTTGGAAGGATTTGTTGGGGTTCCGGCTGGGACTCATTGGGAAGGAGAAAAACTGCGCTAATTACAGTCCATATGAATTAAATTAACAAACAGGTAATTGCAGGGCATGAGATTGTTCCAATAATTGCACAGCTAGTTGAATTGATCCGCCTCATAGAAAACTGGCTTACCGGATAGCAAGCCAAACAGGCAGGTGGCCATAGCCAAGCCAAGGCCTTTGCTTTGCAGGAGATCCCGGAGATCAGGCCCGGACTGGCCATAGGGCATAGCGGGCATACGCAGGTCACATCTCTGTAATGTAGGGGGGCCTGTATTGTAGAGGGGGTCTGTACTGTAGGGGGGTCTGTATTGTAGAGGGTGTCTGTATTATAGAGGGTGTCTGTACTGTAGGGGGGTCTGTATTGTAGAGGGTGTCTGTATTGTAGAGGGTGTCTGTACTGTAGGGAGGTCTGTACTGTAGGGAGGGGGGTCTGCACTGTAGGGAGGGGGGTCTGAACTGTAGGGAGGGGGGACTGCACTGTAGGGAGGTGTTCTGTACTGTAGGGAGGTCTGTGTAACATGCAGGGGGTCCAGAACTGTTAGGGGGGTGTCTGTGTAAAACTGTGATGGGCTGTGTAATGTAAAGGGGTCCAGAGGTGCAGGGTGCTTTGTAATGTAAAAGGGTCCAGAGGTGCAGGGTGCTGTGTAATGTAAAGGGGTCCAGAGTAGGGTGACCACGTGTCCCGGATTGCCTGGGACAGTCCCACATTTTGCAGGTCTGTCCCGGGCACCTTCATTCCAGGGCAATACAGTGTCCCGGAATGAAGCTGACACAGCCCCTCCGCCCCCGGACCAATCTGATGCCCCCAAAAAAGCCACCACATCACCGCTTTACTCGCTGACAGTACTTGTCCTGGCCGGGAATGCCTGGAAGAGCACAATCCCACCCCCTGCTTGTGATTGGAGAAATCATAAATCCCGCCTCTTGTGTCCAATTACTGTGCTGTGATTCCTTACAGCACAAGCTGATTTTTGGGAAGGGAGGGTGTCCCTGAATGGTAGTTTGGAAATGTGGTCACCCTAAAAATATGTTCATCTTTCAAAATGCGTTACTCGTAAACCAAGGTTCCACTGTATAGGTAAATATGTCAGCGGGTGACCCCCCCCCCCCCAGTTGTATATAAAAGGCGTGGTTTGGCCAGACTGAGATACAACAAAAGACGAAGAAAAAGCAAATAATACTGGAACGGTTTCCGTCTCGGTGATTTCGACTTTTTATCACATTTCTTAAAATATTATTCATGAAAGACGGAATTATTTTCCTTTCATATATAAAATCCTCGGGGACTTTGCGGTGGGGACGTGGCGCGGTGACAGGTTTCCGCGTTCGGCGAGCTCTGTGTTTTCCTGTCAGCGCGTGTAATTGCAACTCAACGGTTAATATGAAACAGAAGCTAATTAACTCGGGGAACGCGGTGCGCCTTTGTTGATTCCGCTCAGCCATCTATTTGGCGTGACAGTCGCGGTTGTTCAGGAGCGCGCCGTCCCCGCTGTGCTGGATGTTTCCCCATCCTAGAGAGTTCTAATCACTTTGTGAAGACTGCGGCCATTCCACCTAAAACACCGCAAGGCTCAACATGGCATCCAAACTAAAGGGGCTCACCCTGCCCTTTACTGTAACCTGCGTATGTTAAAAACAAACTGCAAGGCAACAATATAATGTGTGAGGTTACATAGTTATATAGTTACATATATTTACATAGTATAACATAGTTATATAGTTACATTGTATTACTTAGTATTACATAGTACATAGTAGGTGAGGTTGAAAAAAGAAACAAGTCCATCCTATGTGTGTGATTATATGTCAGTATTACATTGTATATCCCTGTATGTTGTGGTCGGTCAGGTGATCTAATAGTTTGTTGAAACCATCTATGCCCCTCCCCCACTGAGACCACCACCTGTGGAAGGGAATTCCACATCCTTGCCGCTCTTACAGTAAAGAACCCTCTACGTAGTTTAAGGTTAAACCTCTTTTCTTCTAATTTTAATGAGTGGCCACATGTCTTGTTAAACTCCCTTCAGCAGAAAAGTTTTCTCCCTATTGTGGGGTCACCAGTCCGGTATTTGTACAATGAAATCATCTCCCCTCTCATCGTCTCTTCTCCAGAGAGAATAAGTTCAGCGCTCACAACCTTTCCTCATCACTAATTTCCTTCAGACCCTTTATTAGCTTTGTTGCCCTTCTTTGTACTCTCTCCATTTCCAGTACATCCTTCCTGAGGACTGGTGCCCAGAACTGGACGGCATACTTCAGGTGCGGCCGGACCAGAGTCTTGTAGAGCAGAAGAGTTATCACTTTATCTCTGGAGTTAATCCCCTTTTTAATGTTTGCTTTGTTAGGCTCAGCAATGGCATGCAATGCTATCATCTACTAGGACCCCCAGGTCCTTTTCCAGGTGCATCGCATACAATGAAATACCCTGGAACGGAGCCTTCCTGTAAAGTCACCACTGAGAGGGCTGACATCTTCCCCCTGTCTTTCTTCCAGGTGCGAGAGCTCCGGTGCTGTGATTGGCTGAAGCCACAATGACATCACTCCCACACATGCACGTAGGAGCCTTCAGGAACCACCTGGATAGGGGAACCATACCGACAAGTCACCGGCATGAAGCTCTGAAGTCCCGGAAGGGTATGCCGAACGTTTAGAGTGCATGCACCAGTGATGTCCCTGGCAACAGTGCACCTTTAGGGAATATTCATTTTACCTACAAGCAGGGCCGGCGCTCCCACTAGGTGAACTAGGCAGCCGCCTAAGTCGCACTGCTGTCTGGGGGATGCAGCCACAGCCACTAGCCAGGCCGGGGAACACGAGGGGCCCTACACAAGGATAGGGCGCTCACTGACTCTCCAGAGAAAGCAGCAGCCATGGAGGACATCTGTTACAGCTGCTGCAGAGGAGGTCAGCAACTCAAAAGTGGAGGAGGCGGAGTGAGGACAGCTGGGAAGGTGGAGGAGGCAGGTACAAGGACAGTTGGAGAGGAGGCAGGCACGAGGACAGTTAGGGAGGCGGGGGAGGCCGGCACGAGGACAGTTGGGGAGGAGGCGCTTACAAGGACAGTTAGGGAGGAGGCGGGCATGAGGACAATTGGAGAGGAGGCGGGCACGAGGACAGTTAAGGAGGAGGCGGGCACGAGGACAGTTGGGGGGGTGGAGGAAGCTGGCACAAGGACAGTTGGGCAGGAGGCGGGCACAAGGACAGTTGGGGAAGAGGCGGGCACAAGGACAGTTGGAAAAGGAGGTGGGCACGAGGACAGTTGGGAAGGAGGTGGGCACGAGGACAGCTGTAGAGGTGGTGGGCAAGAGGACAGTTGGGGAGGCGGAGGAGGTGGGCACGAGGACAGTTGAGGAGGAGGTGAGCACAAGGATAGTTGGGGAGGCAGAGGAGGCGAGCACGAGGAAAGTTGGGGAGGAGGCGGGCACAAAGATAGTTGGGGAGGAGGCGGGCACGAGGACAGCTGCGTCTATGCTCCTCAATGTTACCCGACCACTGTAAGAAAAGAAATGGCTGCACATCCAGGAATTCCAATTGCCTTTTATTGTTCAAAGTGATAACACCAAAGACACCAACACAAGGTCACGTAGATGCGTTTCACACAAACATCTTGTACTTAATCATTACCAAATAACGATTAAGCACAAGATGTTTGTGTGAAACGCGTCTCCTTTTTTGTATATTACCCGACCCCTGCGTCTACGCTCCTCAACATTACTCGACCACTGCGTCTACGCTACTCAACATTACTTGACCACTGCGTCTACGCTCCTCAAAGTTACCCAAACACTGCAACTACTCTCCTCAACATTACTTGACCACTGCGTCTACTCTCCTCTATGTGATCCAACCACTGCAACTACGCTCCTCAACATTACTCGACCACTGCATCTATGCTCCTCAATGTTACCCAACCACTGCATCTACGCTCCTCAACATTACCCGACACTGTGTCTACGCTCCTCAATGTTGCCCAACCACTGCGTCTACACTCCTCAACGTTACTCGGCCACTGCTTCTGCACCTCCCAATGTTACCCAACCACTGAATCTACACTCCTCAAAGTAACCCAACCGCGCCGGCCGGTAATTGAGGCCGCGGCTTTGCGGTCTTCTGCAGGCCTCAGCTTCCTTCTGTGAAGGCCGCAAAGCCGCGGCCTCAATTACCGGCTGGCATGGGCCTGCCGGGATCACACCGGTAATTGAGGCCGCGGCTTTGCAGGCCTTCTGCAGGCTTAAAGGGTCACTAAAGGAAACATTTTTTTAAGCTAAATAGCTTTGTTTACCTTACTGCAGTCCTGGTTTCATGTCCTCATTGTTTGTTTTTGCTTTGAAGTAGCTGTAATACTTCTCTGATCTCCAAATTTCCTGCTGGTCTGGCTCCTTATGAAAAAACTTATGCTACCTTTTCACTGTGGTCAATGATCAAAGAGGTGTGATTACTATGGGCCAGATTCAGGTAGATGGGCGCATATTTAATCTGGAGTAATGTTTCTCATTTACGTTACTGTGGCGAAATTTTAGGAGCAAGTGCTGTTATTCATGAAGCACTTGCTCCTAAAGTTGCGGCAGCGTATCGAAAATGAGCCAGCGTTATTCAAATTGGGCGGGTACGGGGCGTGTATTATTAAGACTAGGCGCGATCCGTACTGCGCATGCGTCGACTGTCAATGCATCCCAGTGCGCATGCTCACAACTTCCGTCGGCACCACTTCCTTGGAAACGACAGCGCAATGTGTTCCGTTGGACGTTTAAATGCGCCCGTAGATGCGCCATTCCGGCACTAAAGTATATCCTGTTCCCCCTCCCCGCAGTGAAGTTGCTTTTGTTCTGAGATGGCTGCTCCCGTTCCCCGCAAACACAGGAGAAAGCTGAACTTTAAAGGCCAGGAGCTGTCAGCTCGGCTATGGAGACCTATGATGTCTTCCTTAATGGCTGTAAAAGTTGACAGACAAGCATGGACAGAGGTGTTGTCCTGCAAGTGGGGGTGCTCAGCTAGCTCTTATCGTCGGTAACGCTGCTGTAGCTGCTCTCCTGCTGACCTGTGGCCATCTGGAGTAAAGATAAAGCAGCTATTTGTAGAAATAACTTTGCGACGGACGGACGACATATGCGCGGCGCATGTAGCCAGCGTATGGTGCTAATCCGTTCGAGAATTGGGAAATCTCCCTCATTTGCATATTTGCAGGGGAAATCAATTGGCGCGACTGATGCGCCAAGCGAAACTATGCGCTGACGATACTCTGGCGTCGGAAAGTTAAGCCGGTCGGGGAAAGCCCGTTTTCTGACGCATCTAGTTTGGTGGGTATGACCGCGGAGATACAACGGCGCATCTTGACAGTTACGCGGCGCATATCGAAATACTCCAGCGCAACTCTACCTGAATCTGGCCCTATGTGTCTAAAACTCCTTAGAACCAATCAGATTCATTTTAAAAACAAACATTGCCCTGTATTTGTTTGTTTTTGTTCTGTGTGTCTCTTTACTTCACAGAAACATGAAACCATTTTTTAAAACGAAACTAAATTGCAGGCACATTATATGATTAATTTTTATCTTTTTTAAATCATTTTTAAAAGGAATCAGTTAAGTATTATGTCTCTATACCCTGTAAACAGTAATTTTAGCAAAAAAAAAATTCCTTTAGTGATCCTTTAAGCTTTACCCGGGCGCCAGGTCACGATTTCTTGTCGCAATTGCAACCGGGCGCCCGGATTTTGTCGAGGCCTGGTTTTACCAGACTGAGCGCTTCCCTCTTGTACTTGATTCAGAGCATGCGTGGAATTTTGTGTGCGTCGGAATTGTCCACACGCTCAGAAATTTACGAGAACGGATTTTGCTATCGGAAAATTTGAGAACCGGCTCTCAAATTTTTGTTGTCGGAAATTCTGACAGAAAATGTCCGATGGAGCCCTACACACGGTCGGAATTTGCGACAAGCTCACATCGACCAATTGTTGTCGGAAATTTTGCGCGTGTGTACGTGGCATTACACTTTAACTTGGCAAAGAATCCATCGTTCTTTGCAGTGACAGTGTTGCTATGCAACATCCAAAGCCAGTGTCTCTTCCCATGATCCCGCACTCTCGGACTTTGATGGTGGGGCATGCCGAGTGCAGGGGGCGAGCTCCACAACATGAGCACTGCTCTGCAGGAACGTTGTATAATGCAAGACATCCAATGACGGCCCCAATAAAGTGAAACTGTTGATGTGAAAATTCAAACAATTGGTGAGAGAAGTAAAATATTTAAATTTCGGAACACGCTGAGGTGACACAAGGGCACTGGCGATGGGTGTTGGTGGACAGAACCTGCATTTGATACATGAAAGTGATTGACCGTTGATGACCCCCCCCCCCCCCCCCCCCCCCAGAAAAACACCATCCTGCTTCCTAGCGCCGCACTCCATCTTTCCAGCATAAACAAGTGGAGCTTCGTGACAGCTATCGCCATGGCGACCGAGCGCACGCTCCCTCACACGCTCCTCGCTCATTACCCGGGAAGATGCTTCATCTGCAGTTGCACCATCATATCAGAAGCAGCTTCCCCTCCCCACCTGTGGCCCCCAAATTGCACGTCTCTCCGGCATTCCGGGCTTTTGGTTTTGTCCGGAGGCTGGAAATAATTGCATCTTGTTTAAAGGTCCTCACCCCGGGAACGACCTGATTTATGGCGTTCACCGGGGCGGTGGATAGATGTGCAGCAGTTGCAGCCCGAGGCATGGCAGCCAACGATCGGCACTATGGAGAGGGATATTGTGTGCCGGAGCTGTACGGGGGCCACAATCCCCCGGCGTTCATTACATGGAGTCCTCGATTATTTCACATCCTTGACTTACAAGGTTCTCCACATCTACATGAAGGCCAAGAGGTCCATGAAGGCCAAGAGGTCCCGCAAAAGCCACACCGGGCTCGGGGCCAACCGCAGAACACTCAACTTACAACCATAGATTGTTTGAACCTTTTTTCAAAGAATTTTAAGTGGAAAAAAACTCAAAAACTAAAACTTGTCGGCAGGTCGGGGCTATTGGTAGAAGGGACTTTATAGGTTTCCTCGGCCAAAAAATGTAGTTACCTGCCAGGAATTTCCTAATATCTGTACACGGATTGTGGTGCATGCACAGCATACAGTCCGGAGGTTATCGCGCCACGTGGGGGGTGACGCAGGCTAATCTGAGGAGGCAGAATATAGGAGGAGATGGACGGGAACCCTTCGTGGTCCCAATTTTCCACCAGGTCACGGCTCTTAGGATTGCCCCACAAGGGGATTGGGGTTGAGGCAGAAGGCAGGCGAGTGGGTAGTCAGGCCAATGCAGAGGTCATGGAAGGAGAGGGAGTAGGTTTATCTGGGCACCATACATAACCTGACTAAATACCACCATACATGTCTACATACCACCATATATAACAGGTCTACATACCACAATACATACATAGAATGTCTCTCCTCAGTGGCGTCACTAGGGTTGGTGTCACCCTCCACCAACTATAATCCCCCTTCAGTACAGACCCCTCTTCACTAACTACAGACCCCCCTCCCACAGTACAGACCCCCTCCACTAACTACAGACCCCCCTCCACTAACTACAGACCCCGCTCCCGCAGTACAGACCCCCCTCCTGCAGTACAGACCCCCCTCCACTAACTATAGACCCACCTCCCGCAGTACAGACCCCCCTACACTAACTACAGACCCCCCTCCCGCAGTACAGACCCCCTCCACTAACTATAGACCCCCCTCCCCCAGTACAGACCCCCCTCCACTAACTACAGACCCCTCTCCCGCAGTACAGACCCCACCCCACTAACTACAGACCCTCCTCCTGCAGTACAGACCCCCTCCACTAAATACAGACCCCCCTCCTGCAGTACAGACTCACCTCCACTAACTACAGAACCCCCTCCTGCAGTACAGACTCCCCTCCACTAACTACAGACCCCCCTCCACTAACTACAAACCCCCCTCCCGCAGTACAAACCCCCCTCCACTAACTACAGGCCCCCCTCCCGCAGTACAGGCCCCCCTCCACTAACTACAGACACCCCTCCCGCAGTACATACCCCCTTCACTAACTACAGACCCCTCTCCCGCAGTACAGACCCCCTCCACTAACTACAGAGCCCCATTCCACAGTACAGACCTGTGAAGAAAATAGACTTTATTCTGGATTTTCTCAGACTCTGTTTGTCTTTTAAGAACCCCTGGACCGATCTGGGTGAAATTTGGATATGTTGGTCCCCCAGATCGGGGCTATCAGGAGATATGTAATGGCAGGTAGACCTTGTGTGGAAGAGGGGTGTTCTAACATTGGGAAAATTAGGGTGCTCTCTACCTGGAGATAATTGGTTTATTCCTTAAACTGATCTCAATATCTCAATGTGTCATGTAAATGATCTTTAGTCTGTCTTTCAAGAAGTGTTCATTGTGTGAAGTTCTATTGTTTAGCAGGTGAGAAGTTCTAAAACACCTTGTCTGGGCAAAGGACCAGTAATTAACTCATGTGGATTCTACCGGAGACAGACGTCTGTCTCCTACAATAGGTCTCTTGAAAGGGGTCTCGTTAGTAACACCATTGTATGATGATGTGGGAGGAGGATGTAATTGTATATCTGATTACATCAAGTATTTCTTTTGCTGTATATAAGTAACCTGTCTCTCAATAAAGTCATTCTTTTACCTGGACACCCCTTCATGAAGTCTTGGCTCATGCTTGGGGAAGGGGGGGGGGATACTCTATCCTTTCGGAAGAATCATCTTGGAAACTGCATACATCTCCACTCTCCCGTCTACCTTCTAGGGTAGCGATAATCCTTTATGCTCGGCGAGTGGGAGGTGGAAAGAAGGCCGCAGTACCATACCCACTGCAGGTCTTAACAACTGGCGGCAAGCAGCGGGGTTGAATGGGACGCATAAAGACAACAAGTGAATGGCCCAGCATTACGAGAGACTAAAGAGGTCTACGCTAAAGGATCTGCTGGAAGCCCGAGGCCAGGTGACAAGCAACAAAAAGAAAGCTACCCTCATAGCAGAACTAATGGAGGGCGACCAAACCAGCAGCATGGCGAATGTCAGCCAGGAGGAAGCAGAGTTCCAACAGAAGGTGATGTGGAGGCTAAACCTATATGGGCCAAATCCCACACCAGAGATGGTGACGCAAGTCCTGGAGCAGGTGAGCGCAGAACGCAGGGCACAACAGGCAAGCGTAAACCAAGGAGACACCGCTTCCTCAGCCGGATCTATAAATGGAGGGCAGCGGAAAAAGATTAACTATGCTGCGTTTAAAAGTTTTTCGGATGGAGAAATGGAAATTGACTCATACCTACAAGACTTTGAGCGTCAATGTGCTTTGGAGGGTCTGGAATCAGAGCAATGGGCCGCGATTCTAAGCAGCAAACTCACGGGCCGAGCAGCAGAGGCATACCGAGCAGTTCCTGACACAGCCATACACGACTACGCCAGTGTAAAGGACATTCTGCTAGCCAGGTATGCCGTGACCCCAGAGACTTACAGGAAAAAGTTTCGGGCATTACGTAAAGGGGGCCGAGACTCCTACACCGAATGGGCTTTTAGGATGTATCTGGCGGCCCAAAACTGGATACAAGGCTGCCAAGCCGCGACGCTAGAGGAGGTGCTACAACTCTTCTTGCTAGAACAATTTTTTGACCACACACCTGCAGACACCAAGGACTGGGTCAGGGACAGGAAGCCGGCCACAATCGAGGAAGCGGCCAAGCTGGCAGACGAGCATCACGAGGGAAGAAGAGGAGAGACTAGTGGAAACCACCCCCTGGTAAGGTCCAGCACCCCAACGCCTAGTCCTGTGACCCACCACCGACCGATCGCAGGACCACCCACTACACCACCTAATTTTAACCGGAAACCGCCATTGGTATGTCACCAATGCAATCGGCCAGGGCACTACAAGATACATTGCCCTCAGCGGAGCAGAGGCAATTGGGAGCGGCCACCACCACCAAGGGCAGCCGCCCATCACTATCAGCATGAACCGCTGGAAGACCACAGCCCTGAAGCTGAGCAATGGACCGTACTACATGAGGTGAACCTAGCACTAACCGAGGGGGACAACCGGGTGCACCACAGACAATGGGTCACAGTAGATGGAAAGGAGGCTGAGGCACTACGAGACTCTGGGGCCACCCTCACACCGTATCTGCGAAGGCGCGCACCAACAGGACTGTTGCAGTAAGAGTGTCAGGAGGTGCCATACACAAACTACCCACAGCCCAAGTGCATCTAAATTGGAGCACCGGAGCCAAGCAGATGGAAGTAGGCATTATGTCGGACCTACCTGCGGAAGTATTGTTGGGGAACGATTTGGGGTGCCTAACTTCACAGCTGCTTACCCCAGATCCCGCTGGAACCTGCCCTGTGACTACCAGGACGCAAGCACGCCGAGCTGGACAGACGCACTCTGAGGAACCACAGGTAGGAACCAAAAACCCTGTAGTATGCCCTGACCCTATCCCCTTCTGGGGCACTCCACAAGACTTTGGCCAAGCCCAGCAGTCAGATCCCACCTTAGCAGGTTACAGGAAGGCCGTAGGTACCCCTAAGGAAGGTAATGCCCAAGAGGGCTTCCACTGGGACAAGGGACTGCTATATAGAGTCACAGGGGGAGTGGGAAGTGGGGCAGCCCAAGTTATAAAAAGACAACTAGTTGTACCCGCAAATACAGGGCAGAGCTTCTAAAGCTCAGCCATGATATCCCTCTAGCCGGGCATCTGGGTATCAAGAAAACTAAGGACCGCCTTACCCAGACGTTCTTCTGGCCAGGGATATCAAAAGACTTGCAGACGTACTGCAGGACATGCGACACGTGTCAAAGGATAGGGAAACGGGGGGACCACCCCAAGGCCAAGTTACGGTCCCTACCTATAATAGAGGAACCATTCTACAGAGTGGCAGTAGACCTGATAGGGCCCCTCAACAAACCCAGCGCCTCTGGAAGGCGCTACATCCTCACGGTGGTGGACTATGCCACCAGGTACCCTGAGGCTGTGGCGCTCTCCAACATTGAGGCGGAGACGGTAGCAGAGGCTCTAGTCAGGATCTTTTCTCGAGTAGGATTCCCCCGGGAAATACTCTCAGATCAGGGAACCCAGTTCACGGCAACTGTCACTCAACAGTTATGGCAGAGCTGCGGGGTGAAACCGTTATTTAGCTCCCCCTACCACCCCCAGACCAACGACCTCTGTGAACGATTCAACGGCACGCTTAAGCAGATGCTCACAGCATTCACAGAGTCCTGCGGTCAGTGGGAGAAATTTCTACCCCATCTCCTGTTTGCCTACCGGGAAGTGCCCCAGGCGTCGACCGGGTTCTCCCCCTTCGAACTCCTATACGGGAGAAAAGTCCGGGGACCCCTGGACCTCATACGGGAGCACTGGGAGGGCAACACAGGAGAGGAAGGGATCCCGGTTTTGCCGTACGTGCTGGAATTCCGGGACCGCCTGCGTGCACTGACCGAATCAGTTCGGGAGAGCCTACAGGCAGCCCAGAAACGACAGAAACAATGGTATGTGGTATGACCGGGGAGCACGCGATAGGAACCTTGAAGTAGGGCAAAAAGTATTAGCCCTCCGACCATCCAAAAAGGACAAGCTACAGGCAGCGTGGCAGGGACTTTTTAAAGTGGTGGAACGCATTAGCGACACCACCTATATTGTGGCCAAATGTTCGGATGAAAGGATCAGACGAGCCTTTCATGTGAACATGTTGAAACCGTACTACGAGCGCTCCGAGGACGTGGCCGCTATCTGTGCCCCATCCACTGACGATACTGAATGACTCCCCTTACCCGACCTTCTGGCAGCTAACCAAGGTACCCTAGAGCAAGTTGGGTTAGGGGAGAAACTAAATCTCACACAGCAGACGGACGCAAAACAACTGATGCAGGAACACAATGGGCTGTTCTCGGTCCGACCCGGGTACACCTCCGCCGCAGTACACCGGTTGGAGACGCAGGGGGAGACCCCATTACGTCAGCAGCCGTACCGTATTCCGGCAGCAGTACGGACCAGCATGTGGAAAGAAATCCAAGAAATGTTGGAGTTAGGAATTATTGAGCCTTCCCAAAGTCCCTGGGCGTCCCCGGTAGTTTTAGTACCGAAGCGAGATGGTACGACTTGTTTCTGTATTGATTACCGGAAACTGAACGACCGGACTATCACTGACGCATACCCCATGCCACGGATCGACGAATTGCTCGATCGCATGGCCAGCGCTCACTTCCTAACTACCCTGGACCTGTGCAAAGGGTATTGGCAAATTCCGCTAGACTCGGCCGCCATCCTCAAGTCGGCATTTGTCACCCCATTCGGGCTATACCAATTTCGGGTTATGCCTTTTGGGATGAAAAATGCCCCGGCTACATTTCAACGGATGGCGGACCAACTTCTGGAGGGAATGCAGGACTTCGCATGTGCCTACCTAGATGATATTGCCACCTATAGCAGCACCTGGGAGGAGCACTTGACGCACTTGGCTTTGGTATTTGGGAGGTTACAAGAAGCCGGCCTCACCCTGAAACCTGAGAAATGTCATGTGGGCATGGCAGAGGTTCAATACCTAGGGCATAGAGTAGGGTCTGGGAAACAGCGCCCCGAACCCGCAAAAGTAGAGGCCATAGCGAATTGGCCCCAGCCCCGCACCAAGACGCAGGTATTGGCATTCCTAGGCACCACAGGGTATTATAGAAAGTTTGTCCCGGAGTATAGCACCCTAGCAAAGCCCCTCACTGACCTGACCAAAAAGTCCCTACCCAAGCAGGTAGCCTGGTCCCCGGAGTGTGCAACAGCGTTCCAGAGACATAAGACGGCTTTGAGCGAAGCTCCAGTATTGGCGGCCCCAGACCCTAACAAAACATTTCTCGTCCATACAGATGCCTCCATGTTTGGGCTGGGAGCCGTACTAAGCCAAGTGGGGGAAGACGGCATGGAGCACCCAGTGGCATACCTCAGCCGCAAGTTATTACCTTGGGAGGTCAGCTATGCCACGGTGGAAAAAGAAAGCCTTTGGGCCTTAAAGAAGCTACAACCATACCTTTATGGCCGTGCATTTACCCTACTCACTGACCACAACCCCCTCATCTGGCTCAACCGAGTCTCTGGAGACAATCCCCGGTTGCTGCGCTGGAGTCTTGCTTTGCAGCCTTACAATTTTACACTGCAATACCGCCCGGGCAAGCAGAACGGTAATGCGGATGGGCTTTCCCGCCAAACCGACTTGGAAGTATAATTTTGACCCGGACATCGCCTAGCCAACCCGGCAGGGTCTAGGCGGGTATGCCGAACCATGGAACTAAGGGGGAGTATTGTGAAGAAAATAGACTTTATTCTGGATTTTCTCAGACACTGTTTGTCTTTTAAGAACCCCTGGACCGATCTGGGTGAAATTTGGGTATGTTGGTCCCCCAGATCGGGGCTATCAGGAGATATGTAATGGCAGGTAGACCTTGTATGGAAGAGGGGTGTTCTAACGTTGGGAAAATTAGGGTGCTCTCTACCTGGAGATAATTGGTTTATTCCTTAAACTGATCTCAATATCTCAATGTGTCATGTAAATGATCTTTAGTCTGTCTTTCAAGAAGTGTTCATTGTGTGGAGTTCTATTGTTTAGCAGGTGAGAAGTTCTAAAACACCTTGTCTGGGCAAAGGACCAGTAATTAACTCATGTGGATTCTACCGGAGACAGACGTCTGTCTCCTACAATAGGTCTCTTGAAAGGGGTCTCGTTAGTAACACCATTGTATGATGATGTGGGAGGAGGATGTAATTGTATATCTGATTACATCAAGTATTTCTTTTGCTGTATATAAGTAACCTGTCTCTCAATAAAGTCATTATTTTACCTGGACACCCCTTCATGAAGTCTTGGCTCATGCTTGGGGAAGGGGGGGGGAATACTCTATCCTTTCGGAAGAATCATGTTGGAAACTGCATACATCTCCACTCTCCCGTCTACCTTCTAGGGTAGCGATAATCCTTTATGCTCGGCGAGTGGGAGGTGGAAAGAAGGCCGCAGTACCATACCCACTGCAGGTCTTAACAAGACCCCCCTCCACTAACTACAGACCCCTCCTCCCGCAGTACAGACCCCCTTCACTAACTACAGACCCCCCTCCCGCAGTACAGACCCCCCTCCACTAACTACAGACCCCCTCCCGCAGTACAGACCCCCCTCCACTAACTATAGACCCCCCTCCTGCAGTACAGACCCCTCTCACTAAGTGAGAAAGGAGTCACCGCTCCAGGTGGGATCACTAAATGGTTACAGGTGGTGCAGGATACCGAGGGTGCTGGCGGTGCACTAAGCAAAATGAAGACAAAGAAAAATGGATAGCTGCACTCCAAAACCTGATGGGTGGTCTTTTATTCAATAGACAGCATGTACAAAAATAGGGTCACAGCAGTGGAAACAAGGAACAGCCGACGCGTTTCGCACTGGATCAGTGCTTATTCATGGTCAGGTTTTGGAGTGCGGCTATCCATTTTTCTTTGTCTTCATCCTCTCACTAAGTACAGACCTCCTCCCTCAGTGCAGACCCCCCCACCAAATACAGACCCGCTCACTCAGCACAGACCTCCCTTGACTAAGTACAGACCCCCTGCATCAATATAGACCCCCCCCTCAGTATAGACCCCTCCATCAATGCATACCCCCCATCAGTACAGACACCCCCATCTCAGTGCAGACCCCACAGCAGTACAGACACCCCCCCTCAGTGCAGACCCCCCAGCATTACAGACCATCTTCAGTACAGACCCCCCCTCAGTAGTATAGACACCCCCTTACATACCTCAGAACAGCGCTGACAGATACTGTGTCCCTCGAGCACAGGCTCCTTCTCCTCTGTGGATATAAACAGAGAGGAGGAGGCCGCTTGAGGCACAGCTAATCAGGGCAGGGTGTCACCGCTCTGGCGGCTGTCACCCAGGTGCAGCCCACACCCCCTCACCAGCCTAGCAACACCTCTGCCTCTCCTGCAATATAAAACCTGCTTACAATTTTCTTCTTGGAAGTTTCACATTAAATTCCCTTTTGACGGGAGAACACAGTCAGTGTCATTTCTGGGAACTTTGAAAGTCGTCACACTCGGCCGGTTTGGTCAGACATTGGTCAGTTGTCACCCTCGGCCGGTTTGGTCAGACATTGGTCAGTTGCCACCCTTGGCCGGTTTGGTCAGACAATAGTCAGTTGTCAATTTGGCCAGTTTGGTCAGACATTGGTCAGTTGTCTCCCTCAGCCGGTTTGGTCAGACATTGGTCAGTTGTCACCCTCAGCCGGTTTGGTCAGACATTGGTCAGTGGTCACCCTCAGCCGGTTTGGTCAGACATTGGTCAGTGGTCACCCTCAGCCAGTTTGGTCAGACATTGGTCAGTGGTCACCCTCAGCCGGTTTGGTCAGACATTGGTCAGTGGTCACCCTCAGCCAGTTTGGTCAGACATTGGTCAGTGGTCACCCCCAGCCAGTTTGGTCAGACATTGGTCAGTGGTCACCCTCAGCCGGTTTGGTCAGACATTGGTCAGTGGTCACCCTCAGCCAGTTTGGTCAGACATTGGTCAGTGGTCACCCTCAGCCAGTTTGGTCAGACATTGGTCAGTTGTCACCCTCAGCCGGTTTGGTCAGACATTGGTCAGTGGTCACCCTCAGACAGTTTGGTCAGACAATGGTCAGTTGTCACCCTCAGAGATTTACCCTTTATTACCCTAATGTCCCGAGACCAAAGGAGATGGCGCTGCTATAGTGAAGTATTGGTAGTGTAGTTTGCAATGTACCCAAGCAGTTTCAAATCCAGAAAATATATATAAAAAATATATAAAAATATATAAATTTTGTGTTGGGACTCTTAGTGTGGTAGACTAAGTCACCCGTGGTGATTGGTCCCCTTTTATTGGTGATGATGTGAAAATCATATGAAATATACTTGAACGATGGTGGGCTGGTGACGTGTTTGTAATGGACTATCCTCTGGGTGTCCTTCCTGATCCCCCCGGGATAGATGTGTGGTAAGTATGAAAATATACCAGTTGCAGTGAAATACAATCCTAGGTACTAAGTCCTCCTATATTCTGTCAAATATGCTGGTAAATAAAAAATATATACAGTGCGGAAAATAAGTATTTGAACACCCTGCTATTTTGCAAGTTCTCCCACTTGGAAATCATGGAGGGGTCTGAAATTGTCATCGTAGGTGCATGTCCACTGTGAGAGACATAATCAAAAAAAAAAAAATTCCAGAAATCACAATGTATGATTTTTTTAACTATTTATTTGTATGATACAGCTGCAAATAAGTATTTGAACACCTGAGAAAATCAATGTTAATATTTGGTACAGTAGCCTTTCTTTGCAATTACAGAGGTCAAACGTTTCTTGTAGTTTTTCACCAGGTTTGCACACACTGGAGGAGGAATTTTGGCCCACTCCTCCACACAGATCTTCTCTAGATCAGTCAGGTTTCTGGGCTGTCGCTGAGAAACACAGAGTTTGAGCTCCCTCCAAAGATTTTCTATTGGGTTTAGGTCTGGAGACTGGCTAGGCCACGCCAGAACCTTGATATGCTTCTTACAGAGCCACTCCTTGGTTATCCTGGCTGTGTGCTTCGGGCCATTGTCATGTTGGAAGACCCAGCCTCGACCCATCTTCAAAGCTCTAACTTAGGGAAGGAGGTTGTTGCCCAAAATCTCACAATACATGGCCCCGGTCATCCTCTCCTTAATACAGTGCAGTCGCCCTGTCCCATGTGCAGAAAAACACCCCCAAAGCATGATGCTACCACCCCCATGCTTCACAGTAGGGATGGCGTTCTTGGCATGGTACTCATCATTCTTCTTCCTCCAAACACGGTTAGTGGAATTATGACCAAAAAGTTCTATTTTGGTCTCATCTAACCACATGACTTTCTCCCATGACTCCTCTGGATCATCCAAATGGTCATTGGCAAACTTAAGACGGGCCTTGACATGTGCTGGTTTAAGCAGGGGAACCTTCCGTGCCATGCATGATTTCAAACCATGAAGTCATAGGGCCAGATTCTCATAGAATTCCGGCGGCGTAGCGTAAGCCAGTTACACTACGCCGCCGCTGCTTGCTGGAGCAAGTGCTTGATTCTCTAAGCACTTGCTCCCGAGGTTTCGCTTACGTCGCGTAAATCGCGCAGCGTAAACCCGCGCAATTCAAATGGGGCGGCTTGTATTTAAATTAAGCGCGCCCCCGCGTCGAACGAACTGCGCATGCGCCGGCCGGGGGAAAAGCCCAGTGCGCATGCTCCAAAGGACGTCACATTTTCTCAATGTAAACGACGTAATCGCAGCGTACGCCAGCCCCATTGAGAATCGACGTACGCAAACGACGTAAACGACGCACAACACGACGCGGTCCCGAGGCCATACTTAACATGGCATCCGACGGGACACGACGGCATCCGACGGGACCTCGTAAGGTTACTCCACATAGAAGCTGGGGTAACCTTACGTGGACGAAAACGACGTAGGCGACGACGGGGCGGCGTAAAAGCGATCGAGAATCGGCGTACTACTTCATTTGCATATGCAAATGAAAAAACAACGTAAAGGCCACCTAGTGGCCGGAGTTGTCATTACATCTACGATCCGAAAGTGTAATTGTATTACGCTTGTCGGATGTAGAAGCGTATCTATGCAAAAGTGATGCTCAGCATCACACGCATAGATACGAGCCAAAAAAAAAGGCGATACGACGGGGTATCTGAGATACTCCGTCGTAACGCCTCTGAGAATCTGGCCCATAGTGTATTACCAACAGTAACCTTGGAAACGGTGGTCCCAGCTCTTTTCAGGTCATTGACCAGCTCCTCCCGTGTAGTCCTGGGCTGATTTCTCACATTTCTTAGGATCATTGAGACCCCACGAGGTGAGATTTTGCATGGAGCCCCAGTCCGAGGGAGATTGACAGTCATGTTTAGCTTCTTCCATTTTCTAATGATTGCTGCAACAGTGGACCTTTTTTCACCAAGCTGCTTGGCAATTTCCCCGTAGCCCTTTCCAGCCTTGTGGAGGTGTACAATTTTGTCTCTAGTGTCTTTGGACAGCTCTTTGGTCTTGGCCATGTTAGTAGTTGGATTCTTACTGATTGTATGGGGTGGACAGGTGTCTTTATGCAGCTAATGACCTCAAACAGGTGCATCTAATTTAGGATAATAAATGGAGTGGAGGTGGACATTTTAAAGGCAGACTAACAGGTCTTTGAGGGTCAGAATTCTAGCTGATAGACAGGTGTTCAAATACTTCTTTGCAGCTGTATCATACAAATAAATAGTTAAACAATCATAAATTGTGATTTCTGGAAAAAAAAAATTGGATTATGTCTCTCACAGTGGACATGCACCTACGATGACAATTTCAGACCCCTCCATGATTTCCAAGTGGGAGAACTTGCAAAATAGCAGGGTGTTCAAATACTTATTTTCCGCACTGTATATAAGAAATATGTATGAGACATATATAGGAATATATCAAACACTCAGAGAAATCATAAATATATCATGGTAAAAAAATACCAAAGAGTGCCAATTGGCTGATTGTTCAATAATATATTAAACAATGTGGCAATCATAAATGCAAAGTGGTCTGCATAGGCTGGGAGAAATTGTATTGCAAAGTCCCCAGACCAATAGGATTGCTAATAGGATACAGTGCATATAGGGTAATTGGTGGCAGTAGGTTGAATTTGCTGACAACCTGGGTTCCCTTCTTATGGATGGTTTAGACTCTAATATCTGCCAGCCCCAACAGTGTGGCCCCCAATGTGGAATGATGGGTCACCACATCGGCCAGATCCCGCAATGTGGCCCCCAATGTGGAATGGTGGGTCCCCACATCTGCCAGATCCCGCAGTGTGGCCACTAATGTGGGATGGTGGGTCCCCACATCTGCCAGCTCCCACAGTGTGGCCGCCAATGTGGAATGGTGGGTCCCCACATCTGCCAGCTCCCTCAGTGTGCAACCCAATGTGGAATGGCGGGTCCCCATATCGGCCAGCTCCCACAACGTGGCCCCCAAAGTGGAATGGTGGGTCCCTACATCTGCCAGATCCCACAGTGTGGCCCCCAATGTGGAATGGTGGGTCCCCACATCAGCCTACTCTCGCAGTGTGGCCCCCAATGTGGAATGATGGGTCCCCACATCGGCCAGCTCTCGCAATGTGGCCACTAATGTGGAATGATGGGTCCCCACATCGGCCAGCTCCTGCAGTGTGGCCACTAATGTGGAATGATGGGTTCCCACATCGGCCAGCTCCCGCAATGTCGCCCCCAATGTGGAATAATGGGTCCGTACACCGGCCAGCTCCTGCAGTATGATCAGGAGCTGAAAAGACGCCCATTAAGTTGGCAAAGTCTACGATGGAATGAAGTCTCTGATCCGGAAGGTTCTCGTCATCTATTATTGAAGAACGCTCTGAATGTTTTATCGCTTTTTATGGAGGAGGTGAGACCTAAGGAATGCCAGAGAGATATTTCCTCCATACAAGTCCATGACAACCCTTCACCCAGCTTTATACAACATGGAGCCCATAGTGGGGGAGGGGCGGGAGGAGGGGAATAGGGCCGGGTCCAACCAAGGAACGGGGTTTACCCATAAGAAGGAGGACTTAGTGTTAGATATACTGTATCTTCTTATGTGAGGAACACGCATGATGAGTATTGTGTCTGTGTCCCCCCTCCAGGTGTTTATTAACCCCCACAGAAATCACAGGACTGGAGCCTGAGCAGAAAGGCCTGTCCACTGCCAGCAAGCTGCAGAGATGTAGCCTTGGTCAGCTGTCTGTATGCAGGAGTCGCTCTGCAGAGGACTCAAATGCCGAGAGCTACAGTCCTCCAACCAGCAGGGAGCAGAAGTTCAGCTGATTGGAGAACTATTTTGTAACTTAGCAGGGGGCATACCCGACCTCTGCAGAGAGACCACTGATTCCCCACAGAGAGTGAGGGTCCCACTCTGCAGCATACTGAAAGGAAACCGGAGTTCCTCCTCAGGATGTGGCTGCTTTCTAAAGAAATATGGATGGTAAGACTTTGTACACCTTTTGTTCTAAAGGACCTGGAATGGATGGATGGAAGAAAGGATGACCTGGAATGGATGTAAGGAAGGATGGCATGGAATAGATGGATGGAAGGAAGGAAGGATGACCTGGAATGGATGGATGGAAGGAAGGATGACCTAGAATGGATGGATGACCTGCAATGGATGGATAGAAGGATGACCTGGAATGGATATATAGAAGGATGACCTAGAATGGATGGAAGGTAGGATGACCTGGAATGGATGGATAGAAGGATGACCTGGAATGGATATATGGAAGGATGACCTGGAATGGATGGAAGGTAGGATGACCTGGAATGGATGGATGACCTGGAATGGATGGATGGAAATATGACCTGGAATGGATGGAAGGAAGGATGACCTGGAATGGATGGAAGGAAAGGATGACCTGGAATGGATGTATGGAAAGATGACCTGAAATTGATGGATGACCTGGAATGGATGGATGGAAGGAAGACCTGGAATGGATGGAAGAAAGGATGACCTGGAATGGACTTTAGGAAGGATGACCTGGAATGGATGGATGGAAGGATCAACTGGAATGGATGGAAGACCTGGAATGGATGGATGGATGGAAGGATGGCATGGAATAGATGGATGGAAGGAAAGAAGGATGACCTGGAATAGATGGATGGAAGGATGGCCTGGAATGGATGGATGGAGGGAAGGATGACCTGGAATGAATGGATGACCTGGAATGGATGGATGGAAGGATGAACTGGAATGGATGGAAGGTAGGATGACCTGGAATGGATGGATGACCTGGAATGGATGGATGGAAAGATGACCTGGAATGGATGGAAGGAAGGGTGACCTGGAATGGATGGAAGGAAGACCTGGAATGGATGGATGGAAGGATGACCTGAAATGAATGGATGACCTGGAATAGATGGATGGAAGGAAGACCTGGAATGGATGGAAGGAAGGATGACCTGGAATGGATGGAAGGAAGGATGACCTGATATGAATGGATGGATGGAAGGATAACCTGGAATGGGTGGATGGATGGAAGGATGACCTGGAATGGATGGAAGGAAGGATGACCTGGTATGGATGGAAGGATGACCTGGAATGGATGGATGGAAGGATGACCTAGAATGGATGGATGGATGGAAGGATGACCTGAAATGGATGGGTGGATGGAAGGATGACCTGGAATGGATGGAAGGAAGGATGACCTGGAATGGATGGATGGAAGGAAGGATGACCTGGAATGGATGGATGGATAGATGGATGGATGGATGGATGGATGGAAGGATGACCTGGAATGGATGGAAGGATGACCTGGAATGGATGGAAGGAAGGATGACCTGGAATGGATGGAAGGCAGGATGACCTGGAATGGATGGATGGATGGAAGGAAGATGACCTGGAATGGATGGATGAAAGGAAGGATGACCTGGAATGGATGGAAGGAAGGATGACCTGGAAGAGATGGAAGGAAGGAAGGATGACCTGGAATGATTGGATGAAAGGAAGGATGACCTGGAATGGATGGAAGGATGACCTGGAATGTATGGATGGATGGAAGGATGACCTGGAAAAGATGGAAGGAAGCAAGGATGACCTGGAAAGGATGGAAGGAAGGAAGGATTGCCTGGAGTGTAGTTATTTGATTTATACTGAACGTTCAGTTGGGCTTTCAACTCGTCTCATGAAAGTGAAAAAGTTGAGTTTCTACAAATCCTTCAGACCTTCTATACATGGCGGTCCAGTAATGGAAGATGGGTCAGTCCACAAGGAGACATAAGAAACGTATGTACAAGAGCCCCACCCACCAATGTGCAGACTGGGCGTGGCCTGTACATGGTCCAGATACCAGCAGAGCCGTTCCGAGACACCCCAATAAAGATGGAGCCGCAATCAAGCCAAATCTTTCTTCTATTCTTATGCTTTAGATTTGCCTATCCAATTATTAACTAAATACAACTTTCAGTACTTACCCAATTATTACCAAAATATCCAAATATCCAAAATTATCCAATCATTGCTCATTACCTAATTATTGCATCTTTGCCGATTTTGCCTCTAGTCGCCTGTTAAATCTCTAAGAATTTTTAATATATAAATAGACATGACTGGTCCTCCTGGAGAGGTCATGTTGGTCTGTGTTGAAGGGGTCATGTTGGAGATGATGTAGGTCTGTGTTGAAGAGGTCATGTTGGGGATGATGGAGGTCCTTGTTGGGAATGGCGTAGGTCTGTGTTGAAGGGGTCATGTTGGAGATGATGTAGGTCATGTTGGGGATGATGTAGGTCTGTGTTGAAGATGATGTAGGCCTGTGTTGAAGGGGTCATGTTGGGGATGATGTATGTCTGTGTTGAAGATGATGTAGGCCTGTGTTGAAGGGGTCATGTTGGGGATGATGGAGGTCTGTGTCAGGACCTGGGTTTGAACCTGGGACCTCTTCTGTGTCTGGCATTGACTCTTCCCATTGAGTTATCTGGGATGCTGGACAGCTCCATGTCTAATCTGCTGGACAAAGCTACCTGATACTCTGCCTTGTGTCTTGATTGTTGTTAAACCTTGAACCCCTAGCTGCTCCCATGAACTTCCTATAAAAGCCTTGTCTCAGCACTTCCCCATTGTCAGGTTATTGTGCCGTCCCAGCCAGTGCCTTGCGATTTGTCTGCTCTGCTGCCATTTGTATCTGCAACTACCGTGTTTCACCCTCGGCCTGTTCCTGGACTACTCTATTGCCTGATCCCAACCTGTAACCACCCGTGTTTGACCCTCGGCCTGTTCCTGAATTACTCTATTGCCTGATCCCAACCAGCAACCACCATGTTTGACCCTCGGCCTGTTCCTGGACTACTCTACTGCCTGTATACCTGTCTTCAACTGCTATAGCTATTGGCCTCTGAGCCTGACGCCTGATCGTGACAGTCTGTGTTGAAGGGGTCATGTTGGGGATGATGGAGGTCCTTGTTGAAGGGGTCATGTTGGGGATGATGCAGGTCTGTGTTGAAGAGGTCATGTTGGAGATGATGTAGGTCTGTGTTGAAGGGGCCATGTTGGGGATGATGCAGGTCTGTGTTGAAGGTGTCATGTTGGAGATGATGTAGGTCTGTGTTGAAGGGGCCATGTTGGGGATGATGCAGGTCTGTGTTGAAGGGGTCATGTTGGAGATGATGTAGGTCTGTGTTGAAGGGGTCATGTTGGGGATGATGTGGGTCCTTGTTGAAGGGGTCATGTTGGGAATGATGGAGGTCTGTGTTGAAGGGGTCATGTTGGGGATGATGTAGGTCCTTGTTGAAGGGGTCATGTTGGAGATGATGTAGGTCCTTGTTGAAGGGGTCATGTTGGAGATGATGGAGGTCCTTGTTAAAGGGGTCATGTTGGGGATGATGGAGGTCTGTGTTGAAGGGGTCATGTTGGAGATGATGTAGGTCCTTGTTGAAGGGGTCATGTTGGGGATGAAGGAGATCTGTGTTGAAGGGGTCATGTTGGGGATGATGGAGGTCCTTGTTAAAGGGGTCATGTTGGGGATGATGGAGGTCTGTGTTGAAGGGGTCATTTTGGGGATGATGTAGGTCTGTGTTGAAGGGGTCATGTTGGGGATGATGTAGGTCTGTGTTGAAGGGATCATGTTGGGGATGATGTAGGCCTGTGTTGAAGGGGTCATGTTGGGGATGATGTTGGCCTGTGTTGAAAGGGTCATATTGGGGATGATGTAGGCCTGTGTTGAAGGGGTCATGTTGGGGATGATGTAAGTCTGTGTTGAAGGGGTCATGTTGGAGATGATGTAGGTCCTTGTTGAAGGGGTCATGTTGGGGATGAAGGAGATCTGTGTTGAAGGGGTCATGTTGGGGATGATGGAGGTCCTTGTTAAAGGGGTCATGTTGGGGATGATGGAGGTCTGTGTTGAAGGGGTCATTTTGGGGATGATGTAGGTCTGTGTTGAAGGGGTCATGTTGGGGATGATGTAGGTCTGTGTTGAAGGGATCATGTTGGGGATGATGTAGGCCTGTGTTGAAGGGGTCATGTTGGGGATGATGTTGGCCTGTGTTGAAAGGGTCATATTGGGGATGATGTAGGCCTGTGTTGAAGGGGTCATGTTGGGGATGATGTAAGTCTGTGTTGAAGGGGTCATGTTGGGGATGATGTAGGTCTGTGTTGAAGGTGTCATGTTGGGGATGATGTAGGTCTGTGTTGAACGGGTCATGTTGAGGATGATGTAGGCCTGTGTTGAAGGGGTCATGTTGGAGATGATGTAGGTCTGTGTTGAAGGGGTCATGTTGGAGATGATGTAGGTCTGTGTTGAAGGGGTCATGTTGGGGATGATGTAGGCCTGTGTTAAAGGGGTCATGTTGGAGATGATGTAGGCCTGTGTTGAAGGGGTCATGTTGGAGATGATGTAGGCCTGTGTTGAAGGGGTCATGTTGGAGATGATGTAGGCCTGTGTTGAAGGGGTCATGTTGGAGATGATGTAGGCCTGTGTTGAAGGGGTCATGTTGGGGATGATGTAGCTCTGTGTTGAAGGGGTCATGTAGGTCCTTGTTGAAGGGGTCATGTTGGGGATGATGTAGCTCTGTGTTGAAGGGGTCATGTTGGGGATGATGTAGCTCTGTGTTGAAGGGGTCATGTTGGGGATGATGTAGCTCTGTGTTAATGGGGTCATGTTGGGGATGATGTAGGCCTGTGTTGAAGGGGTCATATTGGGGATGATGTAGGCCTGTGTTGAAGGGGTCATGTTGGGGATGATGTAGCTCTGTGTTGAAGGGGTCATGTTGGGGATGATGTAGCTCTGTGTTGAAGGGGTCATGTTGGGGATGATGTAGGCCTGTGTTGAAGGGGTCATGTTGGGAATGATGTAGGCCTGTGTTGAAGGGGTCATGTTGGGGATGATGTAGCTCTGTGTTGAAGGGGTCATGTTGGGGATGATGTAGCTCTGTGTTGAAGGGGTCATGTTGGGGATGATGTGGGCCTGTGTTGAAGGGGTCATGTTGGAGATGATGTAGGCCTGTGTTGAAGGGGTCATGTTGGAGATGATGTAGGCCTGTGTTGAAGGGGTCATGTTGAGCATGATGTAGGCCTGTGTTGAAGGGGTCATGTTGGGGATGATGTAGCTCTGTGTTGAAGGGGTCATGTTGGGGATGATGTAGCTCTGTGTTGAAGGGGTCATGTTGGGGATGATGTAGGCCTGTGTTGAAGGTGTCATGTTGGGGATGATGTAGGCCTGTGTTGAAGGGGTCATGTTGGGGATTATGTAGCTCTGTTTTGAAGGGGTCATGTTGGGGATGATGTAGCTCTGTGTTGAAGGGGTCATGTTGGGGATGATGTAGTCCTGTGTTGAAGGGGTCATGTTGGGGATGATGTAGCTCTGTGTTGAAGGGGTCATGTTGGGGATGATGTAGCTCTGTGTTGAAGGGGTCATGTTGGGGATGATGTAGGCCTGTGTTGAAGGGGTCATGTTGGGAATGATGTAGGCCTGTGTTGAAGGGGTCATGTTGGGGATGATGTAGCTCTGTGTTGAAGGGGTCATGTTGGGGATGATGTAGCTCTGTGTTGAAGGGGTCATGTTGGGGATGATGTGGGCCTGTGTTGAAGGGGTCATGTTGGAGATGATGTAGGCCTGTGTTGAAGGGGTCATGTTGGAGATGATGTAGGCCTGTGTTGAAGGGGTCATGTTGAGCATGATGTAGGCCTGTGTTGAAGGGGTCATGTTGGGGATGATGTAGCTCTGTGTTGAAGGGGTCATGTTGGGGATGATGTAGCTCTGTGTTGAAGGGGTCATGTTGGGGATGATGTAGGCCTGTGTTGAAGGTGTCATGTTGGGGATGATGTAGTCCTGTGTTGAAGGTGTCATGTTGGGGATGATGTAGGCCTGTGTTGAAGGGGTCATGTTGGGGATGATGTAGCTCTGTGTTGAAGGGGTCATGTTGGGGATGATGTAGCTCTGTGTTGAAGGGGTCATCTTGGGGATGATGTAGGCCTGTGTTGAAGGGGTCATGTTGGGAATGATGTAGGCCTGTGTTGAAGGGGTCATGTTGGGGATGATGTAGCTCTGTGTTGAAGGGGTCATGTTGGGGATGATGTAGCTCTGTGTTGAAGGGGTCATGTTGGGGATGATGTGGGCCTGTGTTGAAGGGGTCATGTTGGAGATGATGTAGGCCTGTGTTGAAGGGGTCATGTTGGAGATGATGTAGGCCTGTGTTGAAGGGGTCATGTTGAGCATGATGTAGGCCTGTGTTGAAGGGGTCATGTTGGGGATGATGTAGCTCTGTGTTGAAGGGGTCATGTTGGGGATGATGTAGCTCTGTGTTGAAGGGGTCATGTTGGGGATGATGTAGCTCTGTGTTGAAGGGGTCATGTTGGGGATGATGTAGGCCTGTGTTGAAGGGGTCAAATTGGGGATGATGTAGGCCTGTGTTGAAGGGGTCATGTTGGGGATGATGGAGGGCCTGTGTTGAAGGGGTCATGTTGGGGATGATGGAGGCCTGTGTTGAAGGGGTCATGTTGGGGATAATGGAGGTCTGTGTTGAGGGGGTCATGCACGTGTGTGTCTACAGATAGTAAACATGTAAGTAGCAGTTTGTTCAGGAGTTCTGCTTTAAGTGATTGATAACAAATTTAGAAGAATACTAACCCTGAGATGAGAAGGTTTACAGGTTATCACTCGCCACGAAGGGGCTCAGACCTTCAGTAGCTCAATAATGATCTAAAGCCCCATTATAACATTTATTAAAACACCTCAATAAATTCAGGGGGCATCCATACTGAACCCGCAGCGCCCCCATGTTCCCAGCTACACTCTGCGACACAACTGGGAGATTTTCGTATCGAATACAACAATTCCTCTGATTTTACACAGCTGGTTATTCAGCAATGGCGGCATGAGATAAGGAAAAAACATTTCTGTGTCGTACCCTCGCGGTGACCCCGCTTTGGCATTGTGACACAATTCTTTCCTTATTCAGTAAAGTAACGACAAGAGCGGCGCCAATGCAACCAAGAGCTAGAAACAAAGTGCAGTAACCCATTGCAACTGGTCACCATTCAGAGCCAACTGATGTGAATAGTGATTGGTCGCCATGAGGTTCTGCATTTTGCATACTGCTGTGAATTTTAATTGTGGGGAATCCCCGGGGTCAACGGTCCCTGCGTCCTGCCCCCCGGGGGTCACCAGTCCCCACGTCCTGCACCCTGGGGTCACCGGTCCCTGCGCCCTGCCACGGTGTCACAGGTCCCTGTGTCCCACACCCCGGGGGTCACTGGTCCCTGCACCCCGGGGGTCACCGCTACCCATGTCCTGCCCCCGGGGGTCACAGATCCTTGCGTCTCGCACCCCAGTGTCACCGGTCCCTGCGTCCTGCAGCTCAGTGTCACTGGTCCCTGCGTCCCGCCCCCCGGGATCACCGGTCCCTGCGATCCCGCACCCCTGTGTTACCGATCCCTGCGTCCCACAGCCCAGTGTCACCGGTCCCTGCGTCCCGCAGCCCGGGATCACCGGTTCCTGCGTCCTGCACCCCAGTGTCACCGGTCCCTGCATCCCGCAGCCCAGTGTCACTGGTCCCTGTGTCCCGCACCCGGGATCACCGGTCCCCGCGTCCTGCACCCCGGGGGGTCACCGGTCCCCACGTCCTGCACCCCGGGGGGTCACCGGTCCCCACGTCCTGCACCCCGGGGGTCACCGGTCCCCGCGTCCTGCACCCCGGGTGTCATTGGTCCCCATGTCCTGCACCACAGGGGTCACCGGTCCCTGCATCCTGTACCCCCGAGGAGGCGGATTTCTACAGACAATCGTATGAGATGAGGTAATTAGCAACACAGGCAAGCTGGAGTCTCCAGGGGCAACGCTATGACAACCCGGCACAAATACCACGCCACACATTCACAGACAGAAAACACGGCACACTTAGCGAAGCTCTTTGTGTTTTTATCATTCCCTTGGCTGCGATGAACCCATTAAATAAGGCATAGAGCCAAACTGCAAAGAGCCGTTACCCACGGCAACCAATGAGAAGGTTCGCCGCTCGCTGTATCCCGTGGCAACCACTTTGCAGATTGCTGCTCTGATTATCATAAAAACATTGCAGGAAATAAATAGAGTTGGACACTTGGCTGCCTATTGTTCTGGCCATGAATCCCCCCCTCCCCCGGATAATCACCCCCTCCCCCCCTCCTCGGGGACTCCCAGGGAATGATCGGCCGGGTCAGAAAATGGAAATAAAACGGCACTTACCTGATTTTCTCCATGTCAGTGACGGAGGCCTAGAAGAAACGAGAGAGGAGGCTCATATGAATGAGGGGAAGAGGCTCCACTCCGCACATTTATGCGTCGCTCTAGCCCAACTGACGATCCCCACTGACTATCCCCACTGACAATCCCCACTGATGATCCCCACTGACAAGCTCCACTGACGAGCCCCACTAGTTCTTTTTTTTCTGTAGAGCTGCGAAACACAAATCACATCCGCATCAGCAGAGAGCAACGCTGCGCTGCCGCTTAACTCGGGAGTGCCGCCGCCGCCCGCCACACTGCACAACCCATCTATACCCCAGAGCCAGGAGCAGGCGAATGACTCAGTTGTAGAGCAAAGACGGAATAGAAAAAAAGGAGAGGGAGAGAGAGAGAGAGAGAGGGAGGGAGAAAGAGACAGAGAGAGGGAGAGAGAGAGATAAAGAGACAGAGAGAGGGGAGAGAGAGAGAGAGAGAGAGAGAGAGAAGAGAGAGATAATATATTACCCCCTTCCCTTTTTCTTACACAAACTCAACTGCTTTGGCAATGCTAACATGAGAGAGAGAAAATAAGGAAAAAGAGGAGAGAGAGAGAGAGAGAGAGAGAGAGAGAGAGAGGAGAGAGAGAAGTGAGAAAGAAGAAAGATAGAGGAGAGAGAGAGAGAGGAGAGAGAAGAGGAGAGAGAGGAGAGAGAGAAGAGAGAGAGGAGAGAAGAGAGAGAGAGAGGAGAGAGAGTGGGGAGAGAGTGGAGAGAGAGAGAGAAGAGAGAGGAGGGAGAGAGAGAATAGAGAGAGAGGAGAGAGAGAAGAGAGAGGGAGAGAAGAGAGAGAAAGAAATAGAGATAGAGAGAGAGAGAGGAGAGAGAGCGGAGAGAGAGAAGAGAGAGTGGAGAGAAAGAAGAGAGATAGAGAGAGAGAAAGGGAGAAAAAGACAGAGAGAGGGAGAGAGAGATAAAGAGACAGAGAGAGGGGGAGAGAGAGAGAGAGAGAGAAGAGAGAGATATGATATTACCCCCTTCCTTTTTTCTTACACAAACTCAACTGCTTTGGCAATGCTAACATGAGAGAGAGAAAATAAGGAAAGAGAGAGAGAGAAGAGAGATGGAGAGAGAGGAGAGAGAGAAGTGAGAAAGAAGAAAGATAGAGGAGAGAGAAAGAGAGAGAGAGAGAGAGAGAGGAGAGAAGAGAGAGAGAGAGAGAGAGAAGAGGAGAGAGAGAAGAGAGAGAGAGAGAAGAGAGCGAGGAGAGAGAGTGGAGAGAGAGAGAGATAAGAGAGAGGAGGGAGAGAGAGAATAGAGAGAGAGGAGAGAGAGAGGAGAGAGGGAGAGAAGAGAGAGAAAGAAATTGAGATAGAGAGAGAGAGGGGAGAGAGAGTGGAGAGAGAGAAGAGAGAGTGGAGAGAAAGAAGAAAGATAGAGAGAGAGAGGGAGAAAAAGACAGAGAGAGGGAGAGAGAGATAAAGAGACAGAGAGAGGGGGAGAGAGAGAGAGAAGAGAGAGATATGATATTAACCCCTTCCCTTTTTCTTACACAAACTCAACTGCTTTGGCAATGCTAACATGGGAGAGAGAAAATAAGGAAAGAGAGCGAGAGAGAGAAGA